>LPNX010632325.1:433936-495332 GCA_001517045.1 Pseudotsuga menziesii
TTTGGTTTTCTTTGTAGCTGCATTGGGATCTACCTCAATTTCCATAGTGACCCTGTAGATACCTTTCGCTCTCAACAATATCTCCATCTCATCTTTCCACTCAAAGAAATTGAATGGAGTCAAGATGATCTTTTGAGATTGGTCGATGGCTTAGAAACTATGCCCTTCAGTTAGCAGAGTATGCTCCCAGTCAAGATGTTGAACCCGCAATAGAAATATGGAAGGAGAGAAATCGATCTACAAAGGCTTTGATACCATGTGGAAATTGAACCCAAGAGATAGAAAAATTACACACAAAATTTATAATCAAACATGCAAAATTAACATCAAAGGAGACTGAAATTGGAGCATAACACTAATCTATATTGAATAAGTGTACAATAGACAAACTTGTGAAGTAATAGGCTTCTGCAATATATAATTACATGATATATTCAAATGCATAAGGATGCCATTCGAAAAGGTCAAAACGTAGGCTTACTAAATCTAGTCAAATTCCCCATAGGTGCATAAATTAGTTTCCAAATCCACCAAGATGCTCATGAATTGGATAAGTCAAGTAGGAAAGATAATGAGGGATGGAAAGACAACTAATACATTCTTTTAGTAGGAGAAAAGGAGGGAGGATGATGTGGGCAAAAAACAAGTCAACTACACCTAGTCTAGCTTTTCCTTTTGCCTTAATTCTCAATAAAACAGGCAACTTTTCAAAAAAAGCAGATATGCACTTTGGAGGATATGGAATAAAGCAGACATGATAAATATGGTTTCCAGGAAGTTTCCCAAGCATTCCATGACTAATTTTTAACAAGTGTTGACTTCTAAGACATGTAGAAGGCAACTAGCATAGAGTGGAATCTAGGAGACTAGGTAATAAGACAAAAATAATTTAATTAATGTCTAAGGTAGGTAACTATGGGTTGATTATTCTAACAAATTAAACGTTCTTTTTAATGGTTGTATTACTCAAGGGTAGTGGAATGATACTGAATGGTGTTATAGACTCAACAAATTGAAAGCAAATGATGTATACAAAAACAAAATGAATACAACCAACAATGCAATTATTTGCTTTCTTTTTCTTTGTAAATGAAAACTAATGAATTTTTTGACAATTTGAGAAACTACAAGACTTAAAAGATTTTGATTTTTTTTCTGAGAAAATAGTGAGAAAAAAAACTAATGCAAACTAATGCAAAATGAAAAACTGCTTTTGTCTTTCCTTTTTCAAAAAATTCAAAAACCGTATGCAACTAAATGCACTTTGAGAAAATTAAACAATCTGCTCATATAAATGTAAATTATATCAGTTAGAACCTATCGTAAGAATCTCCAACCAACTAAGCAAAGATGACTCAAACCCTAGACTTGGACAAAACTATTGACTTAAAAGACTAATAGATCCAAAATATGGCAATAATGACTCACTTAGACTAACAGAAAAGAAGTCCCAAGTATATCAATGTCTTTAAAGGAATGATAAACACCAGTGACCAAAACGACACAAGCATTTAGGCCAAGAAGCCAAGCAGGAAGGACCCAACACATTCGTAAAATAAGAAATCAGACCTAACTTACTCACAAATACTTGAATTAACAAGCAAACAATGAAATGAATACACCCAAAGCCACAATACAATGCTAAATAAGAACCCTAAAAGGCACCTGAAGGATCATATATGACTACTTCATACTTGGCAATATTGTTGGTAGTAGGGCCAATACAAACCGCTCTCGAACTGACTAGATCATGTGCAGGGGAATACAGAACCCACACAACTGAAGCAAGGTTCATGGTATGGCAGCAAGCACCATCAGCGAAGCCATAAAAAGCCATATGATTTGCATAATCAAAACATGATATAAATAGTCTAGACATTAAACTCAAAACCATATGAAAATACTCAAATAAACTGAAAAGTCAAACAAGGTACATATATACAAGGTACCATACTTGAGTAATCTAGGCATAGTACCTCTTTAGGTACAACCCATTGTGACGTTGCCCGAAGGAGACTCTATCATAATCCACGAGCTCATGGGCCCGTTTCTCTAATACCTTGGAAACAATAAAAGGACCATACCACATTGATTCGAACTTTCCTTTTCCTAGCTTATCATGTCTATGATCATAAGTCAGGACTAGGTCACCTTCATTAAACACACAAGGTTCAATAGATTTGTCGTATTGCGCCTTGATGCATTTCTTGTGTGCCTCATTAACTAAGGCAACATCTCGTCTAGTTTCATCAAGGTTAGTCAAGTATAAAAGCCTTTCTTCCTCGGTAGAAGCATTAGGGAGAAGTTGAATGGAAAGTTTCAAAGACGAAATCTGACAATGAATAGGTAGGACAACTTCTAGTCCATATACTAACTAAAAGGGTGTAAAACCAGTTGTTGTTTTCACTGAAGTTATATAAGCCCAAAGAGTGGAGAAGAGAGTCTGGTGCTAGTTGGATTTGTGATCTCCAACCATCCGATGTAGCATAGTTTTTAAAACTTTGTTAATGGCCTCAACTTGACCATTAGCTTGGGGATAATAGGGAGTTGAGTTTTCATGGAAAAAACCCAACCCAATTTAGCACTTAACTCTACCATCATCTGATTCCGGAAATGTGATCCGTGATCAGTGACAATAGACTGAGGAACTCCAAACCTAGCTAGTACATGGTTAAAAAGAAAGAGGGCGACAAACTTACCATCCTCTGCATATGTAGGCATAGCCTCAACCCACTTAGTAAAATAATCCACGGCTACAATGATGTAACCATGCCCCCCCAGCTGAGGTTGGCTTACAATGCATGAAATCTATCCCACATTTGGTGAAAGGGCCAACAACAATGACAGGGTGTAACAGAGAAGGGTGGGTATGCTTTTTCGAATAAAAGTGTTGATAGGGTGGGCATTTCTTAATATCCTGGTGACAATATTTAAAAATAGAAGGCTAGAAATAGCCAGTGCGAAGGATTTTCTGAGCTGTAGCCATCCCATAAAGATGAGCGCCACATGCTCCAGAATGGTAGTCATTTAGAACTTGTTCAGCCTTGTCATGGGTGAGGCATCATCTGAGAATGGTATCTATACCATGTCTGTACAATGTATCGTTGAGGATAAGATAGTACTTCATGTGGTGACGAATGTGGTGATGATCATCATGAGATATAGTAGGCTGAAAACATTGTGTCAAGAGATAAATGATTAAATCTCCAAATCATGGATCAGTTGTTCTTATTAGGAACAAAAATTCATTAGGGAATGAATCATCGAGGTCATAATCCATTAAAGCATAGGGAAGGTCACACATCAGCTCTACAAAGACTAATTATTTCTTAGAATTAGCTTTAGCAAAATCAAGGTCAAACTCCTATAGGATGACAATCCATCGAGAATATTTTCCCCCTAGCACCTGACGAGTCAGGATGTAGTACATAGGGTTTTGGTCTGCAAGTATAGTAGTGGTGCAAAGCAGGATGTAGTGACAAAATTTTTGGACAGCAATGACCATAGCCAATGCTAGCTTCTCCACACATGAGTATCAAGTTTCAGAATCGATAAGATTCTTACTTGCATAATAAATCATGTGTTCTAGGCCGTTCTAGTTCTCTTGGGCTAAAACCATTCCAATAGTAGTAGTATAGGCAGCAACATACAAAAGAAAATATTTCGAGTAATCTGGGGGGTGTATCATAGGTGAATGGGTCAGAGCATGCTTAAGATTATCGAAGACTCGTTGAGCTTGGTCATCCCAGAAGAAAGGGGTATCCTTCTTAAGGAGATGCATATACCCATGTGTTTTCTTGGCAAAGGTACAAACAAAACAACGAAGAAAGTTTGCCTTCCCTTGCAAACTTTGGAGTTCAAGCAGGTTGGTAGGAGAAGGTAGAGCGAGTATTGTATAAATATTTTATGGATCAATCCGAATACCATCTTTAGAAACCACGAATCCTAAGAGACGTCCCGTATCAACGCAAAAAACACATTTGTGTGGGTTCAACCGTATTTTATAATGACGACATATCAGGAAAATATCTCTAAGATGTTGAGGATGGTCTTCCCGTTGCTGTGAATGCACAAGGAGATCATCAAGGTACAGCTCCACAATGTTCTTAATGTCATGAAACACATAGGACATAACACGCTGGAATGTGGCCCCAACATTCTTAAGACCAAAGGGTAACTTCCTATAGGAAAAGGTTCCCCACGGGCATATAAATGTCATCTTATGCTGATCGATGGGCAATATCTCAATCTGATTGTAGCCGGAAAAGCCATCCATAAATGAGAAGATGACACTCCTAGAATAGTTATCAATAATTTGATCGATGTGTGGAGTTGAAAAGTTGTCCTTGGGGCAAGCTTTATTCAGACCTCAGAAATCGATGCAGACTCGAATAGTTTCCTTATTTTTATTCAGAGGAATGATATTCGATACCCATTTCGTTAGGGCTATAAGATAGATGAATCCTGCCTTTAGAAGTTTTTTGACTTTAGCTTTTATAGCTGTAGCCTTTCGCGGATGGACTTGTCTTAATTTCTGCCTAACTGGTCTGGTTGTAGGATAGGTTTTGATCTCATGGACTACAATAGATGGATCTATCCCATGAATTTCTTCATAAGAACAGGAAAAAATGTCTCGAAACTCTTTAAAAATTGCTCAATACTCTTCATTTTTGTCTATTGAATAGTTTTTCCCTATGTAAACATGTTTAATAGTTATAGGATTGACCGATATGTTGATTGGAGCTATTTTGGTAATGTTGCATAAATTTCCTTCAGACTCAGAATCTTGCAACAAGACAGGTGTTCGTGGAAAATCGACAATATCAGTTCCCAAGAGAGATACAAAATCATTATCTATCGAACTGGTGTTGGGGAGGAACAATGATCTATGATGGTGATCCTCCCATACTGATTGATTCATATTCATAATCTCAATAATAGACTCGTTTGACGAAAAATTCTGGGAGAGATAATCCAGAATAGGAAGTGACGGTTCTAACCAGTGGGGTGGGTGGTAAGGATCCGAAGCCACAAGATGACGATCATCTATGGGAACATCGGAAATAGATTGGATGGCATCATAAACTGCTTCACATGGGCTAAGGGAGGATGTCTCAACAACTTGTTTACCCTTAGGATCATAGCTAAATGAAGAGATCATATTAACTGTTTTTGTGTCTATGCTAGAAGGGGCTGATGGAAACACACCCATGAGGGCGGAGTCCTTCAACATCCCTACCCCAATCGACTGGTAAGGAGGAGGGGATTGACCTAGAAAAGGGACATTATTTTCCATAGGGGTAGTAATGTCTGGAATGCAGAAATAAAGTTGATCAATCGTCACAATTCTTCCCAAATGTGGAAACTTGTGGGTTCTAAACACCATCTAAGTGACATCTGACATAGCGTAAAACCAATTTCTTCCGAAGAGAATATTGTAGTCTAGTGGGAAATCCACTACTTCCACCTAAACGGAAACAATTTTTCCCCCTAGCTCCACTGAAAGGGTTGGCATGAGGAAATGGGTTTGGAAACTTCTTCTTTCAAAGGCTTTTAGGGTTGTTGGTGATTTTACAAGCTCGGGAGAGCTAATGGATTTCCAACAGGACAAAGACAAAATAGAGGTTGAAGTACCTTCGTCTAGAATAGTCCTAAAGACTTTTTTCCCAACTACTCTTGTTACGATTTGAAAATCTAGTTGGTGAGGTAATTTAGGTTTGAGGTTCTCCGGATTGAAATGAATTAGATTCGTGTCACCCAGGTCCATGGCTCCTAAGGTGGTCAATAAGATTTTGCATTATGGGGGATAGATTTGGAGCACTTCTAAGGTAGACATTACACATGGTGCCTGAGCTAGGTCCTCTACAACATTATAAAATTGTGCAGCTCGGGTATTAGGGTTAAAAAATCCTTCCTAAGAGTACTATGGGATGGACGCAAAATCCTGTCGAGATTAGGTTTCTCGATAGTTAGGGGACCGTTAGACGAGGATGCAGGAGAACCGGTAGAAGGAGATTTATTTGGAGAGGGTTTCTCGATTTTCTTCTCCTTAGGCTTGTCAGATGTCTAACTTTGAGTTGTTATATTAATAGTTTTCGATGACATCATTCGAATCTCCTTTGTAGAACTAGAATTTTGGTTAAACATGTGGTCTACCAGTTGTTGTTGAGAAGGAAAAGGATCGGTAAGAACTACTGGTGGAGGGTTTCTCTTCAAAAAATTATTAATTTCATCAGGTCAGGGAAACTCCTTCGTGAAGTGGTCACCACCACATAATAGGAAAGGATATTTAGCTTTCATTTTTCCTTTGTTGTCATTCTTGGGGGCCATAGGTTTGGGATTTTCCTGTTGGTTTCTGGGTTTCTTGTTTTACCTTTTCCTTTTTTCTTACTACCAGATGATTGTGTACTTTGAATAGCATTCACCTCAGCATAATTTGTAGGATTGGTAGGAGCAGGAGTGGAAGGAATGGTTTGTTTGGCAGCTTTTACCATTGACAGAGGTTGGATTGAACTGATAACCCCATCAACAGGAGTTTCTGCAGGTGGCTTAGCTAGGTCCATGATGGGACGAGGAGCTTGAGGAATAAGTTCATACAAAGTTCCAGACTAGGAAAATACCAATTCTAGATACTGAGTGCGACTAATGGCCTTCTCTTCAATAACAAAACCCCCCATAGCCACATCTCAGGAAATGGGTGGCAACAAAGACTTAGTAAACCAATCAGCTAAGAGTTGGTCTAGGATAGGAGCTTTAATGAGCCTTCTCCACCTTCTCCACTCATGAATATGATCTAAAATATGTGTGGGGGTATTTTGACGTAGAGAGGTCAAAAGGTCTGTACCCATTTTGTAGTGAATAGGTAGCTGAAAGTGTGTGAGGAAGACAGTTGACAAAGCACTAAAATCCACAAATGAGTGTCGTGGAAGTTCAATATACCAATTCGCGGGCGTACCAGTCAAAGTGTGCTGGAAGGGTGTCAATTAAATAGAATCATCCATCAAGGAGTTTGATGAACACCATAAATGTAAAGTCATAACATGATTCTTGGGATCATCTCCCCGCTTACCATCGAATGTCGGACTATCTGATGGTAACTTGACTGGAATAGGAGACCATGAAGAATTGTGTTGGATGGGGTCAATGATCAACTTTAACAAATCGAGCAAGTCCAAAGTTGTGAGGAAAGGTAACTGACGATTGGGTTCCACATACTAGTAATATTGATAAGGCATGTAACCACCAGTAGGGACGTAAGTGGACTGATACACATGCTGCTGCAAATGTTGATGAGATAATGAACTTCTGGAAGATGGGTCTCCAGGGTTGGGGTTAATAGGGCCACCGAGGCCATTAGGAGGATTAGGAGGAGGACATCCAGGACCTTTGAGACCACCAGGACCACCGATACCACCAGGAGGAGGACCACCAGAACCTCTAGGAGGAGGACCACTAGGACCTCCAGGACCACTAGGAGGAGGACCACCATGATCCCCGTGACCACTGGGAGGAGGACCATTAGAAGCTCCAGGAGGATCTTGAGTAATTGAGTAATACAACATTCAACTTTACATTTGGGGATCACATGGGGTTTAGATAGGGGAGGACTAATCTAGGTCAAATGAGAGAATTTTATCATGTAAGTTCATCGTCTTGCAAAAATGCAAAAATGTAAAATAGAAAACTTGGGGCAATGAAAGGACACAAGAAGAAAACATCCAAAATTGAAAGGTCATAGACACAACAACACGGTTAACACAATTTGAGGCCTGTCACCCTAAGTTTCCAAAACCAATGTTCCATAAGTAAACATAATTTTGCAAGACTTAGAAGACCTGAAACAAAGTTGAAAAAAATCATATTTCCACAACAATAAAAATGCCACAAGACCATATAGTGGAATATAGAAAAGAATCACAACAGTATTTGAAGAAAGAATCAATAAGTCAAGGACTTTAAAAATCCAAGTTCTGTGTGTTTTGAGATTCAAACCCAACATCAAAACTATTGTGTGTGCATGTATGGTTGTACACAAATTTATGAGTTAGGAGAAAACTTAAAAGCCTTGAAATGTAAGCGTCTCTTATACAAAAATTATTTGTATTAATCCATGAGAATATGCATGTGATCTTTATTCTATGCATTTAATCTGATTCTAGATCCGTGGGCAAAGAAAGACAACAAATTATGCATAAAGAAAATCCATTTGGAAATGCAAAATTGATCACACAAACCACAATTTGAACACACTTGTATAAGTAAGCCATGAATCTAAAGATTGTAGTCACATGAAAATGTTAAATCACAAAAAAATGCCATGTCATATCACTAGTGCTACATAAGCTAGTAGTTACACCATTAGGTTGCAATAGCAAATATCTAGATATTAACCAAAATACAAGTTTCTTGATGACAAAATCTGATAAAGTATGCCACCAAATACAATAGAATAAATATACAAGTATTCTTAGTTTTCTAATCCAATACAGTAGATGTCAGACTCCATATCAGGGATAGAAACTAGATTCGGACTTCCCACCATGGATCTCAGCCATTGGATTTTGATTTTCCCCTCCTTTCCTCCACTGCAAATACCTCGAACAACATACAAATTTGTATGATATCCTCTACATTCTATCTCCAACTTACCTATTTTTGCATCCCTAAAATTCCATCCCTAAAATTCATAGAGTTAAATCAACTTCAATTCATGTTGTTAAATTTGAGGAAATTCATATGATACATCTTTCTCCAAAAAAAGTTATAAACACTGGAAAAATAAATGAAGTAGTGAGCATAGAACCTGAATGGATGCAACAATACTTCTTCTAAAGCTGTAAAACTTTAAATTTTAAGTGAGTGTTCAGGTTTGCAACTAAATTTATCCAGTTTCAACATAATATGCAGTGTCAATACAGTGCCTCAAATCACACCTTCCATAACAACAATTAATGTATCTTTGATAATCTTGAAATAATATAGCTAACACCAATAACACTAAGACTCTTTGAGTCCCATCAACATAAATATAGAGCACCAGTAAAGGTCTTGGGTTCTCATGGATGAGACACATGTTTAAACTCCATGGAGGACATTTTTAGGCAATAAGGTCCACAAAATGTCATACTTTTTACCATGTTAACATAGAGTTAGGTTCATAGCTCCCCTTGCAAAATTTAGTAGAGTTTACAAGTACCAAAGAAATGTTGGAATATAATGAGCCCACTCATAAAATAATTAATCATTATTTGATTAATTTCCTGTCCACTGGCTTAGATCGTTGGCATCCACTTGCACCATAGAGTCAACACTTGCGAGTCTATATCCCAGGAATGATTTATTTCTGATTCTGGGTTGATCTTGACCACTTTATGGCCATCCAGAATTAGTAACTTCGGTTTACAACAGATTCTGCTTTATTTTGCTTTATCTACTTTATCCTGCTTTTCCGTGGATAAGGTAAAGCTAGTAAACTAGAAAACTGGAAGCTTTTGTTGCCAACCCATCCTCCATTATTTTCTCTCCATATTCTAGGATTAGAAAGTCTTTCCTTCACTCATCATCACTCACACATGCTATTTCTAATTCATGACGTGCTTGGTATATTGGGAAAGTGCTTTAGCCAACTATGGGGTTTATCATAATTAGTAAGCTTGCTTTATGAGATAGCTTGATTTGTCTTCTAGCAACTCCTTTTTCCTTTATAAGGATGTATTACCTATGTAATAATATCAATTATCATTTACTAATCATTCATTAATGTGTGTTCATTAATTCTTCTTCTTTTCTCATGCTAATTCTCTACAATTCTCTATGAGGTCAATTGTGTTCCTAGATCCTTAGCTTGTTTATGAAATTCCTTATGCCCTCAAGGCTTTAGAATTTCTAGAAGCAAACTCCTAAATAGTACCATTGACCATTTCTCAATAGTTAGGGGCCATTAATATAATTTCTTTCTCTCTTTGGCATATACTATTTGACACATATAGCCAAGCTTTTGCATCTGAAGAATGAATGGTTCTCTTGGAAAAACCCAGTAAGGTCACAAATCATGACATCCAGATCTACCACATTCTCTCCAGATGCCTTTCTATTCTAAAAAATTTCCTAGAAGCCACTTCTGAAAGGAAAACTTAGTTGGAAAAATATAAACATAAGCCTTTCATCTTATTACACATCAGCTTTAATGCACCATAATCCAAAATAAAAATATAGCTGCCGTTCTTTAACACCATATGGTATAAGATGTCATATCTCATTGAAATTTTGAAAGAACGTTGTTCACAATGAGCACATTACTATAGTTCAACATTATTTGACACAAATAAAGTATTGAACTTTGGCTTTTCGAAACCAACGTAATGCCCCTTGTATTTTATTACTTTCCTTGTGTTGTTATATGACAAAAATAATCATTTGTTCTGGCTAAATATTTTATGTAAGACAACACAGAATAAGAAACCTAAAATCTATTATCATGCTAGCCTATAATTGATCTAGACATTTCTAAAACAATATTTGGTTTGCATTATATCGAACCAACTAAATTGCAAAAGAATATGTACATACATAAATAAATAGATAGATATTGGATCAATTATTTGTTGCCAATATTGTTGAATATTGGGCTAGTTCCATGCCATCAAGTGGCTAACTCAGATACCCATGGGAGGGGTGCATTAATCAAGGTTGGCAGGTTTACTAGGGATTCCATCCACGAATATGGAGAAGCATCAGCTGGGTTTCAAGGTTTTCATTGAATAAAAATGATAGATAGATAAATAGATATTGGGAGATATTCACCTAGTGAAACAGGGCCAGTAATTGCCGAGACAGGTTCAATGGACCTTCCAAATATATCTATTATGACACACTCACACCGAAAGAAACATCCAACATCCTCTAGACACACTTTGTATGAGCATGAGCATTGTAAAAGAAAGGGACCAAAAGTCTGTGCAACTCCAGAGTCAGATGATCATAACCTACCCATTGGAAGGAAACTCATGAACCCCAAACATGGGCAGACATGACAAGAACACTAATAATCTAAATAGAAGTAACAATAAAATATCTATGACATACCATTGATATTTAACATCTTTTATGTACTTCGCCCAATTACTTTGTTGTGACTCACTCTTTGGGATGACCTCCACAACAGTCAATATTTATCCTTCCACTGCCTTCCCTGTAAGAACAAGCTCCTGCAATTTTGGAAGCTAACAAAAATTGACATCAATTTTCTAGATAACACAATATCAAAACAGTCAAAACAAATTCTATTAAACATTATCATCAATTGGAAATTTTAGGAAAACGTATTCTTGGATAACCATCTGAGTAGTAAAAAGGAAAAATATCAAGGTAAAATGTAGTTGTTCTATGCAAAAAAAAGGCATGTTCTTTAACAAAGAATGCCCCAACTTAATATAAATAATAATTGTTATCTAGGGGTCCAGTATGCCACCTTAAGGCCCAACATGTTAATGACTAACAAAATATCAACCTAACAACTGACATCAGAAACAATGTAATAGCATTTGAATTGATTCCTTTCCACATAACCTTGAAAGTTAGAGGATTCAATGCAAATAGCTGATACATACGTGGGGAAAACACTCATTGTATATAACATTCTTGGAAGGATGACATTGCTCGGTTCTGAGAGGAACAATTCACCTGCAACACCATCCAATCAAATGGGAAGATATATGCAACATATTACTACTCATTAGCAAGTTTACTAAATAGTAAATACATTTTATTTTTACATATCAGACAATGCTCTTGCAACACAACCAATCCTGAAACTGTCACTCATAATTTCTCTGCACCAAACATGGAGAAAGAAAATTTAGCAAATAAAGTATTACCCAAAATATAACCGACATGTATAGTCGTCATCGATAACTTCATATGATTTAGAGTCTTCTCCAATGATCATAGTCATTGTTCCTTCTTCAGTTTCTCTATACCAACTTATTTGACTGTTTCCTTTGAATCCACCATAATATTTACCATTTCCAACATACACACCAGGCGACAACTCCTTGATGGAAACATTATGTACAACTGGAGGAGCTACCAAGTAAATAAGAAACAAACTTGTATGTTTTAGTTTTATGTTTAACAGTGAAAATTAAGACTTTATCCATTCTTAAGTCTGTAAATGGTGGTAATCAATGAAATGTCAATTTCAAGAGAAATCAACTGAACTTGTTCTAACTGGCAAATTGCTTCTTGCAATCAAATATATTCCAATCTTACCATCCTTCATTTAGCACTCTTTAGGCTATGGATTATCCTTATATAATGAAAAGGATCAACCCTCATTGATCTCGATGGTTTCCTATGTCCTTTCTTCATTATATTCGTCTATTTCAGTTTACAGCATTTCATGAATATCCTTTTATTTTTGTTCTCACTGATCATAGAATGTTGTAAGTTCAATGTTGGTTAAAGTTACTGTAAGATGGCTGTCATTGAACGAAAGTTTTTTTTGGTTGCTAGCATGTTTATCTCTACAAATACTTTCTTTGAGTTTCTCATGACCAACACTTGGGTGTACCCTCACCATATGTGCTTTATGTGTAAAGATTAAATCTCTTAAGCATATGTTTTGGTTCTGCAATAATCCTTGGCCTAGGATTTGACATAAATCCTGTGCAACTGATTCAATTAGTCAAGCTTACTTGCAACGCCCATAGTTTTAAAAATCGGTCAACTCAGGACTGAAACCAATTGAGTTGACTGGTTTAAACATCATCAGCCTTGAACCAGGACAAAACGCAGCCCAGAGAATCAGTTGTTTTAGTACCAAACTAGTCAAGCCAATCAAATCCACATCGACTCAACCAATTTAATCTAAAGATGCCCATAGCAGACACAGATTTATTTATTTATTTTACCAGTTTTGTACAAGTAACATTGATGTTAGCAATATTAAATGGCAATGTTAAATTCTTAAATTAAAAGTGACATTCTCCTTTCCTTAATTGTTTAAGAGTGGTTCTAGCCTCACAGACTTCATATGCAAAAAGTAGAATTTTAGCTCCTATTCAGATTTCATAGACTTCTTATGCAAAAATTAGAATTTAGATCCCATTCAGAATTCAATAGAGTTAATGGTTTTTAGGATTTCAGGAAACCTGATGTTAGCATTTATGTTTGGTATTGGCTTTCTAGAAAATATCATGAAATTTTTGAAGGCCCTAGCAGTGCTAAAAAATGCATCACAAGTTGAGGACCTGCAAAAATGTTATAGAACTACCAAGGTGTGCCAAGGTGTAGGACTGCTACAAATCCTTTATAGATGTAGCATGCCCATCCATAAAATTTAGTCGATTTATTTAAACATCATTGTTTTACAAAATGCAGTGTGAAGAGGCAATGAAATCATATTAATTTTGTCTCGGGAACTGAACCTAATTTTGTTGATGTTTGTGCTAAAATCACTCCATCACTGCAAAACCTATATTCCATACAATTTACCCTAATTTGTTTGTGACAAAGGCCACAATTAAAGTAAATGAATGAATTCTCAGGTTCCTTGACCAATTGATATAGATACTTAACCTAAGAAGAAGAAAGACAGACCTTAAAGGAAAACAATAAAGGTTCAAATATTTTGAACTACCTTAAACTAACTTGCTCCATTGCTATGTATGAGTGAACTTTTGTTCTCTGGAAGCTAGTACAAAGAAGCACATTTTATAGATGTGAAAAATTCCTTTGGATATTAAATTTAATTTATTGATACTTCACCATGCACCTCGCATACTCTTTCTTGGGACAGTGGTTGTGGAAGAATGAAGAAGCCCTATCAAATTGCGTTGAATGCAACCATTAAAAAATACCCCAATAGCCTTTGAAATTTTATGTGCCACTCTTCCTACACACTGATCTGTGGGTGGACAGAACAAGCCCCATCATATTGCGTTGAATGCAACCCCCCCAAAATACCCCAACAACCTATAAAATTTTCCATGCCACTTTGCCTTTGCATTGGTCTACTAGAGGATGCATGCATGATTTGGTTGGATCAAATTCTAAAAAATACATGATTGATTTATTTTCCAGATTTCTAAGCTAACAAGCCTAGGTAAAATATAGCCTTTCACACCATTTTTAAGGATTGTTTTCATTAGGTTTATTTCCATTTTGCATCAACTTCCTAATAGCAATTAAACATAATTTAAATATGCCCCTAATGCTCTATACAATCAGATCTTTTGATTAGGGTTTTGTTTTAAATCAATCACATTAAAAATATGGGTTATTTCATTAAATTTTAGGCCAAATTTTAATGGTTATTTTGCTCACATTTTATTCAAGATTATTCTGGAAATTTACTTGGATTTAACCTATGCAATTCTGGAATTTTTTGTGAGCTACTAGCACCTTTTAATTTCAGGTTTCATATTTAATTTTATGGTAAGTACTGTATGGTGAAATTCTGATTTTCTTAGTTTTCTTGCTCTTATACATAACAAAAGTTATATTTTCAAAGAAAAATCTCTTATGAATGACTCTCTTGGTTAATTGGTTGGATTATGATTCATTGTTTTAGTTAAACACATATACCTTAACTAAGTGACTCACTCTTTCTTATAATTCTGGAAATTAACTGTGCAATTTACACATCTTCAATATTTCTTATTTGCACAATTGTGGGATGTTTTTTCATTCATTTCTTGAAGCACTTGTTCTAACTGAGCTTATTAGTTCAAATCCACATTTAGAGAAGTGATTCTTCTAACTTCAACAAATATAAAACTTTCATTAAAAGAATCTACACTTCACTAATCTAAGATCCTTGAGTGACACGTTGCTCCAATTTTTTTCTCAAGCAGGGCTTCATTGTGGGCTAAAATTTTGCACTTTAATAACATTCATTGGGTAACTTGCTTTATATTATTTTTGAGTTCTGGATATATTTTACCCACTCATTGACTACTTTAATTGTCGAGTCATTGTGAGTTTACTTTTCTGCATTTCCTTTAAGTTTCTAGAATTGAATGTCATGGATCATTGATGGATTTGACATGCTTGTGTTCAATTTAATATTTCAATCCCTTGAATATTTCCATTGTTAAGTGTTTGGTTTATTCATTTAGAACTTGAACAATCTTGCACACTCAACCACTCTTTGGGGAATTAAATTCTTTTGGAAATTCACTCACACACATCTAATTAAGTTAAAATAAATACCCTCCTATATCTCTTCATTAGGAATCCCTTAATAAACCACAGGGAATTCCCCCTTGACCTTGAGAGCTGGTCAAAAGTGAGGGAATTTAGCACTGTGGTGACAACAATGCATTTTGTCCAAAGTTTCTCCTTCTTAGCATTAGTGGGTTGGAAATTTTATGCTCAAGTGCTATACCAAGTTATAACACCTTGTATTTTCCAGCTCATGACCAAACTACAGACATTCTCACTAAGTCTCTCGACTTGGATAAATTTGTGAAATTTAGAGACAAACTTGCTGTAGTTTTTAAAATGACCATTAAAGGAGGATGTTAGAGTTATTTAGTTTGTCATGATCATTCAGACTATAGACATAGGCATATTAATAAAGTAACTCTTTGACTCAGTCTGATTCATGCTTGTTGTATCAATGACTTACAATACATTTAAGTCATTTAGGTTTTATACACTTATATCATTCCCTTACTATAAAAGGAAATGTGCTTTCTCCATTTTCTTATTTAAGAAGTATTTCTCTCTTCCAAGTTCTCAGTTTATTTGTGTGTTCCAAGAATATGTTCACTAATGACCAAAGAAAGCTCCGTGGGATTCAACAATACGGTCGATACAAGTAGCATACATATATTTCCCATTCTTCTCTTTTTTATTTGATTAAATGCTTCATATAAAACACATCAAACAAGACAAGCTTATAACCCAAGATCTTTTCCCATTGGGGTATGAACTTGGGTCATTAGTATGTACTATGGTGACACCCTGTCTCAATCACTAGAATACAACCCAATAGACCATACTATATATTTCTATTTTTCATAACTACTAACCCTATAATCCAAGATTGTAGTGAGTGTATGAACATGGAAGATATTAATTATAACGAGGGAGTGGTTTATGAATCCAACTGAGTCATTGTTTCTTTATATATTAGATTTCCACATGGAACTTTGAATACTGGAGATACAATGACCATTTATGGAAAAACTAGAGTTTGCATTAATGGTGGAACTTTTCAGCCATCATTGACTCATGTGGAAATGTTCCTAGATCTTCGACTGTAAATTCAAAGAGTTATGATGCAAGTGATTGATGCGCATTGTGGATGGTGTTTCTTGGCCAAGAAGTTTTTAAGTTTTGAAAGAGTGCATAAAATTATTTGTTGTAAGCACTAGAATTTAATTCATCCAAAGAAACTATCTGTAAGTATTATGCTATCTACACTTTCATATAGTGTTCCATTTTTTAATTGGAAAGCTACAGTGCACACACCATTATATGTGTATTCATCATCACTAGAGATAACCTTAACTATATTACACTTATCCTCTTCCAACTAAATAAGACAGTTGTATATGTTTTTAGAGGATTAAGAACAAGAGGTCTCTCCCAAATTTGCATTATTTTCTACTTCATCCTTCCCACCACATTTGATAATTATGTAGTCATATACTCTATATTCTAAACCAAACTCTGTCTTGTATGAGTAGAGTATTTTCTACAAACAACATGTTTTGCACATAGACACCCTAAATTTAATGTGAAGGATAGTATCTACCATTATCATGAGTGTTATCAACCCAAATGGCACTTCTCCATCTGAGTGCCGACATTCCTTATGTTGGTACACAAAAGGACATATTAGGATTCAATTTTGCCAAAACACTATAGATGGGCATGACTTGGGATGCATTTACCCTTAAATCAGATTGCTATATAATTTTTTCTAAGTGTTGAGTTGCGTACGCAACTATATCCATTGCAACTCGCGTATTGTACGTGACTATCTGCATTGCAACCCATGTACATCAGCGTACGCGGGTTTCCTATATTAATAGTCGCGTACACCTTAGTTTGACCTTAAAATTATAAAACGAAATTAATGAATATTAGTTGGGACCTAATCATTAACTATCCCAACTATTTCAAACACCCCAACCTTCGAAATCACTCTATTTCCCAAAGTATAAATAGAGGCATTGGGGAGGGCATTAATCAATCAAGATTGAAGAGCAAAGTTATGCTGGTGGTATATTTTCAGAAGTCTTGGAGCAGCAAAACTCAAAGTCCTTTGGTTGTAGAGGAGTCCTTGTCTCAGAAGCTGGGTTGTATTCTTATCTCATTCACTGTTTGTTAATAAAGAGAATTCTTATTCCAACATTGTGTTGAGTTTCTTTCATGTATCGTGGTCAATGAATATATCGGATTATGTATTTTATATATTGTTTATCTAAACTCTTATATACATGTATGAGATATTACTTGGAGAATTGGCTCTTTACAGGTGAAAGAGGTGCATCCCTGGAAGCTCTGGAGAGAAGAGGAGTAGGAGAAGATCAAGCTTGGATCAACCGTCGGTAATCTGGTAAGTCAAGAATTTCTTCCTATTCCCTTTCTATTCTCTAGTAAAGCTGATTGTTTGCAAGGTTAGTAGTAAGTTGGTAACCCCAAACCCTAGGTTACAAGGGTGCTTAGCAGATTTTTAGGTAGGATTGCTTGTCCCTGTCTTATTTGGATTTTCCTCTGCTTTGGGGTCTTCTAGTGCTAGCATTTTACTATAGGTCTGAAAGCCCTGTGCACCATAATTTGTGCTTTTTAGTAAGCCCTTGAGTTTTTGTTGTTAGAGTCTTCTTTCTTTTAGCAATTTGAGGTGGATTATCCTGTTTAGGTGATAGGTTCAGTGCTATGTATCTGAATCAGTGATCAGGATTTTAGATACCTTGTACCCTATACTATTTACAAGTAGTTTCAGTTTGCCACTTTCCTTTCAATGATTTTAGTGGATTTCATTCATTGTTTCTTCCCAAGCTATGTGTTTGCCAAGTCTCTTCCTTAGGCGGTTGATTTTGGTTCTTGCAAGTCTGTTATACTTCATTTTGCTTGCTTTATGGTCTAATTATTCAAGCATAATCATTTTTTTTTGCATTTAGGTGCATAGTAATTTTTGAAGAGTTTGAAAAGTGAAAAAAAAAGCATTGGAAACATTTGCATTTGAATTGCATCGTAGTTTTATTTTCAGTTTTTGAATAAAATCTTGAAAATTACAAAAAATAAGTCTTAGCTTTCTCTTACTTAGTTGTAATTTCATTAGTTCATATCTACAACAACAAAAAATAAGCTTGTTGTAAGTAGTGATAATTCACTTTGGAATTCATTTTATACACCTTTTTACTTTTCTTATCGAGTCTATAATATCATAGTCATTCACGCCACTTACCCTCTAACTAAGAACAACCCTTAAAATGAATGCTATAATTTAAAATTTATTAGTAAGTTTTGTTTTATAGGGTCATACAACTACTAGCTTAGGCTAGACATGTGGGATAGGAAGTGTAAATGCCCCACAAGTACTTAAGTTCAGATGTAGTTGGCCAATCGATAGGTGAATCCTTCTTTGTGTTGATAGTATCTGGGAAGCTCCTCTCAAACGGGAGTTAAGCACGAGGCCATGTGGAGGCTTAGACTGAGGAGATAACCCTCTGATTCCTTGTCAAAACGTAGACCAAGGTTTTTACGCATCTTGGGATTCTGTCCTAGACAGAGTTTCGAGGTTTGCCACCCTGCCCATGTGTACGAATTAGGCTTGCGAATGTCCCCCCAAGCTATTGATATAGTTAAGGTAGCCTCTAGTCTCTTGGACATCTAGAGTTTATACACAGGTAAACTAGAAGGATATTTCTGGTTCACCTTGGATGAGCTTGGAAGGTAACCCTTGTTAAAAGTGTAGGAGGGCTATGGGTGATTCCTCCACTTGTGCCTAAGAACCTCTTCAAGGACGCCAAGAAACTGTCTCTCAGCTTTCTTCAGGAAGCATATCTTATACCCCTTGTGATTTTTGAGACTTTAGGAAATTTTGTAGTGATTGCTCTGTGGTTTGTCTGTGTTTTTAGTCAAACTTAGGGTGTGAAGAGTCAAATTTACAATCGTGGAGGACCAATATGTCATAAGGTCACGAAGGTTGTGAAACCTTCCTTCGCTTATCACATTAGAACCTCCCCCTCCCCCTCAAAGGCAGAGATTGTACACGGACGTTTATTTTGAACCGATAGGAGTTAATGAAGTTCTAGGTGAACCAAAACTTAGGGCAAACCATTTTAATTTGAACACAGTTGAGATAGAAGACTTGCAGGTTGAAGATTTTGCAAGGAACTTTAATTCACCTGTAACTAATTTAAACGATCATGTGATCGTTCAGGTTAGTCCTTTCAATCCACCTGTGATTGGTGTCCCTTTAGGCAGACTAATGTATATTGTAGGCTAAAGTTATTCTACTTCCACCTCAGCCTCTTAGGATGAAGGGGTACCACCTCCCCCAGTAGGTGCCCCTAGAACAAGTATACCTACTATACCGTTAACTCCAGCTAGCCAGGTGGTTCAACCACTGGCTCCCACAAGTTCAGTAGGTACTTCTGGTGGTATGGTCACTGGGATTCCTAATGTAACTTTAGTTCCTACTTCCTTCACACACACTGCTCAGAGTGGTCCTATAGGATCCTTGGCTTTTGTCCAAGTTTTTCCTTGGAATGGAGGGAACATTCCCCCATCCACTCCATGCATAGGCCCAACACCTGCATATGTAGGGGTGCAGTTTGGAAACCCTAATCGTTATGGTTAAGGTTTTCAAACTTTGGTTTCAACTTCTTTCACAAGCTCTCCCTTTTTACTTTTCAATGGAGGGATACTTTCTCCTGTGTTCCAAACCCCAACTTCGATTGGGGCAGCTAGAACCTCATACATTGCACCGCACATAAACAATCGACTGGCTTGTGGATGGAATCCTTTCCAAAGAAGCCCAACCACTTTGCAACCGGTAGTAGGGGGTAACCCCACCTTCACACATGGGAATATGGGGGAAAGTCCCTCTAATCCCTAAGTTGGTACTTTTAGTCCTCCGGTTAGACCCAAGATCCCTTTCCTGGAAACGTTAAATTTTCCAGATTTTTCAAAACTAATGAATGACCCGGTGAGACATAACTCCTCCTGGCCACCCATTCCTACCAATATGCCCTTGGATATCCCAAAAATCAAAGGAAAAGTTGGTGATGATCCAGGAGCTCATGTCACCACTTTCCATTTGTGGTGCTCTTTCAACTCATTGAACGATGATTCAGTTCAGTTGAGGCTGTTCCAAAGAACTCTAACTAGTACTGCAGCAAAATGGTATATTGAATTGCCTTCTGCTGCATTTAATAGTTTTTTGGACTTGGCTAATGTATTCCTAGGTCACTTCCAACTTCCTGTTCGATATGATTTTGGGACATACTTGTTGTCTACCTTTCGGCAGGACAAGGCCACTCATATTTTAGATCACATCCAAGAGTGGAGAAGACAGAAGAGCCTTATCAAAGCCACTATTCCTCTTGAGTTCTTATTAGAATGGTTCCTTAAATCCCTATTGCCATATATATCTAAGGATGTATCTAATTTGGGAGTGACCAATGAAGAAGATGCTATCCTCAGGACCCAGCAGCTAGATTTAATATATTCTTAGTTTGGGATTTTATATGAAATTATCCCTGAAGCACCGAGGCGAATGCACAATGTAGAGAAACGTAAGCCTGGACCTCATGTCGATGGTGTGGTTGGTTTTGTGAAATATCCCACTATAGAGTCTTTGGCTAAACAGCTCCATGAGATTTCTATCAAACATTCTAGGCAGAGGTAGCAAAGGCTACCCCCTCACCCCAGAATGCAAATGTTTTGTTACAATCCTTTTAGACGGGCAATCAACAGCCTGGTGGGAAAAAGAAGAAAGGAAAAAAGGGTGAGGGAAACCAAAACAAGCAAAAACCCACAAACAATGCTGATGGGGGAAAAAAAGAAAATAAAAAGGTGAAATTCCCATGTAAGTTGTGCCATGAGGATCACTTGACCCATCTATGTCCCCTTATGGAACAAGCTCAGAAGCTGTGAAAAGGCCAACAACTCCCTGTCCTGAAGGATCCTTTTCCCTAAGGACAGAATTCTGCTTTAGTTTCAAATGCAGCAGGGGGCACCTCAAATGCTCCTGAACCCAATTGTATCAACATGGTTTGACCCTAGACTTTACTCCAGAATAGGAACAAGAACTATGAAACAAAGGTCTTGGAGAAGGGTAATTCAATAGGTGAAACTTCCAACCCTCTCACGATTGAGAAGTCTATCGAACCTATGCCCAAGATACCGAAAGGTGTCTTCAAGAAAACCTTGCACAATCATAAAGCTAGGGATGTAGCAAAATACTCTGTAGTTGAAGATCTAGCCCAAATTCCTTGTGCGATCTCAGATTTATAGGTGTTACAGAGTTGTCCTGTGCAGTGAGATGCACTCTTAGCAGCCTTAGGTAGTATGGACTCATTAAGTCTCTTGGTGAAGTTTAATTTTTCTGATGTCAAAATTCTCTTGCCATATCATGTAGCCTTATCGATAGATGTCATCCATGGTGGAAAAACCATTTTAAGGGAAGTTGTCGACAAGGTTGCTTCTACATGTGTCATGTCCCTATCTTATTGGAAAGCTCTTGTATCTCCAGAGCTGGTTCCATCAAACACCCTACTTACTGCATTCAATGGAAGGTCATTTCTTCCACATGGTATCCTACCGACTTTCAAAATTAAGTTTGCAGGGAAAGCATTGTTTGTTGAGGTAGAGGTGATTGATACACCTTTGGATTATAACTTTCTCTTGGGGAGAAGTTGGACTTACGCCATGTCAGCTATTGCATTAACCATATTTTGGGTAGTAGTGTTTCCACATGAAGGGATGTTGGTTACTGTAGACCAACTCAGTTTTACTCGAAAATGCCACATGGAAACTAATGAGTCCATAGTACCATTGGTTGATCAAGTTAAACCTACTTTAGAGAGCTTAGGGGCTAGAATGTATGCATCATTGATGGGAACATTTGATATTCTAGCTTCGATTAATTATCTAGGTTTTACTAGTGTAGGGAAGTCTATAGCAACGGTTGTTGATAGAATAGATCCTTGGGTTCTTCTTTCCCACCATGAACCTGAAGTGCCCTTATCGACAATGGAAGGAGCTTATAAAGCTATTGTTCATACAGCTATTGATCCCATTCTGGTCCCACTCACAGCCTCAGGGGAGCCAGAAGAAGCCTATCTGCCTACTTGGGCAGAGAACTCTTTGCATTCTAGAGATTGCTTAGATATGGTTTTACCTTCGGATGAAGCCATTCTGGAAGTGATGTGTGGATGATATAAGATCTGCGAAGATCTTCACCATCGATCCTATTTTCTTCCAGAGTTAAGGAAGATCAAGAACCAGGAGTTCCATATGAGATTGCCAGGTAATGTTGATACACCTATTAATCCCTTACCAAGGGAAGGAATATTTGCTGAGGGGAATATGGAAAACATTTCCACTATGATTCCTATCAATATCTCTGCAAAACCAAATGTTGTGGAAAATGTACACGTCAACATGAATTTCTCTTCGGAGGAGATGGCGATATATACAGCCTTGTTTAAGGAATTTTGCAACGTATTTGTTTGGTCATATGAGGAGATGCCAGGAATACATCCATCAATACTCGAGCATGAAATCTGAACTTACCATGATGCTAGAATCGTTCGAAAAAACTTGAGACCTGTCAACCCGCATAAAGCGGTAGCAGTTAAGGCTGAAGTTGAGAAACTGCTGAAAGCCAGTTTCATTTGCCCCATAGCTTTGACAGAATGGGTATCCAACCCCATTTTTGTGGACAAAAAGCAAGGGAATATACGTGTTTGTACTAACTTTCGAGATCTAAACAAAGCCTGTCCCAAGGACAACTACCCCACACCATTTATAGATCAAATTATTGATGCTTGCATGGGAAGTGAAGCATTTTTGTTTATGGATGGTTTCTTTGGGTATAATCGAATCCAAATTAAATTGGAAGAGCAACATAAAACAACGTTTATTTGTCCTTGGGGTACCTTCACGTACAAGAAAATGCCCTTTGGATTGAAAAATGTAGGGGAAACCTTTCAGTGGGCAATGAATTTTTCCTTTCACGACATTAAAGCCATTGTTGAAACCTACCTTGATGATCTACCAGCACATTCTTGTAAGGGGATCGATCACCCAGATCACTTGCGTTTGATTTTTGAACGATGCAGATACTACAGAATTCGCTTGAATCCCCACAAGTGCATTTTCTGTGTCAAGTGAGGGAGACTGCTTGGGTTCATTGTTTCCAACAAAGGAATTTAGGTGGATCCTTTGAAAGTTGAGGCCATTGTAAATATGCCTCCTCCTCGTTCTATCAGGAAGCTTCAAATCCTGCAAGGGAAGTCCATATTCCTTTGATGTTTTATTGTAAATTATGCCAAAATTACTAAAGGTTTCATATGCCTGTTGAAACAAGACACCCCATTTGTATGGGATGAAATCACACAACTTGCATTCGAGGCATTAAAGAAAGATTTGTGGTTGGCACCATTATTTCACCCGCTAGATTACTCTCATGATTTTATATTGTATCTGGATGCATCTAAGTCGACCATAGGGGTAGTACTAGTCCAGGAGGATGATAAGCTCCAAGAGCATGTCGTCTACTATCTCAGCCGTGCTTTAGCCAGCCCTAAACTTAGGTATTCCCACGTCAAGAAGTTGGCCTTGGAATCTGTGTATGTTGTTCAGAGGTTGCGTCACTACATCTTACTGAGGACCAAGACAATAGTGGTAGATGTTAATCCTTTCCAATATGTTTTGTCCCAATGGATAGTTGGAGGAAAATTCAATAAATGGATAGTCATTCTTCAGGAGTTTGACTTATATTTCCAATCCTCCAAATCCAAGAAATCCTTAGTTTTTGCTGAGCTCATTGCATAATTTCCAGTAGAGGAAGATGTATCCATTGAAGAAGACTCATTCCCAGATGAGCATATATATTTTATTTCCACCTCTGACCCCTAGTACGGAGATATACTTGTCTATCTCTAGACTTTGAAGTACCCTGCAGCATTCTCGTGGGAATAATGGCATAAACTACGTGGAAATGCCAAGAACTATCTCATTATTAGAGATACTTTATATCATAGGGGGGTATATTCCATTTTATGTCGATCTCTTACCCACGAAGAAGCAGAGATTGTCCTAAATCATGCCCATAGTGGAGTGTGTGGGGGTCATTTATTTAGAAGATCTTGCGTGCCGATTATTTATGGCCCACAATCTTTAAAGATTGTGTGGAAGCCGTGAAGCACTGTCATCCTTGTTAGCTTTACACCAAAAAATGTGGTCACATCCTGCTCCATTATTTCCCGTCATCTCAGTGGGCCCCTTCACAAAGTGGGGGATAGATTAGGTGACGTGCAAACCAGTCTCGGCTGGGGGGAACAAACATATCATTGTCACTATATATTATTTCACGAAGTGGAGAGAGGAAATGCCCACCTATAAAGCTGATGGGGAAACTACAGCTTTTTTCATTTTCAACCAAATTATCGCACAATTCAATATCCCTAAAGAGATTTCCACTGACCATGGCAGTCACTTCCAAAATAGTATGATGACTAAATTGACCACTATGCTAGGGTTTAGACAAGAGCATTCATCTTCTTTCTATTTTTAAGAAAATGGTCAAGTCGAGGCTGTAAATAAAACCTTGAAGACTATTCTCAAACGTACTATCAATGCATCTCGTTCCAATTGCCACATCATGTTGTATCCTGCACTTTGGGCATATTAGATCAATGTGAAAACTACTACAGGGTTTTCTCCTTTCCAACTCATTCACGGAGTGGAAGCAGTCACCCCAGTCGAATGTGAAATCATGTCCTTAAAGATTGCTATTCATGTGTTACCTGATACGATTGAGCTGGAAGAACATTTATTACATTTAGAACATCTAGATGAGAAGTCTAGAGATGCACTGATAGCAAACAAGGCTCATAAAAATAGGGTAAAAAACCAATACGATAAATCGGCCAAGCCTCAGATTTTTTCTAAAGGGGAGCTTGTCTTGCTCTGGGATCAGGACAAAGAACTCATGGGGGCAAGGAAATTCAGGTCTATGTGGTTAGGACCTTATGTTGTGTTAAAGGTGTTGAAGAAAGGTGCATACAAATTGACAGATTTCGAAGGGAATAAGCTGCCTGAGCCTAGAAATGGGCTCTACTTGAAAAAGTACTATGCTTAGGCTTAGTGCTTTCTCTTGTATTTGTATTGTATGTATTTTATGTACAATAGTTTTTCGGTTTGTGTTTTTATACCATATGTTGGTTGTTACAGATGTCTTCCAAGTGGTTTGTAGGTTTCACAGATGGAGCCAGTCGCCACACTTGTAACTTGGCTTCAGCTGCATGGGTCATTTACTCGTCCTTAGCACAACTAGTTGCCTCTAGAGGTGCTTGCCTAGGTTTTGCTACCAATAATGTGGCCGAATACAGGGTTGTCTTTGAGCTTTTATGGGATTCTTTGTCATGTGGTATCACTCAGCTGGAAGTCCGACTTGACTCTCAACTAGTGGTTTCCCAGCTCAATCGATCTTATCAGGTGCGGAACCCTCTTTTACTACATCAGTTTATGCAATTTAGGTTATTGGAAAGAAATTTTGAGTTTATTACATTCAATCATATTCCAAGAAATCAAAATTATTTAACTAATGCGTATGCTAATTATATCTTGGATTGGTACTTAACACATTTTGCATAAAAATATACAATAGACAAATTACAAAACACATGTAAATAAAAATGGTAATATATATGTGTGTGTGTGTGTGTGTGTGTGTGTGTGTGAATATCTGTCCATATAGATAGGACAAGTTTTTAATCCTCAGATCTAGTCATAGCTGTATAATATGCAAGAAGTATACAAAAAATGGATCAAAGTCCATAAAGTGATCCTAGGTCTAAGCTTGACCACCCTGGTCCCCTTGATCATCCTGATCACCCTGCTCTCGGGATTCTTCAACCTCCTCGGCTGCAGCAGCCTCAACGACATCAATATATACAAGTACTGCTCTAGCCACTCACCTCATAAGGCATATCCAGACAGGTGGTATACCAACCACTAGCTCCTGCAAAGCGGAAGGGATATGCTCAATGTGTAATGTAGGTACTCTTTGGGTAAGCCTAGCTAGCTTTCCCTCAAGAACCCTAATTAAACCCTGGTATTCTCCCACCATAGGACGCAAATACATGCGTGGATGCCCAGCAGGACAAACTATTCCAATATCTGCATTTTAACATTTTAAAGGATTAAAAACTCTTATACATATGTGTATATATTTATGATTAAAATTCATAAAAAATTTAAAAACTTGAAAAAAAATACCTGACGCTCCCCATGTTCCTCCAAGAGGGAGGACAAGGTCGGTATCACCTCGGAAATCTAGTCCAGCATATGGAAACTGCTCCAGTGCTGGTACTCGTCGCTCCCACCAAAAGTAGAAGTCGTCATCGTATACTCTCTGAACCGATCCACCGACTCCCTGGTGGTGGAAGATTTCTCCCCACCTACTCAGTCTAGGCTGACGTGGAGAATGAACTAGTAGTGGTACTGTAGGACTCAAATCGAGCACCCTCTCAAAGAAAAAGGTCACCAATATGCTAGAATAACCAAAATTTTTCCATCCGCCTGTTTTACAGTCAGAGAGATGTTTCCTCATTATCGAGATTACTCCCGAACACCAGTCATATAGAGCTCCCTGTAGACAGTCCACTGCAAGTCTCATTTGGTTTCGAGTTGCAAGGTGAAGTGATGATGACCCTATAACCCTCACTATAGTACTCTCCAACACCTATAATGGAAAGCTGCGAATATGAACAATAGGAATGCAACTACCCCTCTTTTGAGTACCAGAAGCGCAATATATATCTATGTAGTTCTGTACACTTAGAAGGTCACCGCCTTTGTTGGTACCTTCCAAGTTAATCGGAGTTCCCTGTTGTGATAAATTGGAAATAAAGTAGACATTTTCCGAGGTAACCTCTAGAAACTCACCTTATAGGTCAAACATACTAAGATCATGATCCCAATAGTTTATCAAAAACTCTAGTAGGCGGACATTTGATCGCATAGGTGAGGTACAAAAGAATTTTAATAACCCACTTTTTCGCAAAGCAATTACCGTGGGGGAATCTTCTAGAGATTCTTGGTCCATGTCTTCATGTTCCCTCTCCCTCCACTCAAGCACCATATTTCAATCTGATAACAAGCCATTTATCAACCATTAAATTCATATAAAAAAATAATTTTTTGGCCCTACATAGCTTTTTCCTACCTCGTGCAATGTACGCAATTGTCCTATGGACAAGTCGCGTATTGTACGTGACTTTCCTTTGGGAAACCCGCATATAGAACGCGTGTACATGACTGTTGATATACCATACCCATGTACACATCGTGCCTGCTTTGAGGACGTTGGAAAACATCAAAATTTAGCCAAAAATTGAAATTTGCTTGGATCAAATGAAAGAGCATGGAGTGTAGTTTTACCTCGAACTTGTAGTTTCGATAATTGTCCACCGAGTTGTCCACAACGAGCAATCAAAGGTAGAGGTAAAACTTGTCTATTTTGGGTAAAAAATCAAATGGTGAGTTTTGATTTCTATTTTGAACTATTTATAGAAATATTATTTTAAAAGTGGGTTTTTCCTATAGTTCATATTTTTTATATAAAAATCAAACTAATACCATATCTTTCTCTTCAATGTGACAGGTCTAAGGTCGTGTAAAGTTGTTTTTTCACTCATATAGGATGGGTTTTGGTCATTCACATGCATTTTGCATTCATACCTAATCCATCTTAATCCTAGAATTAGCACTTTGACCACAAACTATGGTATTTTAACCATTAGTACCTCGTTTATGCCATTGTTCTTCCGTGGATAGGACTTTCCTCACATGAGTATCCTCGTTTAAGAACCCGCTTATTGTCTTTTGATACTCATGTTGCAGTTGTCATAGGTTCAGTGGAGTCTTCTTAGCTATTTTTCATGCCAAATTGAGCCTCATTATTGGTCTCTTTTTACAAGCTATCCTTTTATAAGACTCGACACCCTTATGGAGTTTCTTTAGGCCCGGGTCTAACTCCTCAAAATAGACTTGACTGTCGAGTAAAATTGTCCATTCAAGCTTGTTAAGAATATGTGAATGAGCATCCACATTGGTGGTAGGTTATCTCTTTCTTGGACCATGTGGAATAATATGAGAAAGGATCACTCTCTTTTCTGTGGAATTGAGAAGATTATTCTTACGTATAGGTTTATCAATTTTTCGGACCCGAGGGAATAAATTTATGAAAAAGGAACACCCGGAATGAGCTTAGTTTTCTCTTTTTCGTGCTCTGGACCTAAACATCAAAAATATTTTGAGTGTACTTTATGTCTTTGTCATTCTCGTTAAAACACCAAGAACAAAACATCGAGTTTATTGTTGTAAGCCCCATTTCTCGTACTCAAATGGATCTTTTTGAGTCATCTTGCTTTCCTTCACACTTGTAAAACTCAAGCTATACATTGCTCTTGAAGGAGTGTTGAGTAGGTGGTAATTTAACCTTTTTCAAACCTCCCTGATGAAGTACGAAAAAGGTGCACCTTTTCTTCTACGGAAGTTAAGAGAGTTCTTATGTGGTATGTTTTATACTTTTTCGGCCTCAGGAGACTAAATTGGATGAAAAAGGACCCCCCTGGAGTCTTCTTCGGAGTTTTTAGACTCTCTAAACATGAATACGCCAAGTGAGCATGTACTAGTTCGGGCTCATAAAATCCACGAATTAGTGACACTATCAAGCATTATTCCCTCTTTTCTTTAAGCTTGTCAAAAAATGAAGAGAGACTTGAGTTAACTTTCCTGGACTTGTTAAAATTTAACAGGAAAGATAAGGAAAAAGTTTTCTTTTGGTTCTCCGTCGGTGGAAACATGACTTCCTTGAACATAGTACTCTTTGTTTTTTCTAATAATCATGTCTCAGTGTTCACTTTCAATTCAGCTATTACTTCAAGTTTCTTACTCCTCCTCTTGTCAGTTATACCTAGGAAATCTGATCATGTCTCCTACATGATAGATAAGTCTAGTTGTACTATTTGCAAAGTCAAAAGCTTCCTTGGGTCATCCTTGTATCATGCTCACTGTTCAAGGATTTAGCCTTGCATCTGATCTATATCTTGATTCCATCATTATCCTATATGTTATTACTTGCGTATCTCTTCCTTTATCCAGTTCTTAGTCACTCTTGTGATCCATTGGAGGATCTATTGCCTTCCTCATCATAGTATGGTTTCTCTTTAGAACTTCCTAACGGTGAATACCTAGAGTTTTTTATGATAGTACCTATGGAGAACCTCCTGCAATGAACAATCAAAATGCACGATATAACAGAAATATTGGAGCACAAAAGAGATTTTGTTGATCGCGGGCCACTTCGAGGGGGCAACCTCCTTTGAGCAAGCTCAATACAAAATAACTCTTTGATGCTTTCATTAGCCTCAACACATACTTATATACTAAGTCTAATATAAACAACTATTAGTCCACATGAATGTGGGATAATGCAACCTATTAACTGGATGACTTAACAACTATTACTTACTCCCCATGAATGTGGGATAACACATCATACTAATGGGATGACTTACAAAGCATATGCGTCTGACAAAATATACCAACAAAATAAAGAGGGGGGTTGGAACGGGTTCTTAACATCCCCTCCCTCTTAGAAAAATATTTGTCCTCAAAGCTTTATATGTGGAAACTGCTGCTGAATCTGAAGGAGAAATTCCCATGTAGCATCCTTTGGTTGCATGCCGTGCCACTAAATTAAGACCTCTGTTATGGCCCGAGAGCAAAGATGATGAGTGTGCTTATTGAGGATGGCCTCTAGTTCCAAAATGATGGACCCTTCTGTATCCAGCTCTGGTAAAACAGTTTGTGCTCTGATGTTGGCGCCAATCACTTTATTGAGACAAGAGACATGAAAGACTAGGTGAATGCGAGAAGAAGGAGGAAGTTCCAATTTATAAGCAACAGACCCAATCTTCTGAAGAACTTTATATGGCCCATAGAACTTTGGAGACAACTTCTAATTCCCTTTGAATTTCAAGGAGGATTGCTTGTAAGGCTGCAAATGAAGAAAATCCATATCACCAACTTGAAAGGTGAGCTCAGAACGGTGTTTATCGGCTTGCTGCTTCATGCGATTTCTTTCCATGTGAAGATTCTCTTGCAGAATGTGAAGAATCCGATCACGGTTTTGTAGAACCATGTCAACTGCTTGAACTGGTGAACTATGGGGGGTGTATGGAAGGAGCACTAGGGGTGGCTACCCATAAACAACTTCATATGGAGTCATTTTATATGTAGTATGGTAGGAAGTCTTGTACCACCATTCAGTGAGAGGGAGCCACTTTGCTTATTGATGTTGTTGTTTAGAGGTGAAGCAATTCCCTTTGAATTTCAGGGAGGATTGCTTGTAAGGCTGCAAATGAAGAAAAACCATATCACTGACTTTAAAGGTGCACTCAAAACGGTGTTTATTGGCTTGCTGCTTCATGTGATTTCTTGCCATGTGAAGATTCTCTTGCAGAATGTGAAGAATCTAATCATGGTTTCGCAAAACCATGTCAACTGCTTAAATTGGTGAACTATGGGAGGTGTATGGAAGGAGCATTGGGGGTGGATACCCATAAATAGATTCATATGGAGTCATTTTAGATGCAGTATGGTAGGAAGTATTGTACCACCATTCAACGAGAGGGAGCCACTTTGCCCATTGATGTTGTTGTGCAGAGGTGAAGCAACAAAGATAAGTTTCCAAGCATTTATTGGTGACTTTAGTTTGACCATCTACTTGTGGGTGATATCCTGAACTCATTTTTAGTTTGGTTCCAGTGAGGCGAAAGAGTTCGGTCCAAAAATGACTTGTGAAAGTTGCATCGCGGTCTGAGACAATGGAAGAAGGGATGCCATGAAGATGAAATATCTAGTCCATGAAAATTTGTGCGACTAAGGAGGTAGTATATGGATGGCTGAGAGCATAAAAATGACTATATTTGGAGATTCGATCAACCACAACCAATATTACAATATTTCCTCTAGATTTAGGGATCCCGTCGATGAAATCCATCGAAATATCTGTCCAAATCCTTGTAGGGATGGGCAAGGGTTCGAGCAAGCCAAGGAGGAGTGTAGTTTCACCCTTGTGGCATTAGCAAGTATCACATTCAGCAACCATCTGTTGAATTTCCTGTTTCATTCCCTTCCAAAAGAAGTTACATCATGCCCGCTCATACGTTTTGAGGAACCCAGAGTGCCCTGCCACTGGAGAAGCATGGATTTCATAGAAGATAGCCTGGTGAAGATCTGTGCTCTGGGAAGCACCAAGCGACCCTTGTATCTCAGATAAGAACCATCCCAAGATTAATGCAGTACAAGAGAAGGATTACTAGCCAACTGTTGGATGATTTCAGATAAGGAAGAGTCATTGACATAGGAATAGAAATAGCTGAAAGGGAAGCATGGTCATCAAATGTGCAGGAAAGAGAATCTGCCACAAGATTGTCCTTACCCTTCTTGTAAGTGATCTCGTAGTCATAACCCATGAGTTTGCTAACCCATTTTTGTTGTGTTGGGGATGAGACTCGTTGTTCTAGGAAATATTTCAGAATTTGGTGATCAGTCTTGATGTAGAAATGATTCCCTAAGAGGTATGGATGCCTACTTCTATACGTCATGCAAAATAGCCATCATTTCCTTCTCATATGTAGAGGCGGCTAAATTCTTACCAGATAGGGATTTATTGGTGAATGCAATGGGATGTTCATATTGGAGGAGGACAACACCAAGTCCATTATCACAAGCATGGCTCTCAATAGTGAAGGGCTTGGAAAAATCAGGCATAGCTAGAACAGATGTGGTACACATAGCTTGTTTCAGTTTCTCAAATGCACACTCAGCAGCAGGTTTCCATGCAAAAGCATCCTTTTTCAAGAGAGTTGTTAATGGAGCTGCAATATTCCCATAATCCTTGACAAACTTGTGGTAGTATCCAGTAAGTCCCAAAAACCCACGAAGGCTCTTCAAGGTTTGAGGAGGTGGCCAATTTTTCATGGCATCGATTTTGGCAGGATCGACACAAACCCCTTGTGCTGAAACAATATGCTCAAGATAATCTACTTCCTTCCGCCCAAAAACACATTTAGATTGTTTGGAACAAAGATTATGATCAAAGAAAAGTTGCATTACAAGATCCATATGTTGGAGATGCTCATCCCAGGTTTTAGTATAGATGAGGATATCATCAAAGAAGACCAGAATGAAGTTTTGCAAGTAGGGCTGAAATATTTTTTTCATCAATTCCTGGAACATGGAAGGGAAATTTGTGAGGCCAAATGGAATGACCAAAAATTCATAATGGCCATCATGTGTGCAGAAATATGTTTTAGGGATATCTTTCACATGGAGCCGAATTTGGTGATACCTAGAACGAAGATCCAACTTGGAGAAAAAATGAGCACCATGGAGCTCATCTATAATCTCATCAACAACAAGAATTGGAAACTTATCCTTGATTGTGATGTTATTAAGTGCTCGAAATTCGATGCAAAGGCACCATGACCCATATTTTTTCTAGACTAGAAGGACCGGTGAAGAGAAGGAACTAGTGCTAGGGTGAATAACACATTGCTTCAGTAAGTTGTGAACAAGCATCTCAATTTTTGTCTTGTGGTTAAAATGGGTAGAGATAGGGCCTGCTAGCGGGAGGGACACTTCCAGGAAGGAGCGGAATACAATGGTCCTCGGGTCGGGAAGGTGCCAATCCCACTGTCTCAACAAACACACATGCATATCGATCCAAAATTTGTTGGATATCCAATGGAGTAGTTGAGATTGTTGAAGGTTGCATCTGAATGAAATGGAGCTGAGTGATAAAACCATGTGAACTTTTCTTAAGAAGCTTTTCCATGTGATGCAAACTGATGAGGCTGAGAGACCCTGGTTGTAAGCACCACAATGTGTGTTTGGTACCATTGATTGAAAACTGCATCCAAAGTTAAGCAAAATCCCATAAAATGGGTCCAAGTGTGCGTAACCATTGAGTGCCCAAAACCACATCACATCCGCCTAAGGGAAATGCAAACATGTCAAAGCTCAAGTTATAATCCCCCATAGATATGTGCACATTACGACACTTCCCTTTGCAAGGTAAAGTGCCCCCATTGGCAATCATGACTTCAAAGGTGGAGCAAGGATGGATGGAACAATCAACCTGTTTGGCGGTCCTCGGGTCAATGAAGTTGTGAGTGCTACTAGAATCAATGAGTATTGTAAGAGGGAGTTTTTTGAAGAACCCTCTGACCTGCATGGTTTGTGGGGTGGTGACTTCGGTTAAGGCATGGAGAGATATCTATGGTTGGTCCTCTGGAGCAGGAAGTTGTTGAATGTCACCATCATCATCTGTGGGATCCTCAATATCATAAAAAATTTTAGGTGCGGGTGGAGAATCCACATCCAAGAAATAGTGCTTTTTCTCAACACATATATGTACTCGGGTGAATTTCTTGTCAAAATTATAACAAAGCCATTTTTCCCGACATTCCTGCATCTCTGCTTCAGACAAATACTTGATAGGAGTGGTTATAGGAGCTGGCAGATTTTGGGTTCTTTGGGGAACCATAGGTCTGAATGGAACAAGAGTGGATTTGGAGCGTTGTTGAGCCCAGATCTTGTCCTCTACTATCTTATCCAACCGAGGGATTCCATCATTGTGTTGGGGTAGAACATTTTAACCTCAGAGTGTATTGCATCCTTCAGACCACTGATAAAACAACTAAGGTAGAATGCATCAAGCAATCCCTCGGTGTGATTGGCTAGTTTCTCAAATTTTGTCTGATACTCCCGTACTGTGCCAGTTTGGAGAAGTTTGGTGAGTGCTCCTATGAATTCATCAAAAGCACTAGGGCCAAATCGCTGCAAGAGGAGTTGGGAAAAATTTGTCTAGTTTGGCTCGGCCTGAGCCTTGATGTACCAAAAGAACCATTGAAGTGCTTCATGTTTCAAATGAAATGCAAGGGGGACTTTATTGACATCAAAAGTGTTATGCAGACTAAAATATTGTTCTTCCCTATAAATCCATCCAGTTGGATCATCACCATTGAAGCAACAAAAATATAGCTTCAGCCCGCGGAAGTTGCTAGACGATGAGAACCTAGTGTCTGCAGAAGACTCAGGTTGGCATCAGTTGTTCATGGGTGAATGCTGAAGATGGAGGCCAAGAAATTTTTGATCTAGATCCTCAAGTTTGGACTTGATGGCGGCAAGTTCTTCTTCCATTTGTTTATTTGCTTCGGCGCAGGTGACAACCATACTCAATTTTTTTCTTCTTCTTCTTTAGGTAATGGGTAGAAAAACAAAAATGGAGAGGGTTTTAGAAAATGAGATTTTTTATTTGGGAAAATTTTGGGGGGGCTAATTGGGGTTTTACAGGGTTTTGGTCACTTTTTTAGGGACAAGAAGCAGAAAATGTGAATTTCAGAGGTGGGATGAAGGAATTGGAAAATTTGTCAAAGAGGGACAATGAAGCAGAAATGGAAAATGAACATCGTGGAAAAATTTGAAGGTGATTTGGTGAGAATCAGAGAAGTTATGACAGAGAATCAGAGAAGTTATGACAAACCCTAAAAATTGACAAATGTGGAATTTTGGCCTTGAGGAAGTGAAAGTGGGGATATCATCCTCAATGAAGGAATATGCAGAATGGTATTACGGGAGTGATAGTGAAATTTCAAGGGAAACAGAGCTAAATCAAGAAAGATATGGCTGAAAAATAGAAATTTATATTTTTTTTTTGAAAAATTGATCTGTGGCGGTGCTGGAAGCTGTGTTTTATCAACAGGAAATGGAGTAAATGATCTGTGACAATTCTGAAATTCTGCACATTATCAACTGTAAATAGAGATGTACCCTAGGTATATTCAGCTTCCTATTGGTTTAAAGGTAGTCACTCGACCACCAAGGCTGTCTCAGGCTTGAGTATTGGGGCAGTACCCCTCACTTCATGGTGCAGGTAAAATTGCTAACCGATTGGCCAAAAATGACAGTTCTTTGGTTTTCTTCATGGATGGGAATCTAGTCAATTTGGTGGGGGTCTTTGCCCTTTTTGTTTGGCAGGTCCTCTCAATGGCCAGCTACTTCAGGGTTCCTGTGGTACTCCTCACAATGAGTTTTAGGGCTATGCCCAAGTACTTCCCACATTTAAGAGGATAGGGTTTAATCCATGATATGGATGAATAATATTGCTGCAAGAAGAAGAACAACTGTAAGGCTCACAGTGCTAGGAAGCACAGCATAAATTTTTTTTTCCTAAAATTCCACCCAACAAGCCCAAGAAAGTGCTCTGATACCAGATGTGGAGAACCTCCTGCAATGAACAATCAAAATGCATGATATAACAGAAATATTGGATCACAAAAGATATTTTATTGATCGCGGTCCACTTTGAGGGGAAACCTCCTTTGAGCAAGCTCAATACAAAATAAATCTTCGATTCTTTCATTAGCCTCAACACATACTTATATACTAAGTCTAATATAAACAACTATTACTCCACATGAATGTGGGATAATGCAACCTATTAACTGGATGACTCAACAACTATTACTTACTCCCCATGAATGTGGGATAATACATCATACTAATGGGATGACTTACAAAGCATATGCATCCGACAAAATATACCAACAAAATAAAGAGGGGGGTTGACATAGGTTCTTAACAATACCTGAGGATTCACTTTCATTATTGGTGAATTCGTTTGCTTCAGTTGTCAATTATCACCTATTGGTTGACAAACTGTTGAATCCTATCCATGTTCGACTTCAATAACATCTATTCACATGGCCTGGATTGTACTAGTTCTTTTGGATTTTTGATGAAGACCTTAGGTTCATGTCTATGGCCTAAGTTGCACAAGGTGATGTTGTGATAACTTACACAGTTTCCAGATCTTTGAAGACTCACCATTATTGCATATTGTGGCTTCAATCCACCTTTGTAATATACGTGGTCTTGAACCCGTATTATATGATGTGATCACTTAAATTTTTCTAAGTGTTGAGTTGCGTACGCGACTATCTCCATTGCAAATTACGTAATGTACGTGACTATTTGCATTGCAACCCATGTACATCAGCGTACACAGGTTTCCTTTGAGCAATTCGTGTGTCATACGCGGGTTTCCTATATTAATAGTCACATACACCTCGGTTTGACCTTAAAAAATATAAAATGCGATTAATGGAGATTAGTTGTGCCCTAATCATTAACTATCCCAACTGTTTCAACCACCCCAACCTTCAAAATCACTCTATTTCCCAAAGTTGAAGACTCCAATATGGTATCATAAGTGTCAACCATCTAATATACAATCATGGATTGTATCCTTTGAAATCTAAACTTATTACATTGCATTTGGGAAATATTTACAGTAAAAGGATCCCCTTGTGACATACATACCTTTTGGATTATAGACAATGAACTCTACATTTCTCATTATAAGGAATATTTGTGAGATTTGAAGTCTTTTCGTCACCTTGAATTGGTGGAATGGCATGCCTAGAAACTAGGTTATTTTCTTCAGAGTAAACAACAAGATAGTAACGTAAGTAGAATGTTTCTAGAAATACAACCTTCCATTAAAAAGTACAGTATACTTAAAACATCTAGCCAATATTTACTTAGTCAAGATGCATGTTGTAGCCAAATTACTACGACGTGGTATTGTGCACTGAAGCTCTTTTGAAGGTGAATATTGCCAATTCTAGTCAAAACTTGAAGGAAACTTCCCCTAAAATATTGATGTGGTAGTGCAAGAATCCATGTTTACATTTTTTTTGGTAGATCTAAATTAGGTAGAATTGTACCTAAATAGAGACTTGTACATAAATCAATTCAGTTAAGGACAGAGACAAATTTTGGTATTAGTTATTTTATATCATAGGAAATGAAAAACAATTTATTAGAAAATAAAATCCAAAATACAACTTGTTAAATCTTGGCTCTATTGCCAACCAAATGTTTGGGATGAAATGAGAGTAATATAAAGAAATAAGAAATGGAAAAGAAAGTGAATGGAAAGACGAGTGCTAAAACATTGAACATCATGACAATGAAACCTCAAGTTATAAAATGGATGGAAAAAATACTTGAATACATTCCACTAACTATTGTTGTATGTACAAGTGCTAAAGTAGTGTAAGTAAATGGGAAATTAACAAGAAATATAATCAAAATAAAAGTGCTCAAATGTTTCTGACTATGACATTGAATGAAATATTAGGCCTCAAACTAGATGGCAAAAACCTCAAAACTTGCTCCACAAGTTGTTGCTCCAAGTACAAGTGCAAACTTCATACCAAGTAAGAAACTATTGAATTAGACTATGAACACTCATGAAAATATGGAAATGGAACATGATACTGGAAACACTTCAAATATTCATTAAGTGAAGTATGAATGAATCATTATAGCAAAAACCCATGTGAATCACTCAAATGATTTAATTTTAGTGGCCAAAAGGGTTTGAATCTCTTCTTATTTTGTTTCAAATGTTATATTAGAATTTCCATGCAATATCATTGGAAGGAAGGTTATATACTTTGTCTCCTTGACAAAGTTTGAGGGTTTTCCCACCATTCGAATGACCTATTGAGTTTCCCCCTTTTCCAATTTTGAGCAAACTTTCTATAAAACTAAAGATTGGTAAAAAAATAACATCTCTTTTGAACTCTACCATGGTCCCTTTTGGATTAATCCATTGTTATGGATTTTTTTTTCATTTTCCCCATTAACCCATACACTAGGAATTTGGTTCTTGAATGCTTGTTTTTATGACCTAATTTTCTAGAATCGACATTAGAAAAGTCATCAAGTTTTGATAAAGTTTTATCTTTGCGTAGGTAATAATATCAATGTTTTTTAGAAGAATTAAATGGAGATTTTGTGAAGCCAAAAATGGGAAAACCATTTAATATGGATTATATGTTTAAAGTGTTTGTTGTCCAATCAAAATTTCAGACTCATTATGGGGAGAAAACAAAGCTCTCCATAACATTTTTTCATGTTAAAGATGTTATGAAACGAACTATATTTGACGTCCTGAAATATTAAGGGGACAAGCTATGGAGATACCCTACATTAGTTGTTGGAAATCATAGATCTTATGATGGGAAGAGTTTTTCATGTACCCATCAATATGAACTTGAACTGGTAGAAACAACAAAATGAAATGGAATGATTTTGCAAGATCCAACAAATGAAGCTAGTCCTATGCATTTCACTGATAAACAATCATTTTCTTAAAAAATAATTTGGGTAAAGCCAAACACATAATGGAGAGTTGAAGTAGTGGTGAGCTCTCTATGCATATAGAGAAATTCCTATGATTACTACTTAACAACATCAAGCATATTATTTCTATTAAGGATGCTAGGGAGAAAAGTTCTACAAATTCTGCCATTGGAATATGATTCAATCATTGAGTGGAATCCTACAAGAGACGCATATTGAGCTAAACGTAAAGTGCCAAATCATAGGTTTCTCCATGCAAAGGTTTGATTTTTCTTTGGAGGAACTCTATAACACATGATATTTCATAGAGGATAGCTACTCGAGATTGGAACACATGGTATTGTCTACAATCCCAATTTTGGCATAAGAAATGATCACCACATTCCATGAAAAGTTATCTTGTTGAGGTATTCCATCAAAAACATTGCAAGCATCCATAATAGCTCCATAATGAATCTAATTCATTGAATTTCATGTTTCAAACTACATCTTGAATTGATTCATATTTGTCTCCTATTGCATCATTCCTATCATATTCTAACATTGAATAATATGGAGGCATTCTTAGGATGGAATAATCCTTAGAACATATACCCCTATACCACACGAGCCCTCAATTCCTCTCAATGCAGGGGTATTCTCCATATGCAAAATCATAATAACATAAAAATATAATATTTTCTATAGGCATACCTTCCTTTGAGATTGCATAATCCATGTCATCTGCCACAACTGACCTCTGAATCCATCTCAAATCTTTTTTCACCACAAATCCTCCAGATCGCCACTAACATGTTGCATAATGATGTAGGACCTAACTTAGATGAAGGGGTAAATGGGAAGGATCAGGAATAACCTACCCACCTGTATACTAACAGGAGGGTTCTTAAACCTGACCAACTATGTTGATGGTATCCAACTATGATATGTTCTAGTTATGGAGCAAGGGGATCCAAGGTGTGTTTCTATAGGTAGTATAGCATAGGGTAGAATTAGTGGGATTCTCCCCATTTTTCGAGTATGGAAGCTTTCTCTCATCCTATTCATAGATAAATGCACTTCTCTTCCCCTCTAATATTCCTTTTGGTGAATTTGGTTCCCCCTCCCTTTCATTTTTAGCTTCAATAGCCATTATTTTCATTGACTAGAGAAATGTTCATGGGTAAACATAAAAGGTTGTAGTGAACGAATCACTCTCTATCAAACTCTCCAATAGGGAAAATTTTGGTGCAAAATATAGAATTCTATTGTCATGAACTCCATTTCTTGTTTGGTGCCAATTACTAAACATATGGAAAATATAAAGGCCAGAAAGCCAAATATATAAATGATTTTTTCCAAAATTATCATATCCTCTTGCTTCTTAATTTATCCATAGCAATAGTTGATCATATTTATGGATAGAAATGACATAAAAATTAACGTTTTTTTTATTATCTTATTTTAATTTTTAACTTATTTTTCTTCAATCCAATCTATTAATGGATAGATCATTTTAAAAATGTGTTTCTCTTTCTAGAGTTTATATAAATTTAAATAATAGTTTATATATTTTTAGATTAAAATGTTTATAAATAATATTAATAACCAATTTAAATGCATACATTGGTTAAACGTTAAATTGATGTTTCATTTTGTTGACCAATGAAAAGGTCATTCCAAGTTTCCATTGAAGAAGATGCTCTTGCATCAACATTTATCTACCTTAGGAGGCCAAGGACAACTACTATAGAAAGTTGGGGCTCAATTGATGATATGGTGGTTCTAAAGTAGTGATATAGAATAACCCCAACCAATACTAGTTTTAAAATGATTTCCTTGCAGACACTCACTCAAAGTGAAACAACTAAAAATGACCAATTCATATTCTTAATGTTATTCAAAAAGTTATATATGTATATTGTAGAAGTTGTCATATGCATGTACACAGAAATATAACTTGTGCAGTTGAAGGAATTGATTAACACAAATGTAAATTACACTATAGAAAAAAAACATTTTAATTGGTTTATGTATAAGCTCACCATTCAAACAAATATGATTCACTTAAACATATATATAATCCATGTTGTATTCATGTAGATCTTCAAATAATATTTCCATTAGATTATGTAATTCAAAAATACCATCCAAATCAAAATACTTTTTATTACCAATACAATAGGAAATGAAAAATAAGATGTTAAATCGAGGAAACCTCATATTTGTATTTTGTTGTCATCTTTCGTCATCAAATCATCTTTTCTCCACTCTAGTGACATCTCTATATAATGTTCCTAGTTTTGCACCTAGACAATCTAGAACAAGGATAATTTAATTAATGTAATTTACTTGGGATGCTAAAGTGGATGCAAATTGTGTCCATTTTAGCACCATCCTGATATAATCCACCCATTTTTGCACCTAGAAACCTAGAATAAGGAGAATACAAATGTAATTGATTTGGGGTGCTAAAGGGGACACAATAAATGTAATTGATTTGATGATAATGACATTCCGAATGACGTGATTATATGATGATGATGACGACAATAAAAATGATGAATATGATGATGATGACAATGAGATGAATGATGATAGAGATAATAATGATGAAGACGAAGGAAATGATGATGAAGTTGGAAATGATGTGATTATATGTTAATGATGATGATGAAGATGACAATGACAGTGATGATGACAATGAGAATGACATGAATGATGATGAGTGTTGTAATAAAGTGTTGGTAGAGGTAAATAAACCCAGTTTCACTACAAGCTCCAAGATTAAAATGTTCTCAATCATAGTTATAATTTATGCATGCTTAAAATTGTAACCATATCCCACTTGTTATGCATGATTTAAATGGTAACCATATCCCATATGATTTAAATGATGACGATGATGAACTAGATGACAATGATAGTGACGATGCTTTTGATAATGAAAATGATGGAAATGATGATGATTCTCATCATCATCATCATCATCATCATTGTCATTGTCATCATGATTATCACAATAATAATCATCATCATCATAATAACCATTCATGTCATCACCATATCCATTGTCCTTGTTTTCATCATCATCGTCATCATCATGATTATCGACATTGTCATCAATTATTCATCATTACCTTCAGCATAAGAAATATCATTTACCCAAAAGATGTTATCAGTGGAAAAGGGTCATGGAGGACACATACAATCTATGCATGAGAAATAACAACTTTATTTTTTAAGATGATAAACATCATCATCCTCATTGTATCCATCATCATTGGCATTGGCATCATCACCATCATCATTATACATTTCATTTCCCTCATAATCATTGTCAACGTCGTCATTTTCACCATCATCATCATCATCATTGTCATCATTTTTTGTCATTATCAACAACATTATCATCGTAATCATCATATCCATCGTCAATATCATCATCATTATCCTTATTGTCATCTTCAACATCTGGGCGCAAAACTGGATTAAAACATGGATGCCGAAAAGGATGCAAACATGGATGCAACAAAAGTAGGTGCATAATGGGGTGCACCAAAAGTGGATACAAAAATGGATGCAAAAGTAGACGTACTCATGGAAGAAAATAATGATGTAAAAATAGTCACAAAAGTGGATACCATGGATGCAAAATTGGAGACAAAATTGGATGAGAAAGTGGATGGATGCTAAGAAACTAGATGCAACACTCAACGCAAAACCCGATGAAAAAGTGGATGCATAGAGGGATGTAATAAATTATGTAAACTTAGATGCAAAAAATATGCAAATGTGTATGCAAAAGTTGAAGAAGAAGTGAGTTAAAAAATAGGCACAAAAATGGGTGTGAATTGGGATGCGACAAAAGTCGATGCAATAGTAGATGCAAAAACAAATGTCAACATGGATGCAAAATATGATGCAAAAAATGACAAAAATGTGGGTGAAAAAGTGGAAAACATATGGATGCGAAAGTGGGTGAAACAAAACTAGACTCAAAACATGATGTAAAGTTTTATACAAAATTTGGTGCATGAGGGGATGCAAAAAGGGATGCAAAAGAAGAAGTAGAAGTGGATGCAAAAGAGGATGTAATAAATGATGCAAAAGTGGATAAAAACATGGGTTTAAAAGTGGAGGTAAACATACACGCTAAAGGGGGAACAACAAGAGAAAATGCACAAAATGGGCAAAAAACTGGACACAAAAATTGGCGTAAAATTTGGTGCAAAACCTGGTGCAACAGAAGGTGAAAAACTCCATGTAATTTACACCAGAATTAGCGTCAGGTTTAGGAAAATGATGCAAAAAAGTCTAAAATAGCGCCGAAATGTGAAATTGCACCATTTTTTCCAAGAAATGGAGAAAAATGCATTGAAAGATGGTCTAGACACAAAAAAGGATGCAAAAGAGACGCTAATCACAGGGTTTTGTTGTAGTGTAAATTGAAAAAAATGGCGACAATTTTAAGTTCGAAAAAGTAATTCTAAAATATGTTTAAAAGAAAAAAAAATAAACATTAAATCATTATTTTGCCAAAAATTTCATGGGAGATATTCAGAAGAGGGACTTACATAGAAGGCATTTGGATCAACTCGATTATTTTGAAGATTGAAATTTGTCACGTATGGTGAATGAAACAAAACCTTGTATAGTAAGAATTTCAAGTAAATATTATTGTTGATCCTATTATCTTATTTAGAAATTAAGTAGATTTAGAAAAAAATCTTCATACATACCTTAAATGTTGCAACCCTTCTTCTCTCGATGCTTCTTTTCGTTTTTAGTGGCTGCAAAATTTTATATTAGGGTTTAAATCGCTCTACCATTTCACAAAATTATGATTTCACCTTTAAGGGATTTTATATTAGTTGAATTTTTTAATATATATAGAAATATTAGGGCGACATGGGGCTATTATTTGGATATAATATGTAACTATGTCGAACCTCAACACTTTTATTTTTATTTTTTTAAGTTTTTTGAAAAAAGTGAATGCATCAAAATCGATGCATTTGGTTTTCCACAACGCACCGATGCACATATCATTATGGTGCAATGATAATGAAATATGTTACAAAAAAATTTCTTGTTTTTTTCGTTTCTCGGTTGTCTCTGTTATCGATGTGTTTATCCAAAAATAACATGAATAATGCTAGGAACTTCTATTCTTTTATTTCCATAAAATGATAAATACTTTTCATTCGTTCACGCTGTATTTGTGTTGGTATAAGGCATCTGGGAATATTAATTGTTGTAATGCACCAGTGCGCCTATGTTTATATACGCACCGATGCATTAAATTTTAGAAAACAAACTGATTTTAGACTTGTTTTCTATTTTCAAGGTCTATAATTTATTTGGATAATATATTGATAGATTCTATATTTAATGGTCCAGGCTGTTCATTGATAAAAATGCATGGTATGAGTTCAACGAAAAAATAACTTTAGTCAACGTGATGAAAGCACATCCATGATTACAAAGAAGGAAAGTGGTTCTAATTAATTTATGTATTTAAATTAATTTATTTGAATTATTTGTAAATTTAACTAACATGTATCCATTAACGTGTGAAATGCAGAGCCAAAAATCGAGGAATCTCGATAAAATTCTTACCAATCTATGTCTAGAAGAGCATAAAACATTGATAGAAATGTTGTCGAGGGATGCATCAGGTGAAAAAAAGTAAATATGAATTATTTCTTCAAATTTGAGTAATAAGGTAGTTATGGTTATTCACTAATACGTTTAAGATAATCTAATATACATATGTTGAATGTTATGTAGGGACTGGCAGCAAAATAAGTCAATGTCATCATAAAAAAATATGGATGATGCAAATGATGATCAATTGGTCCTTAACTCATCTTGAGTGGTGCTGGAAGTTAATAAAATGGGAAAATAATTCTATAATACTATGAGAGATATAGTGGAAATAACATATATACATACTTTTCACTTACAATACAGAAACCAATCAAATGATTCAAAAAATCAGATCACACGTAAACTACGAGAGGCGTTCCCAGAGCACTGGTCAATGCAACCTGTTAGACTTGCAACAGCAAAAGAATACAAGAACAAAAAAGAATCATTGAAAAAGTAACATTCCTAAACATGTTTATGTAGAATATGTATGTGTAACTACTACAAACCATCATTCCTTCAATAATTTTAATTCTACTATATTATTTAATTTTCATATCAGTATAAAAATGGTTTAATGCAGTCATTTGACATTTCTAGAAAGATTATGAAAATCCTAAAGGATGAACGAGGTGATATATGAAATGTAATAGTATTTGTGTCCAAAAATATGTACAAGGAGATGGTCAAGAAAATAAACATAATTGCATCACAAGAGGAGCCATCTCAACAACAACGTGCTTCAAATGTATGAAATCATTGATTCTTAGGATTATGTAAATCTCATTAATTAATTCAACATTTAGTATTCATTTTCAATTGTTTTGTTAATGCAGAAAAGAAAACAAAATGGAATCCAATCAACACACAAGATAGGACGACAAGAAAGAAAGGAGTTGATAGCAAAGTTTGTGAGTATTTGTGATTTTCTTATAAGAAATTAGGATTTCATAGTGGTTTTGATTTGTATATTTGATTTTTTTTGTTTTCACTTCCAATCCTTTCATGTCTTCAAGCAGGTGTTAACATACAAAGCTGAACCAAAAAAAAAATTAATTGACATTGGGTTAAGAAAGAGTTGTGAGTATATGTTAGTGTATAAAAATTTAATTGTGGATTTTATAAGTATCTGTATTGTTTTTATTTCATTTTATAATTAATAAAACAACACAAATCCTTTATATTAGATCTATGATTTGTGATGAGGATTAAAAATTGCAAGAAACAAAATATGGAGTGGAGCCAACATAAGACTTGCTGATGGATGGCATGAAATATGGTTTTGAAAGAATGTGTATCACTCATGACTCAATTATTACGATGCAGATACATTAGTTTTCAATTTACATTCATGTATACTATCTATTTTATTTTTCATTATTCCTAGCAATGTAGATACACTTAGTGCACTTTATTTTTATGTTTGTATATGGAAGCTAAAGAAGATGAAAACACTCGCGTCAATGAAAAAAATAATCAACCAGATAACCCAATTGATGCAAGTGGCTCAAGTATCGATAACAGTTCAAGTGAAGAATGATGATCCATATTTAATTTTGATGCTAATGCAAGTTGTTGTAGCTTGCTGTATATTTTGAAATAATTGTTTTTGACAATCAGACATTTTGTATAATAATTTACTGGACATACTCTCTGAATTAAAAAACAATGGGTTACCAATAAGTGTGACAATTACATGCATGTTGACATTCTGATTATTCTTATCTCTATGTTGTGCTATTTTGTATGACAAAGGTAGTGTTATTGATGTATACTAAAATAAATGCTTTTATTCAATTGCATTCTTCAATGTTATTGTCAAATGTTACATGTGAAACAATACATTGATAATTAAATGTATGATTAAATATTACAATAGATGTTTGCATCTATGAGATAAGAAATTAATCCAAACAAACCTAATAATTAAAGTTGAAATGAATAATACTATAAAAAAATATTTCAATTTCAAATAAATAATGTAATAAAAAAAATAAAAAAAATATAATATATATTTTTCACTATAATGTCAATAGTCGTTGTTCAAAGAATCATATGCAGTGATTTGATAATTAATGTTGCTTTGGTGCGTCTCGCCAAAACACTATTAAAACTCACAAAAACAATAATTAAAATCTATATATTTCGGTGCAATGTTAGTAACCACTATTCGAAGAATCATATGAGATGATTTTAGTAATAAATGATGCATCAATGTGTCTACCATAATTAGGCATATCGGTGTGTCTACCCTAATTAGGTGCACTTGGACTATATTTTGACTCAGATGATCCACTCAGCAGTTGACATATTCGACAAAGTTTAGCACTTAGACTTCGACATTCAACACTTCAATAGGTTCAATATTGGCTTTGACAAGTTTGAACCTCAACACAACCAACTTAGACAACCTCGACAGGTTTCACGCTCAACATACAACATCTCGACATGCCTTGTCGGCATCGACGAATTTCAAACATCGACATATTGTCTCTTTGTCTTCCAGTCGTCTGTCATAGTTGAACTTTTGAACTGTTATAACTTCTTTTGTAATTGAACGTAACCGGTAGTCACCCAAGCGTCTCAACATTCTATATAAATATGTGCACTATTATAATATACATAAATCAACCTTCATGGAGAAGAAATAGTAATAGAAATTGTTTTGAATTCTTGTATATTGTTTGTGCGCCTACTTTCTGTCTATATGGTGTATTTCCTACTTTATCTACTCTTTTTATGATTCCACCATAATAGTGCTTGAATCCTTCAGTCGAACCGTTGTCCCTAGTGTGCACCTAGGAACGGCTTGGATCATCAGAGATAACCATGGCATTTACAAGATCTCTAAAGGAATCCAAGCAAACAAAAGGCAGTGAAGGAAAGTAAAGTTCAAGCTTGAATGAGTCACTACTAGTGAAGTCAAGCTCCTACTCCTAAGATGCAGGAATCAAACTCATAAATAATCCTTCCTACTTCCTCTGCTTGATTTTAAAAGTCACTCCTCTTCGGTAAAATTCTGGAACCTCTTCCTTTCTACAATAGTCTGTATTTAAAGTTTTGTTGAGGAGTTAGTTAGGTTTAGTCAAGGAGATGGTGGTTTGAAAAGAAGAACGAACCCAAGATAGACTCTAGTTAACTGTAGTAGAGATTTCGTACTTCTTATGACTAGAGAAATCCATGAAGATTTCAATGCAACTTCATTTGGTTAACCGTTCCGTGTTTAGTTTTTCGTCGTTCATGCATGGTTGGATTGGAATGTGGTTGGGCATAAATTTTAATACCAATGAATAATGAATGCATTGCCTCTTAATTTGCAACTCTCTTAACCATATCAATTGATTATCACCATACTATTATTATGATGTGAGCATCAATTTGTGTCATACATTGTAAAAAGAATGAATAATCACAACGCCTTCGGCATATTCATGGAAAATATGCTCACGCTAATTTAAAGGAAACTTCGCTGATGGAAAATATGCTCACGCTAATTTAGCTTTGAAGGAGAATATGAAAAAATAGTTGTTTCTGATATGCATTCGTTAATGTTTATTTCACATTCCTGGTTGATCTTGCACGTACACATCCCTCCATTGCTTCTATGATATACAATCTAATTTTGAATTTCCATTCGTAGGAACAATGAGAAAACATATTCTTTACAAATGATTTTGAATGCGTGTTGGTACCTGCTAAGTAGCCAAGCTATAAGAGGGTTAACTCCATAAGCACATTTACCGACCATATGACATCATGACAATTAATCTAAAAGGGTTGGTGATTCTAGTTTAAATAACTCCACATAATTCCTCTATTTTAATGTTCAAAGAGAAATATTGTTTACAACATAATGTAATATCCCCATTTTGACTTTTAGAATGCATTGGCTTGATATGTAAATATTGTGCATATGCGATGTATGATTCATAGTGTGGATCTCAAGGAAAACCCCCAGTAGTGAATACTCGGTTTTTAAAAGGAAAGTATTTTATACTTTCTGATTAATGTACTAGTAATCCATGGGAAATTGTAACAGCATGCAAATATGTATAACGCAAAAAAAAGTCCAAAACCTGGCTATGTGAAGCAAATGAAATGAGAGGGTTGTGTGTATCCACTAGAGAGAGGTGAGGGGTTGTGAGATTGAATCCATTGTTTTCAAGTGTCATCTTGAGAACCCATCTTGACTAGTTATGCTGATATTTAATTATATTGTAAGAAGGTATTTGGGAAATCAACTCATGAATTAATGGAGAATGAGAAAACTGAAAAAATCATATGGTTGAATATGGATCAGTTTACTTGACCCAGAAGTTAATTCCATTCATGGGAATTCATTCTCATCATCCCCATTCCATAGTGAAACAACCAAACATCAATTCTCCGCTTGTTATGCATTCCCAATAGTGAAAAATAGAAAAAAACGTAACCATAAATTAAGTTGTATTTTATAGGGTCTAGACTACCTAAAAATTCATGTCAATGACGAAATCCAATGGGGAACCCATATATATAAACCCTAGGGTAAATTGAGAGTGTGAACACCCAAACAATTCATGGGAAAACCTAGATTTGTAAGCCTGAAAATTAAATTTCGTGGCAGAGAGTCATGTGGATAGAATTCAAAAAAATATGAGTGGATGGGATTGAGAGAGAGATCATAGGTTGGAATTGCTTGATAAAACCAATGAAGGAAATACTCTTTGAATATTTAGTATCTTGGACCTTTCTATGCCCACCTTGAAGAGTACTAGAGGGAAGGGGCGTTTGAGGGACTTTGTGGTAGAGAAGGGGACCTTCCTTGTGTTGGGTGTGGCAGGTGTTGTGGGTTACAAGGATTGTTGAGATTGATTATTATGAATTTACCTATGTGGTTTAGCTCGTTGGATTATGATTCTCCTTCCCTGTCTCCCTACATGATTGACAAACCTAGCTCTGTGCTGGTTTAGCATGAGTGATTATGCCGATGGTTGTGAGTGAACCTGAGTAGTTCCCCCTTAGTGGATACATATCCCAGCTCGAGGGTGTTTTCTCGACTGAAATACTATAGTATTGGAAATAGACCTATAGTTGGGTGGAACGTTGCTCTCCCATAGCTAGTTGCTTGGACAATTTCAGTTAAAATATAAGTTCTTACGGTGTTCTTTAAATATCCCTAAATTCTGTGTTAGGAATGTTTTTTTATTCATGTCGAATTGAATGAGATGGCCAACATCAATTGTTCAGTAGGAGGTCTATGCATAGCATGAGAATGAGAATATTTCTTTGTGTGAATGTTTTATTATTGTGTCTGTGATAAAAAATTCGGTGTGTGCATGTTGTGCTTGGGTTGACAGAAGTTAATTCTGTTATGTATTTTAATGCATTGCATGCATTTAAATGGTTATGAATTTTATAATATGGTCATGGGACGAAATTTAACACCCCATAAATCGTTCATATTCCCCTTGTTGGTTGGATTGACTGGAGACATGACACACTAACGTAATCTTGGAGTAGTTCTATGGTTCAATAACAATTCAAATACAAGCATCATGAATATATTTGCATTTGACGACTGTATCAACCATGATTACAAGGACTAGAAATAACTGATATGAAACACAATGAGAATACATCAACCATGCACCTCTTACTTAGGATAAAGTAAATGTGAAATTGATTCTCATCTGGCCAACATTCTCACTCGAACATGACCACATCCATCTTTGTACATTTTCGTTGATTCTTGTACGGTAACCTCTATGATCATTCTCAAACAAGTTGACTATTTCAACATGCGTATCGGGCCATAAGTTGTATCATGGGTTCATTTATTTGATGTTCTAATACCTCACATGATTAATTTAATGAATTCAATTAAAAATCTTGCAACGCAAAATATTGTGTGTTGTCATACTCGATTGCATCTGATAACTACTCATTTCTGTTGGATTTTCCATACAAAGAAGGTATAACAGGTGGCCATTAATTTCCATTTATTGAATGTGTTTTTGCTAGAAATTGTTCCTAGACTACAAAAAGAACAAGCCAGTACAATCTCAAAACAAAAAACAAAATGGAAATTTTTTTGGTAAATTTTGGTTTGAAAGTTCATCAACAAGAAGGTAAATAATCAACACACTAACACAAGAACCAAATCATGAAAAGGAAAGAAGGAATGAGATGTAAACACCATAAAATATGAATATAAATCATGAACATTTTAAACATAGTATGAGTTCTATCCACAACACATGAGCATTTGCATGAATAAAACAATTAAACAGGAAATGAAGTCATAAATTGTGTGGTCAAACAGGCCATAAACAAAAATCCACATAAAAAGATAAACTGGATTATGTATATATACATAGCAGTCTCAGTCTCTAACACTTACATGAGAGTTATGAGCATTAGCTTCAACATCGATCCAGCTCTAAAGCCCCTTCTTGAAAAAAAATCAAACCCTTCCCCCGTAAAATTTCCTACTTTTATTGTTTTTTAACTAAAGTAGTTCCATAACTGTCATAACTATCTTTTAGGTCACTTGGATAGTTACAACAAATAGTTATATGTTAAATATAACAAAAATATAATATAACAAACTGAAATACTTGACAGCTAGCCACTAGATGGAATTCATAACTTCTTAGCTGCTTCTGCCAACATAGCGATCCCCTCCAATGCATGAGACTATTTCTTGCTTTGCTCCTACTCCATTTCCAGGCTTCGAAATCTGTTCAATAATATTTCATTCTGTTTACTTAACTTCTGAACCTACTGGGTTAGATTGTTAGCCTGATTTTGGATTTGTCTTTTTCTCTTTAATAATGCTTCCTTCGAGACAACTATCAGTTCTTGATAGTGTGCATTAATGTCTTCGAGGTCTTCTCTCAATCTCCTATTGGTCATTACTAGCCTGTCATTAGTTTCATTAAGAAACTCAATCTGTGACTTATGTTGCTGCAATGTTTTCCTAATGTTTTCAATTTCTGAGTCCATGTGCACCTCTCCATGCATTATTGACTCTTGGTTTGACAACCATGGGATATCAAGTTTCTTAAAAATCAAATCATCTTCCTATTTATGTTTCATTGCTTCTTGTACTAAAGAAACTCATGCAGCTATATCCTATTCAGTAATGACTATAGTCTTCCCTTCTAAAGCCCTATAATGTCCTCCTTGAACTAGTTCTAATGAAACTAAATGATCCTCTTGAATATAATGTTGATGAGAGCTTGAATCCTCTTCATTCTCCATATTTTCTTCACTGGAAGAATCTTCAATGACTATAACCCTCTCATTTCGCATTTTAGGGTTTAAAATTCACTTCATATTCAATCTGATTTTATTGGTAGCTCTGGTCTTTGGCCTTCACTTCGATTTTCCCATCTGCAAAAGAGATTTCTTCTGACTTTTAACCTCTAGGACTTGTAAAACTTTACCCTTCAAATCAGCTGCAACATAAACTTTGGTTGATCTTTCCTGTACACATGTAGAACTCTGCTTCCCTTATGTTGAAGAAATATTGTCATTAGGATTTAAGTTAGATGTCTTCTCCACTTTTCCTTCCTCTAAAACGTGATCTTGCTCCTCATCTAATGTTTTTCTTTCATACTCATCAACAGACTCTTTGAATCCTTGACATAAGCTATTTTCCGAAGTGTTATCCTGCATTAAGTCTTCAACCATCTCTTTTTTAAACCTTTTAACAAAACCAAACTTCTCATTAGTCAATATTTTCTTCACTTGGTCATCTTGTTCATTAGTAAAACCTGACCAGAATAAGAAATGGTCCCCATTCCTATTCTTCTTTTGCAAGAATGTACATATAATCAACTTATTCAAGCCATGGTGAAACACTGACTGGTTCGTATGATCAAAATGTGCGTCGACTCTATTTGACATCTTTTGAAGACTTTTTAAAAGAAAGAAGGGCAAATTCATCTTGGACTGTTGATTTAAATGCTGCAGAAATCTAACATGGTATTTAAATACTAATGCAAATATACCATCGCATGTCATATAGTTTTGAACAATACCAATGGCTTCCTTCCACTCTGGCTTAAATTTTTCTAATGAAAATCCTTTTCCCAAATCTAGGGATTCATTCCCTGGTAGAAAGAAATCGTTAGGATCTAAATTGAAAGACATTTTTTAAAACCAGGCTTCTCCATAAGTTGGGAAACTTATGGCTTTAGCAATTAAATCTTCTGTTAGCACGAAACTGAGAGTACTAAATGTCACAGGCTTGTTGATGAAATTTTGGGGAAAAATATGGGAAACCTCAAGATTGAAACCATCGATCCTCTCAAAGAAATTAAACCACCCTATTGTTCTGAATAGCTCTGCACATTCTAGAAACTTAATAGCCCAACTTGTGTGTGTAGGCTTGTACCTGTTAATTTTCCCACTTTTTCCCATATTTTTTATGTATATTAACCTATGTACTTCTTTAGGAAACTTCAAAGATTGCAATCTATGTCTCTTCAACAATAAAACTCAGAACCAAAATCTTAACAGTTGAAAACCCAACCTAAAAATCGTGACAGCTGAAAACCACAATTTTATGAATGATATTCTCACAATTCCATACATATGTCATGATTAAGGAGTCATGCTATGTACATGTGTCATAATGTCTTCAACAAGTGTCTATAATGTTCCCATTATCCTTGACTGCAACGACCACGATAATCCACCACTCTTTTCAATAATTCAGGATTCCTGCAGCGCTTTATGGTATAGATCTTGAACTCTGCGCTACAGGAATATCCTCATGACATTTTTGGAAAAAGGATTGAAACAAGGGTTAGAACTTAGATATATATCATGAATTAAAAAGCATTTTCTGACTTTGAGAGACTATAATACTTAATAAGCCATTAAAAGAAAACTAATACATAAAATAAATGACTTAAAGTAAACTATAAGTTATGAAACCCAAAAGCATGCATTTAAACTATTAAAACTTAAAACAACTCAAAATGAAAAGTAAATAAGACATTAAACCTTAGAAAAACAAGACACAAAGACTAAGAAAAATTTCAGTCGTAACATAATGCCTAGCAATAACAAGTCCATACTCCTTTAATTATTTCCAAGGGCAACACACTTTGCTTTTTATATTCCTCACTTTCATGGGGAATTGTAAACCTGTTTGTTTAGGAGATGTACCTCACATATGCTTTATAGATATCCAATATGCTCTCACATCGAATTTCATATTAAATCCAATAGCACTTTATTTCCTTCTTAGTGTTCACAAAATGAGCAAAATTTAAACTTTATGGATTGTAAAATCTATCTTTCAAAAAAGTTTGATTAATAGAATTCCATGCTATATACTTTAAGTGAGTGATTTCCTTTAGATAGATCTTTATTAATAAGCTCAATTATATTAGTGAGCTCTCGAAAAAACATAGTAGCATAATTTGAGTATAAATACAAATTTAAATACAATTTGATAGAGAAAAAATATGTAAAAAAAAACCTAATACAAAAAAGAAGTAACAAAAAAATCTAGTACAGAAAAAATATGTTAGTAAGTTGCTCATAAATTAAGAACATTATTTTTAAATTTAAAAAAAAATAAAAATATACATAAACTATTCAATATTATCATGTAGAATTTATTCCTCATTATATATGTTTTATAATAAATTTTTCTCTATAACAATTAAAAATATCAATATTGAATATTTAACTTTTAAATTTACTAAATAAAAAGTTTCTTGATATTTATGTTTTTTATTTAAATATTATAAAATTATTCTTTTCTAAACTATCATCATTATAATTATGTTCAACTTGCATTTTTTTATTTTGTCCCCCTTTTTTAATCCTTCCTTATTCTATCCATTAAAGGAACCAAGGTACTGAAGGCAATTTATGACACCTAGCTTCCGACCAGTAAACGACCTCCCTAGTTTCTGAAAAGAGAGGTTCCCCAACCCTTCAATCATCTCATAATCGACAAACAGGCAGGGACATATTCATTGGACTCAAACAAATGACCTCTGTGTTCTCTTTCATTTTGTCTGTCATTTCAAACAAATGAAGAAACAACATTCTCAGCAACAACGTTGACACTAGAATCAATAGAAAAATCATTATCCAATGCATTCCCTCCGAATTATGTTACTATGGTAGAAACAATACTTTCTTGAGGTTCCTTCTCAAATTCCTTGATAAGAATTAAACACTTGAGGGAATTTCCATATCTCTTTACAAGATTTCCAAAATAGAGTCTTGTTTCCTAATAGGTTAGATATTTCATGTGTAGTGGAGTCTTGTTTCCTAATAGGTTAGATATTTCATTTGTAATATAATATTAGGCTTTAAATTTATGCATGAACTTTCCTTCTTTTAGCATAAATTCTTGAATTATTGTCAATGAGTATCAAGATAAAATAATCACTAGAAATCGGAAGTATAACCCTCTCTCATCTCCTTTCAAAGCTCCACATAACACGATTTGTGTAGCTGAAAGAGAAGTCCTTTGTAAAACACACAATACATAAAAACTAGTTGTAACATTCTTTATTTTTGGAACAAATCTATGCTTTCCATCTATAAACATGTAGAATTGAGTGTTGATTGTTTGATAGTAAATAACTTCATTAACATTCTCCAGATTCTCTAACTGATGGAAAACCCAAGTGAACATCAAGTCAATTAGAGACCTAGGCTATGTTTGTGTACTTTCACAAATGATAGGTGAGAAAAACAAGTGTAATACTATGTTGTTTTGGAGGAGGGGAATCCTGGAAACACTCTGCCGGCTAGTACCATTCATGGAAAAACATGTCAGCAACAAGCATTGCATTATAGTTTTTTTTTTTTTTTTTGGTAGTAAATTTGAGTCATGTTACATATAGTATCATAGATGAGGCTACAACAATTAGGCTTCGATGGGAAATTCAACAAAATTTCTACAAAATAGTTAAACTGAAAAGGTAAAACTTTTTATCTTGTCACAAAATGATACAAATACATTCATAAAACAATAATTCAGAAAGAATAATTCTAGACATGGAGGAAGATACTAATCAAAATACACTAGAGGCCAACATAGTCATATATCTTAGTGCAAATAGTGTACAAAGCACACCCTCATAGGTGTTATAGACCATGAGAAGTTTGATTACATAGATAAGGAACTATAAAACCGATAATGAAAAGTTCCTAAAACCACGTGAAGAGAAACAAAAAATAAATGAAGTGCTAATATAAAATATGTCCAGTATAAAAAGAGAGAAGGATCATACCCATCATGAAACATAAATGAAACAAAATTTTGATCTACAACTTGGTAATCATTAGAAGAATAATTTGGATAATTCTTCCAATAAGAGTGTTATAGCGGATTTCACCACACTAGGTGAATCACACATTGTATGGCCTTCCCCTGTCCCGCTGCAGACTCATTAGCCCCTATGGACCACTTTTTGTCTTTTGATGTATCATTGACCATCCCTAAAAACATTAGAAAAATGATATACGCGGCATTTTCCTCGATAACCGTGCACATACACGGATATTCCCTCTATAGTCACGTACATCGGGATGTGTACATAATCCAAAATCCTTTGGAGCGTTCCTTGACTTGGATCCGACTCATATGACTCCTGGCCTTCCATATGCCTTGAGATCACACGGATTCGACCTTTCAGTATCACTTTGAAAAGCTATCTAAGGAACCCTTGAGACATTGAAAGCATAAGAGAGAATTGAGAGTACCGAAACCATAGTCCATTGTTTCCAGAACTTATGCTTGAGTCTGCATCCCTTTGTCCCTTGGAGCACTGTTGTGTTCTTCCCAAGCTTGCCTTTTTTTAGTAAGGTTGCTATCGGAGTGATGGAGGATTGAGGTGGTGGAGGCCCAAGTGGGGGATTCAGTTTCTTCGGTTCCCAGACGTGCCGTTATAGGTTGTCACTTGTAATCTCTGATTCATATTAATAGAAATATCTTTTCCTGTCCAGTAATGTGTATTTGAATGAATATTGTATCCATTGGAATATGTCAAATTCTTTTACATTATTGATTATATATGCTAGAATAGATCTAACACCATGAAATATAGTATGCTTGTATTGTTTACTTGTTGTTGAGGACGTGCTATAACAATTCAAGCTGAAGATTGGAAAGCTCAACAGGGATCTACTTCAATCGTCCGGAATAAGGTACGAGGTTTGATGCTTTAGTGTTAGATGTTTTTATTTCTATTGCATATTGGGAAAGATTGATTTCTGGAGTCTAGCTATCTGTTGTGGTACCCCAAGCCATAGGAATTTCTGGGTTTGATCCCCAGCAGAGTCGCCAATTATGTATGAAATTTCTATGGCTTGGGGTACCACAACAGACAGCTAGACTCCAGAAATCAATCTTTCCCAATATGCAATAGACATAAAAACATCTAACACTAAAGGATCGAACCTCGTACCTTATTCCGGACGGTTGAAGTAGATCCCCGTTGAGCTTTCCAATCTTCAGCTTGAATTGTTATAGCACGTCCTCAACAACAAGTAAACAATACAAGCATACTATATTTCATGGTGTTAGATCTATTCTAGCATATATAATAAATAATGTAAAAGCATTTGACATATTCCAATGGATACAATATTCATTCAAATACGCATTACTGGACAGGAAAATATTTCTATTAATATGAATCAAAGATTACAAGTGACAACCTCTGATGGCACATCTATGAACCGGAGAAACTGAATCCCCCACTTGGGCCTCCACCACCTCAATCCTCCATCACTCCGATAGAAAGCTTACTAGCAAAAGGAAAGCTTGGGAAGAACACAACAGTGCTCCAAGGGACAAAGGGATGCATACTCAAGCATAAGTTCTGGAAACAATGGACTATAGTTTCGGTACTCTCAATTCTCTCTTATCTCCCCTGCTTTCAATGTATAAAGGGGTTCCTTATATAGCTTCACAAGGGATAATGAAAGGTCGAATCCGTGCGACCTCAAGGAATATGGAAGGCCAGGAGTCATATGAGTCGGATCCAAGTCAAGGAATGCTCCAAAAGGTTTTGGATTATGCACACATCCCGATGTACGTGACTATAGGGGAAATATCCGCGTATGTACGCGGTTATCAGGGAAAAAGCCGCGTATATCACTTTTCTAATGTTTTTAGGGATGGTCAAGGATACATCAAAAGACAAAAAGTGGTCCATAGGGGCTAATGAGTCTGCAGCGGGACAGGGGAAGGCCATATAATGTGTGATTCACCTAGTGTGGTGAAATCAGCTATAACAGATGCCCCCTAATGTATGAGATCAGAGGGGTTATACGATGGCTGAAATACATTATAATTCCATCCCAGAAGTGAAGTGATGAAGGTACCCAAATGGAAGACCAGCCACCCAATCAGCATAACACCATAATACAACTCTGCATATAACTGCGAATACATATAGCAGTCCCAGATACATAAGAGTACAATGGCCATGAATAGGCATGAAACATGATAACACATATGTGGTCATCGCCATGTACAAAATACATAGATCAGAATCTCCACGATGAAGATATACAAAGGACCATGATCTCCACACAGGCTGAAGATATATAACAGATCAAGATCTCCATAGTGGCTGGAAATGTCTGACATATATTGGAACAAGTCACGAGAGCTGAAATCTCATGAACACTGGCACGATCAAGGAGGTAGCATATAGTGGATGCCACTAGTCTGGAAGGTCTTCTACACACACCGCTATGAGTACATGTCCTACTATGCGAATAGAGGTGTCGAGGTCGAACATAGTAGTCCATTGTCTGATTACCGGTCATTGATGTATACCGTTAATAGACGCGAGATCACCCACCAATAATGAAAATGGGAATCAAGGTACTAGAGTGCAAACTAACAAGTATGAATAAATGTGTTGAGGTCGAACACTTGAGAGAATCCATCGATCAGGGGACATTGATGTATTCCCAAAACTGTCGATGGCGAGAGAACCTGCCACTAATGACTGCAAGTCTCAAGGCACTCAAAATGACTCTAGATTCCAATCCCAGAATAAATGATCTGAAGTCGATGGGATGAAATCCGCTGGAAGGAGGGCATTAGGGCATCCCCCATCATCCAACACGAGGTACTCGGCAAAGCTGTATAATGTGGAAGGAATCGATCATAAGGTGCACGAACCAGTAACTTTACCGGGAATGGCCGACATGCAAAGTCAAAATAACTGAGGAATGGCCGAATCAGGTTTCAAATTCCTTCGAACAAGAGCATAACGGTGTATGGTGACTGAATGAAGGCAGCATAGACTCGATATACAAACTGGGACATCTCTATGACGCAGGAGGCATCAATAGAGGCTCCATAGGGACTAGAAGCTTAACCAATCAGTGGAGATAAAACTCAGATAAACGACCACAACTCCTAAAGTCAAACTATAACCCAACCAATGGATGTGATATACAGTGCTCTGTTCGAAGGAGACACGACTCGACAGCTGCCAAAGATAATATCTTTTCTTGTCCGGCTTTTTGGTTTTTTTATTTTTTTGGTCTTTTTCAGTTATTTGAAAATCTTGAAAAAAGAATAAACTAGCTTTATAGTTACAAACGAGGAGGAGACGAGTGTCATTTAGGGCAAACAAACTAGTTCCAAGCAGTGGAACATACCTATGCTCAATGCAAGGATACATGTGTAGGATATCGACACTCGGGGGAAAATCCCCTCCTGGTAAAAAGGGAATCAAGCTGCGAAGGATATAAATAAAGGCTCTGCATAGCTAGACATGAGACAAGCTCGGGCTATATGGTTGAAACGCAATGTCAGGGGAGCCGGCATAAAGTTCATGATAATGCATCCACAACTTGATACAAGGGGAGTCCAGGGGGGTCATGGCCAGCATAAGATCAAGAGGAGTATGAGGCTCTTGCTAAATGTCATGGAAATACTATACAATGGACTCCCACACCCTAAAGGGGAAACATCGGCATGGGCACCAAATGCAAATAAGGCGCTAACTAGGGTACCCATGTAAGGTGAGGCTCTACCACTCATATCATGCCACTTCTATAGCAGTAAGAAGGTTCCATGACATAATAGAGTGGGTTCGTACCTAAGGATATAGTGACATGGTCATAAGGTGATGCAAAATGCAAACGGTGGTGAACCTAACCTATATTCCAGTGTAGACATTATACCTGAGATCAGTACGAATGGGTCAATCCAAAGGCTAAATTGGTGCTGAAAATGGTCTTCTACATCACAGATTAGGTCAGAAACGGTCCAAAATGGTTAGAAACGATCAAAACTATAGGAAAGGGGGTAAAAATTTTCAAATATTTGAAATTTTTTCTATAAATAGTAAAAAATAGAAATCATTTGAAACTTTTACCCATTGGAGCTCTGATTTTCAACTGCAAATTCCAGGAAATCCAGCTGGCGGAATTCACAACCGATTCTTTTAGGTATTTACTCATGTTCTCTGCTTGCATTTCAATACAATTTTTATAATTTTTCATGGTCAAATGAATTTTTAAAGGCCAAACTTACATGAGCGCTATGTCCCACGCGGGTATCGAGGCTTTTTACGCATATAGGGAATCCCCCATCATCCAACACGAGGTACTCAGCAAAGCTGTATAATGTGGAAGGACTTGATTATAAGGTGCACGAACCAGTAACTGTACCGGGAATGGCCGACATGCAAAGTCAAGATAACTAAGGAATGGCCGACTCAAGTTTCAACTTCCTTCGAACAAGAGCATAACGGCGTATGGTGACTGAAAGAAGGCAGCACTGACTCGATATACAAACTGGGACATCTCTATGACGCAGGAGGTATCAATAGAGGCTCCATAGGGACTGGAAGCTTAACCAGTCGGTGGAGATAAAACTCAGATAAACAAGCACAGCTCCTAAAGTCAAACTATAACCAAACCAATGGATGTGATATACAGTGCTCTGTTCGAAGGCGACACGACTCGACAGCGGATTTCATCCCATCGACTTTAGATCATTTATTCTGGGATTGGAATCAAGAGTCATTTTGAGTGCCTTGAGACTTGCAGTCATCAGTGGCAGGTTCTCTCGCCATCGACTGTTTTGGGAATACATCAATGTCCCCTGATCGATGGATTCTCTCAAGTGTTCGACCTCAACACATTTATTCACACTTGTTAGTTTGCACTCTAGTACCTTGATTCCCATTTTCATTATTGGTGGGTGATCTCGCGTCTGTTAATGGTATACATCAATGACCGGTAATCAGATGATGGACTACTATGTTCGACCTCGACACCTCTATTCGCATAGTAGGACATGTACTCGTAGCGGTGTGTGTAGAAGACCTTCAATATTGGTGGCATCCACTATATGCTACCTCCTTGATCATGCCAGTGTTCATGAGATTTTAGCTCTCGTGACTTGTTCCAGTATATGTCAGACATTTCCAGCCACTATGGAGATCTTGATCTGTTATATATCTTCATCCTGTGTGGAGATCATGGTCCTTTGTATATCTTCATCATGGAGATTCTGATCTATGTATATTGTACGTGGCGATGACCACATCTACGTGTTATCATGTTTCATGCCTATTCATGGCCATTATACTCTTATGTATCCGGGACTGCTATATGTATTCGCAGTTATATGCAGAGTTGTATTATGGTATTATGTTGATTGGGTGGCTGGTCTTCCATTTGGGTACCTTCATCACTTCACTTCTGGGATGGACTTATAATGTATTTCGGCCATCGTATAACCCCTCTGATCTCATACATTAGGGGGCATCTATTATAGCAGATTTCACCACACTAGGTGAATCACACATTGTATGGCCTTCCCCTGTCCCGCTGCAGACTCATTAGCCCCTATGGACCACTTTTTGTCTTTTGATGTATCATTAACCATCCCTAAAAACATTAGAAAAATGATATACGCATCATTTTCCCCGATAACCGTGTATATACGCAGATATTCCCTCTATAGTCGCGTACATCGGGATGTGTACATAATCCAAAATCCTTTGGAGCGTTCCTTGACTTGGATCTGACTCATATGACTCCTGGCCTTCCATATGCCTTGAGATCGCACGAATTCGACCTTTCAGTATCACTTTGAAAAGCTATATAAGGAACCCTTGAGACATTGAAAGCATAAGAGAGAATTGAGAGTACCGAAACTATAGTCCATTGTTGCCAAAATTTATGCTTGAGTCTGCATCCCTTTGTCCCTTGGAGCACTGTTGTGTTCTTCCCAAGCTTGCCTTTTGTTAGTAAGCTTGCTATCGGAGTGATGGAG
>LPNX010632325.1:501464-526084 GCA_001517045.1 Pseudotsuga menziesii
GAAAAATATATTAAATAGCTTCATGGAAGTCATTAGACATAATAAATATGTCTCACATAAAGTAACATATTGAACAATTACATAAGACGCTATCCTATAAATGGAAATCCAAATTTTTGTTGCAAACATTGACATAATTCAAATTAGACCTAACCAAACGTGCCTTCTACGTCAATAATCATGAGTTTCATAAGAACTAATGATGTGTGCCAATCCAAATTCAGAAACTAATAATAATTTCCACAAATTGAAATAAAATGTTTGGTCAATAAGAACAATCTTAAAAACTAAGATTGATTGGCTCAATCTTATGTGAATTTGTGAATAATATGTTAGGATTCAATCAATTGCTAGATCTTGTGGGATGGATTGGTTGATCCTTTGGATTGTGGAAAGCATTGAAGTGTAGCATGAAGTGGATTTAATACTTTGTAGTAATTCTACCAAAAGAAGCTCAACGAGTGGGTTGAGATATTGCCATAATAGTTATGTGTATATCATTTTAAGGTTTGAATAGCTAGTATGGTGTGTTGTATGATAGCCTTGTCATATCCCTTCAAATAATCGTATCTCCCCATGAAAACATATTTAAACCCCTTTCATGAAGAAGGATTTATCACTTTCTCTTATGAGAGTAAGGACAATACCTCTTATCCTTGAAAAGTTGGACAAACATGGATGCTTCCTCTTTAGTGCAACCACTTTCGAGATTCATAATATTGGGCCTGTCTAAAGTGCCAATGTTGATCCTTTTCATCTCATGAAATATTTAGAGCGATGGATCCCCCTCAGGTTTCCTTTCTTTGTATCCCATCATCTATGGTGAAAAAATATTCTAGTGTGAATAAACCTATTGGAAGGGCATTTCCCCATATGTTTAGTACTGCTAACTCACAGATGCCAAGAAAATGAAGTTAAAAGTAGAAGTTGAATTTGAGACACAAGCAAAACTTGTTCCTATAATGAAGGACATCACAAAAAACTCCATGGTAGAGTATTCATAAAATTTGTAGTATTCCATCTCTTTGTGTATGCCATTTTTTTCAAAGTTAACCATGTTCAAGTTGTTGTTGTTTGTGAAATCCTTTATTTGGAGCAACTTCTTAAAAAGATGTAGTATCGAGCATTGTGATAAGTTCGAACAAGTGGTCAAGGTGTTGTTGATGATTCATTTTTCGTTATTACTTGTGTAGATCCATGAATCATAGAATTTAACTTTGGAAATGACATATAACTATGGAATTTCCTCTAGTTACTAAGGAATTATACCTTATTTCCTCCATACAAATAACCAAGGAATTTCCTTTTTTGTTTTCTTATCCAACTATAATTTTTAAATCATCCTCCCAAACCTCCTTCTAAATAGTAAAACTTAGTGTCACGTCCCTTCCCGTCCACAAGAGAGGGAACGCGATTGTTACCGCTATCTAACTGATGCAGGAGCATCCAGCTCAAAGTTCATTGAATTCTGTATGTATTTTGTTGGATTCCTGTTTTTTCAGTGATCTATAGAGGCATGAAATCATCTTGCATTCACTCTATACAAGTCTGCAGAAAAATTTGCCAACTTCCCAACAACAGAGAAATCAATCCCGTTAGTGATCAATTCAACGATCTACGAAGAAATATCTCATAGGAGATTGAACGACGAAGAAATATCGTGACAAAAATTGACGATCATCATCTATTGCGCATCTAGAGACAGATCAATGGCCGAGGATCAACCTGCAAGAATCAACAGTGGGGAAATCTTGAGTTTGCGGAATCAAGGAAATATGGAAATTGCGATCCGGCATCCCGTATATGGACTAGACCGTCGCGGAAAGGAAAGTTGCGGAAATAGAGATCTGTGAAGCCGCATCCTGCATCCCGCAAGTTGCGGAAAGGAGAGTTGCGGAAGGAAATTTGTGGGGAACAAAATTTACAGAAGGACGTTTTCGCATTTTGCGTCCTGCATCCTGCAAGTTGTGGAAAGGAGAGTTGCAGAAGGAAATCCAACCTATTAACAGAAGTCTTAGGTAGATTTGATCATTCATGCCATCACCAATCCGACAATCTAAGCCCCATAACGTAATATAGAATGCATTGAACTTAAAAACATACACAGATGTGTAAAACATACAATATATATAGCAGAAGAAAATACATTCATCAAAGCATTCAACATGTTCATCACAGTTCATTAGAAAAAATATAGTTACAGAGATTACACACAAGAAATACTCATCTTGAAAGAATCTTGTCCCGCAACCAGCTATGCCGCTGCAATGTTCCACCCAACCATAGGCCAGTGCGCTCATCAATCTCTTAGCAGCACTACCACCCCCGAGCTGGGCATGATTCCCACAAGGAATAAGGAACACTAGCAGGCTCACACATAGCCAAGGATACAACAAAACTCAGCCAAGCCAACACAATTGGGTTTATCAGGATGTAAACAAACAAGCCAATATATTGTTGGGTTTATCAGACTGCAGTCATTCAAGACAACATTCACATTAAGGACCAACCAAGCCAACTAACAAATGGGTTTATCAGGTTGTCCAGCCAAGGATAATACACACGATACCAAACACAACAAGAAACAACCAATCCAATAGATGGGTTTATCAGGCTATTAACCAAGCCATCCTTCAAGTTAGGTTTATTAGGATACTAAGGCAGTGGACAAGAAGAACTCCTAATCTAGTGAGCTCATCCATAGAGCTAAGGACACCTTCACAAGACCTATCTGACCTGGAATCCACGTTTCCTACACACCCAACACAAGGAAGTGTCCCCTTCTCTGCTCTAGAGCCCCTCAGGCTACACCTTCCCTTCTATGCTCTTCAGGATGTGCATAGTAGACTCACTACTCCCTCTTATTTTATTGTGAGGTTCCACAATAGGTTTATCAAGAAAATTATACGTCTCTTCCACTCCTAAGTCTTGTATATAGTTCAGACCAAAAACAGGGTGCACATCACAACAAACCACATGGAGACACAACAACACAGGATTCACTCTAATACACAAAGTAACATGATCTCATAACACTCTGTAGTTCAGGATAACACTGCAACACAACAACTGGGGTCTCAACAAACGAAAAATACTTGCAGAAATGCGTAGCAACACTTGCTAGCTCTCGTTGCATCTGTAGGATCGAGAAGAATGACCAACGCATGGGTGAATGATTGTGAAATGAACCACCCCCCCCCGTGAATGAAGGATGGATTATCAAAATGCACCCCCGCAGCTCCCGAAACGTGAGGGAAGATGAAAACGTGATTGCATGAGGGAATGGACATACGTTTTAGGGTGTTTTCTTGCCCATGAAGTCAAAACACGTTTTTCAACAATGGATGCTCTGCCCAATTCAATTTTTTTCCCATACTCTTCCCATTCCCATGCAATAAGTACCTCAACCAAATTTTGGTAGAAGTAAATGATTGGTGAAAAAGACAAGAAATGGGTGGTTGATAGTTTTGATGGGTTTTCCTTTGATACATTACTTTTCCCCAATGGCTCAAGGTTAAAAATCACCCCTCCCTTTTCCTTGTGAAATCACGCCCCCATCTCTTTAACGTTGTGATGCATAGCTAGTTGTGGTATTTTTATTAATTTTCATTTTACATGATGTCTCAAACATATTGTGTTTGGCTAGCACATACACCATCACCATCGATTTTAATCACCCAAACATAAAACACTAAACCCATGGTGGGGCCTTTTCCTTGAGCTCTACACCATGATTTAATACAATTTTTACACCATATGCAATTCAATACCATAGGGTCAAAGCCAGGGTGTTACATTCCTCTCCCCCTTCAATAGCACTATCCTCAGTGCTTTACAGAATTTAACAAAATGATACACTGACACCTTCCTCAGTGCTCTGCAAATTTGAACAAAATGGATGTTCCAATCGCATGGAATCCTCCAACTTCCATGTAGCCTCTTCAGGACTGCAATGCTTCCTCTACACCATTATCTATCCAATGGCATGATCTAGAACTCTTCCAAGTCCTTGCTTGTAGGCATCAACACATGCCACAAGATCTTTTCCTGGTCTTGGAGAATCCTTCTCCTCAGCTTGGAAAATTTCCAGTGTCTTTGGAAACCAACAATACCTATGCTCAAGCAATGAGTCAATTCCCATGTCAGTATACACATGATTTTCCAAAATCATAGATGAATCACACGCACATGTATATTGATATAAAATCAACAAAAAGTTTCCAAGTGAATGAAATACTCATCTGCATAAGTAGCTTCTTTTGGTTCCACAGGTGTTCGATTGGGCTTTATACAACCATGGCGCTCACAACCCTTCTTCACCCCACACCTAGGTGTGCATTAAAGGGTATCCAAATTTCTGCAAGCCTCGGATCACCTGAAAATACCTCTCAATCGAGGTCTGACAGCTCTGTTCTTGAGCCCAACACCTTTTCGGGTGCTTCAATAGCAGTTATGTTCAAGAGCCTGCACCTCCTCTAAGTGCTTACCAAGCTCAGGTGCTTCCCTTCTGAACACCACAATGAACTTAATTCATATGTCAGATTCATTCCTATAGGATGCAATCTATAACAAGATTTTAAAACCATGGCTGCATCATATGCTCATGCATATTTAAAGAAAATCAATAATAACAAAAGTTTTATAAGTAAGACAAATACTTATCTTTATAACATCTCCCATCCGAGATCTAGTCATCCCCTCTTCAGAGCCTAACATCGCCTTGGGTGCTTAGTGGTAGTTCTAGTTTACGGGCCTAGCACCTCTTCCAGTTCTCACCACTGTTCAGGCACTTCCTTTCTAGACATCATAATACCTAGGGGTTATTCTCTTCATGGAGCACCCACTCTCGTGACAGTCCCCTTATGGCATTAATGTGTGCGGAAAGAAGTCTAACCGGATGTCTTACACTCTGGGCATCCCCAGTGATGCATGCCGGTTCCTAGGTGGTAGGGGGGAGAAGCTATGTACCTAAATACATCCTTCTGGAGGAGCCATGTACTCATTGTACATGTTTTCTTTGTCTCAACTGCGTTACATATAGACATGCAGTTTACATCAGATGTCATCATAAAAAATTTCAATCATAGGTTTCCAAACCTATTCCAAATGCATCCCTCCAAGAAGCCATGTACACCCAGTACATCCTTCTGAGGATCCATGTACACCTAGTACATATTTTCTTCATCTCACCTACATTACATACAATCATGCAGTTCATATGAGATGTCATCATAAAAAATTTAGTCAGATTTTCAAACCTATTTCCAACACATCCCTCCGAGAAGCTATGTACACCCAGTACATTCTTCCAAGGAGCTATGTAAACCCAATACATCCTTACAAGGAGTTATGTATCCCAAACACATCCTTTCATGAAGTTATGTACTCCAAGGGCATATTTCCATCATCTCACTTATGCTTCCTGTAGAAAATCAGATTTTTTTGCAACCATGAGGTCATCCTCATATTGTCTGGCTTTTTGCAAGCGGGAGCACTCATCCCCTACTTACATATGTTGCCCAAAATCTAGACATCCACATACACTGTGCCATCCAGACACAATTTTAAATAATCCAAACAATCACAGTTAGCACCAGGAACTTAAAACATCAAGTAATGTAAAACAAGCATATCCATAGTTAGCATGAATCAAAACCAGCACAGGAGATCACAGTCTCCCATAATCAATAGAAAAAAATTGCAATATGAAGTTTCAAAATATGTTCTCTGTCATGAGATCCATCTCATGGCACATGGTAGCTTCCTGCCCTGGGTTTCATTGGGCACAACCATACTTCTATGCTCAGTTCATTCTACCTGAGTCTTTAGGAAGTCCTTATATTTATTCCCATACACACAAGGGTCATTTCTCCATGGAACTACAAGTTCACATGCAGGCGTCCTCATCCTATATATGGGATTCACTTTATCTACAGAATCTTATTTAGTGAGCTTCCTACAATACCTTGCAAGTCCCACAAAATATCTTACATATGTCATCTTTCTTGGAGCAGGACAACTCCTAGTGGCCTCAACCCCTTTAGGGTCCATGGGTATTCCTTTATTTGAGATAATGTGACCCAAATAATGAATTCTATATTCATAGAAGTCATAGTTGCTCAACCCTACATACAACATATGCTTCTTGAGCAATTTCAAAGTCAGCCTCAAATGTTCCACATGTTCTTCCTCATTCTTAGAATAAGAATGGCATCAAGGAAAACAAGAACAAACCTTTCCAGATACTTACTGAAAACATTATTCATGAGGCACATGAATGTAGCTAGTGCATTTGTGAAACCAAATGATACCACTACAACCTCATAATATCCATACCTTGCTCTGAAGGTTGTCTTATGAACATCTTCATCCTTGACTCTTACCAGATGGTCACTAGACCCCAAGTTAGTCTTGGAAAATACCTTTGATCCTCTCACATGATCAAAGAGGTCATAGATCCTAGGCAAAGGATACTTGTTCTTCATAGTGACCTTGTTCAATTTCCTGAACCAATAGACCACCATAGTTTATCATCTTTCTCTTCCTCAAACCAAACTGGTGCTCCCAACGGTGACACATTCGTCCTGGCATACTTCTTTTCCCACAACTATTGCAGCTGCATCATCAGCTCTAGCAAGTCTGGTGTACTCACCCTGTAGGGTATCTTGGACACTTGTGCTTTACCTAGAACAAGTTCAATTGTGAGATCAACGTCTCCCTTTTGAGGAAGCTCTGGAATTTCATCTGGAAAAACATTCATGAATTCCTACAACACATGATAGCCCTCCAACCTAGGAGTATCATTCTTTGCTGCCTCCAAAACATGAGCTACATACATTCTGCAAGATTTCCCACAGAACTTATTCAGCTATATTGCTGAATACTGCCTTCCAGAGATCACTTTTGGAAAGCCTTTCGCAACCTTTAGGTTTCCTTCTTCATCCAAGCACTCAAAAGTCTTGTGGTAACAATCAATCTTTTTCTCTGTGCTTCTGACAAATCCATTCCAATGAGTATATCATAGGATCCAAGTGGCAGAACATTCAGATTTGCCCAAGTGACTAACGCATCCATGACCAATGGACAATTCATTACCGCCTCACTAATCTTCTTCTTGGTTCCAGTGGCTAGCTGGACTAACCATGATATTCTATGCTTTGACTTCTTCAAGGTTCATAGCTCAACAAGTCTAGGGGTGATATAGTTGTGAGTCGATCTAGGGTCAATCAAAGCAGAAATATTATGTTCAGCAATCTCACCCTCAACTTCCACCATAGTTGAATTATGACCTTCTTGGTGGTCTTCTAACACTGTACAAATTTTAGGAATGATCCCTACTTTCTGACCCATAGTTTCAGCTTCTTGGGTGCTGGGGACTTGACCCTCATTCCTATTCGCAAGTGGACAATTCCTGCGCAGATGGGGTCCTTCACATCCCCAACATTTGAGTGGTTTCTTGTATTTTCCCTCATCACTCTGGCCAGCTCAATCACAGCTCGTGATGGCTGCCTTTGCTGCTTCAAGAGGTGATGAGGCTTAAAATATTTATTCCTTGGGTTAAGCTTCTCACTCTTCTCGCGAGAATTTATCCTACTCCCTTCCATCTCTGTTAATTGATTCCCAGAGTTTATCTACCTTTGGAGGTCTTCCAAACTCTGTAGCATGAATGAAGTCATCTGGTTTTTCTCTACCAAATCCTTTACCAACCCTTTTATTTTCTTCCTTGTAACCCTCTAACTCTACCCTTAGGATTCTTATGGTAGCTGCAGAATTTGGGGAACTATCTCGTTCCCTTTTCCCAATAGCTTCAGTTCCATGACCTTGGATATTTTAAGCTGGCCTTACATACCCTTCCCCATGTGGACAAATCCGACACAAATGGGGTCCTCCACATCTCCAGCATTGGAGTGGCTTTTTTCCCTCTTATGGGTCTCTTGGATTCCCCCCCATAGCATCTTTCTCGTGTCCATAGGGATCCTGTGCATCATCCATGCTGTTAATTTTCTTGGCATTGATCTTCTTTGACCTCCTTGGTCAGACCAAGGTCAAATCTTCAATCTACACTATGACTCTGTAAATGTGTTAGCAACATCATTTGTTAGTCAATCTCAGAAATTCAAACAATTAATTAATAGTTGCTTCTTGCAAGCATGAATGGTCAATGTGCCTTTCATCGGGTTGGATAAGTTTATAAATTATGCTAAATATCACTCTTTCTTGCTGTAGTTGTCCTTCTACAACCAATTGCCTTGGCACATTTATACCAATTCTGCAACCAGCAGCTCTGTCAAATCACAAACTGGGTGTTCTTTTCCATTTTTATCTATTCAAATTGGCCCATTTAGGCCCTAGTGTTGTAACCTTTGTTTTGATACCACACTGTCATGTCCCCTCCCATCCACCAGTGAGGGAACGCAATCATTACCACTATCTAACCGATGCAGGAGAATCTAGCTCAAAGTTCATTGAATTATGTATGTATTTTGATGGATTCCTGATTTTTTAGAGATCTATAGAGGCATGAACTCATCTTGCATTCACTCTATACAAGTATACAAATAAATTCTCCAACTTCCCAACAATAGAGAAATTGATCCTATTAGTGATCAATTCGACGATCTACGAAGAAATATCTCAGAGGAGATTGAATGACGGAGAAAGATCGCGACAGAAATCGATGTTCATCATCTGTTCCACATTTGGAGACAAATCAACGATTGAGGATCAAACCGCAAGAATCAATGGTGCGGAAAGCTTGAGTTTGCAGAATCAAGGAAATATGGAAATTGCGATGCTACATCCCGCATCCCGCATGCAGAATATACCGTTGTGGAAATAGATATCTGCGAAGCCGCATCCCTCATCTCGTAAGTTGCGGAAGGTAATATGCGGGGAACATAATTTACAGAAGGACATTTCCGCATCCCGCAAGTTGCGGAAGGAAATTCATTAGAGGAAATTTCAACTCAAAATGAGGCTCCTAAAATGAACTAATAAAATAATAGTTAAAATAATAAAATAATATTTATTAATTTTGGAGGAAGAAAAGAAAAAAACTACTTTTTTGTTTGTATTTTTGACATATCTCCCTGTGTTTTTACTCAAATTTTGATCGGGCGAGCTTGTTGGATGCGGAATTAAATTCCACATCCAACGAGTACCCACTCGACATACTTTTGACAGACCCCGCTACCCCAAAAACAAGAAATACCTGAAAAAACAGAATGATGATGTCATCATTCCATTTTTTCAAGTATTTCTTGTTTTTGGGGTAGCGGGGTACGTCAAAAGTATGTTGAGTGGGTACTCGTTGGATGCAGAATTTAATTCCATATCCAACGAGCTCTCTCGATCGAAATTTGAGTAAAAACACGGGGATATATGTCAAAAATACAAACAAAAAAAGTAGTTTTCTTTATGATACCTATCCCCAAATTTATATTAAAAAAGTGTTAAGACCTATACAGTATTTCAAATTTAAAGCAATTTCATTGGCTAACACATGATGACATGGAATTTGAATAAAAGTTAAAAGGCCCATTTTGGGTTGAAATTTCCTCTAATGCAACCTGTTAACAGAAGTCTTGGGAAGATTTGATGATTTTGGCCATCACCAATCCAACAATCTAAGCCCCATAATATAATATAGAATGCATTGAACTTAAAAACATACATAGATGTGTAAAACATGCAATATATATAGTGGAAACAAATACATTCATCAAAGCATTCAACATGTTCATCACAATTCAATAAACAAAATACAGCTGCAGAGATTACACACAAGAAATACTTATCTTCAAAGAAGCTTGTCCCATAACCAGCTACGTCACTGTAACATTCCAGCCAACCATAGTCCAGTGTGCTCATCAATATCTAGGCAGCATTGCCACCCCCAAGCTGGGCAATATTCCCACAAGGAATAAGGAACACTACCAGGCTCACACATAACCAAGGATACAACAAAACTCATCCAAGCCAACACATTTGGGTTTATCATGCTATAAAAAAACAAGCCAATATACTGTTGGGTTTATTGGACTGCAGTCAATCAAGTCAATATTCAAATTAAGGACCGACCAAGGCAACTAAAAGATGGGTTTATTAGTCTGTCCACCCAAGGATCACACACACAAGTCCAAACACAGCAAGACACAGCCAAGCCAACAGATGGGTTTATCAGGCTATTAGCTAAGCCATCCTTCAAGTTGGGTTTATCAGGCTTCTAAGGCAGTGGACAAGAAGAACTACTAAGCTAGTGATCTCATCCACAAAGCTAAGGACACCTTCACAAGTTCTATATGACCTGGCATCCATGTTGCCTACACACCCAACACAAGGAAGTGTCCCCTTCTATGCTTTACAATCCCTCAGGCTATGTTACGGAGAGAAATTCCTATGGCTTGGGGTACCACAATAGACAGCTTGACTCCAGAAATCAATCCTTTCCAATATGCAATAGAAATAAAATGTCTAACACTAAAGGATCAGACCTCGTACCTTATTCCGGACGGTTGAAGCATATCCCCGTTGAGCTTTCCAATCTTCAGCTTGAATTGATATAATACTTCCTCAACAACAAGTAAACAATACAAGCATACTATATATCATGGTGTTAGATCTATTCTAGCATATATAATCAATAATGTAAAAGCATTTGACATATTCCCATGGATAATATATTCATTCAAATACACATTATTGGACAGGAAAAGATATTTCTATTAATATAAATCAGAGATTACAAGATAGATACAACCTCTGACGGCACGTCTGCGAACCGGAGAAACTGAATCCCCCACTTGGGCCTCCACCACTTCAATCCTCCATCTCTCGATAGCAAGCTCACAAGAAAAAGGAAAGCTTGGGAATAACACAACAGTGCTCCAAGGGACAAAGGGATGCAGACTCAAGTATAAGTTCTGACAACAATGGACTATAGTTTCTTTGCTCTCAATTCTCTCTTCTTGCCTTCAATGTACCAAGGGGTTCCTTATATAGCTTTCAAAGGGATAATGAAAGGTCGAATCCGTGCGATCTCAAGGCATATGGAAGGCCAAGAGTCATATGAGTCAGATCCATGTCAAGGAAAACTCCAAAAGGATTTGGATTATGCTCACATCCTGATGTACACGGTTATAGGGGCCAAACCCGCGTATGTACGCGGTTAGAGGTTTAAAATCCAATCATTTTTCATATGTTTGTAGGGATGATCAAGGAAACATCAAAGGAAAAAAAATGGTCCATAGGGTCTAATGAGTCTGCAGCGGGACAGGGGAAGGCCATACACAGTGTGATTCACCTAGAATGGTGAAATCCGCTATAACATATGCCCCCTAATGTGTGAGGTCAGAGGAATCATACGATGGCCGAAATACATTATAAGTCCATCCTAGAAGTGGAGTGATGAAGGATCCCAAATGGCAGACCAACCACCTAATTAGCATAGTACAATAATACAACTCTGCATATAACTACAAGTACATATAGCAGTCCCGGATACATAAGAGTACAATGGCCATGAATAGGCATAATACATGATATCACATATGTGGTCATCACCACATACAATATACATAGCTCAGAATCTCCATGATGAAGATATACAAAGGACCATGATCTCCGTAATGACTGAAGATATATAATAGATCAAGATCTCCATAGTGGCTGGAAATGTCTGACATATACTGGAATCAAGTCACGAGAGCTGAAATCTCATGAACACTGGCACGATCAAGGAGGTAGCACATAAGAGATGCCACCAATATGGAAAGTCTTCTACACAAACCGCTATGAGTACATGTCCTACTATGTGAATAGAGGTGTCGAGGTCGAACATAGTAGTCCATCGTCTGATTACCGGTCATTGATGTATACTGTTAACAGACGCGAGATCACCCACCAATAATGAAAATGGGAATCAAGGTACTAGAGTGCAAACTAACAAGTGTGAATAAATGTGTTGAGGTTGAACACTTGAGAGGATCCATCGATTAGGGGACATTGATGTACTCCCAAGAAACTGTTGATGGCAAGAGAACCTACCACTGATGACTGCAAGTCTCAATGCACTCAAAAGGACTCTAGATTCTGATCCCAGAATAAATGATCTGAAGTTGATGGGATGAAATCCACTGGAAGGAGGGCATTAAGGAATCCCCCATCATCCAACACGAGGTACTCAGCAAAGCTGTATAATGTGGAAGGACTCAATCATAAGGTGCACGAACCAGTAACTGTACCGGGAATGGCCGACATGCAAAGTCAAGATAACTGAGGAATGGCCGACACAGGTTTCAACTTCCTTCAAACAAGAGCATAATGGCATATGGTGACTAAATGAAGGCAGCATAGACTCGATATAAAAACTGGGACATCTCTGTGACACAGGAGGCATCAACATAGGCTCCATAGGGACTGGAAGCTTAACCAGTCGTTGGAGATAAACTTAGATAAACGAGTACAACTCCTAAAGTCAAACTATAACCCAACCAATGGATGTGATATACAGTGCTCTGTTCGAAGGTGACACGACTCGACAGCTACCAAAGATAACATCTTTCCTTGTCCGGCTTTTTGGTTTTTGTATTTTTTTTAGAATTTTTCAGTTATTTGAAAAGCTTGAAAAAATAATAAACTAGCTTTATAGTTACAAACTAGGAGGAGATGAGTGTCATAAGGGCAAACAAACTAGTTCCAAGCAGTGCAACATACCTATGCTCAATGCAAGGATACATGTGTAGGATATTGACACTCAGGGGAAAATCCCCTCCCGGTAAAAAGGGAAATCAAGCTACGAAGGATATAAAAAATGGCTCTGCATGGCTAAACATGAGACAAGCTTGGTCTATATGGATGAAACACAATGTCAGGGGAGCCCGCATAAAGCTCAATAAGGAAGGAAAAGCTCATGATAATGCATTCACAACTTGACATAGGGGAGTCCTGAGGGAAATAGGCCAACATAAGATCAAGAGGAGTATGAGGCTCTTGTGAAATGTCATGGCGGTACTATACAACAGACTCCCACACCTTAAAGGAGAAAACGTCGGCATGGGCACCAAATGAAAATAAGGCGCTAACTAGGGTACCCATGTAAGGTGAAGCTCTACCCCTCGTATCATGCCACTTCTAAAGCAGCAAGAAGGTTCCGTGACATAACAGAGTGGGTTCGTACCTAAGGTCATGGTGATATGGTCATAAGGTCATGCGAAATGCAAACAATGGTGAACCTAACCTATATGCCAGTTTAGACATGATACCTGAAATCAATACGAACAGGTCAATCCAAAGGCTGAAACGGCATTGCAAATGGTCTTCTACATCACAAATTATGTCAAAAACGGTCCAAAATGGTTAGAAAATGTCGAAACTATAGGAAAGGGGGTAAAAATTTTCAAATATTTGAAAATTTTTCTATAAATAGTAAAAAATATAAATCATTTGAAACGTTTACCCATTTGAGTTCTGATTTTCAACTGCAAATTCCAGGAGATCCAGCCGGCGGAATTCACAACTGTTTCTTCCAGGTATTTACTCATGCTCTTCTCTTGCATTTTGATATAATTTTTGTTGATTTTCATGGTTAAATGAGGGTTTTAAGGCCATCTCTACATGAGCGCTGCGGCCCATGTGGATATCGAAGATTTTTCCGCGTATAGGGCTGGTTATACACGGAAAAGGGGCTAGAAACCGCGTACATACGCGGTTGTTTGCAAAATAGTCGTGTATGAGGCCACGCATGTGGTTTTTGAGTAAACTAATGGACAATTTGGCAATTTCTCTTGCACGATGGTGCTAGAGTGGAGAGAGCATGATCATGGTGAAGTAGAGGAAGCAGTAAGGGCCAATGTAATGGCTCAACAATCTCTTTGTGCCTGCGGACTCTACAAGTTTTGGTGTCTTGGTGGTTTAAGGGCCAAACCAAGACTGCTACAGATGCTGGTAGACTATTGGGATCTAGACTCGGAGTCCTTCCGTACTGATGGAATGTCCCTCACCATAGAGGTGGAGGACATATACTTTATCACAGGGCTATCTAGACAAGGGGCGGTGGTGAACCTTCGTTCCCGAGGTGGGCCAAGAGGTGGCCTTACTATCGACGAGTACATAGCTGTGTACTGCTCCCCAAATATGGAGAAGGTGGGGAGTCAAGTCCCCACCAATGCTATACAGGTGCTGGGCCTAAAGGCCATATTACTGACGCTGGGTAGGATAGCAGGTTTAGCATCACTCCATCAGTCCTTGCGGCCACTGACGTTCTATGTGGTGGAGTGCATGAGACTGACCATCTATGACTGGAGTACTACACTACTGAGCAACATGAAACACCAGCTCAGTGAGTGTAAGGCAGGCAGGATACAGAACTTTGGGTTCAGCAGCATTTTGAGCACGTTTTTCTTCGAGTGTGTTCCAGGATTGAGCCCTAGAGTGGACGTTCCTCTCCACAGGGTTCGAGATCCGGCCTAACGGTGTTGGGCAAATGCTATGCACAGACTAGGGGGTGGTAGGGTGGCTAACCCATATCTAGCTGACTTCTCTCCATGGTGGCGACGACAGATAGTTTACATAGACGAATACACCTATGCAGGGATAGACTTTCGGGGGGGATCCGGACATGCCATTGCCACCAGGATCGACATATGGTGAGATAGGTACCGAATCTCGACTCTCACTCTTTTTAAAATTTTTGAGTTATTTAATTTTTTTTGTATTTTCTTAATTATGTGGAATCAAAAAGACATGTTTTTGCGCGACAACACATAGTGACATCTACCATTTATGTGAAGATGTGGGACCACAGAGACCAGAGGGCTTCCCGTGTCACAGATGGAGGGGAAGATGAGATGACATCACGGGTGTGGATGCGGAGCGAATGCTCCAGAGCATTCATACCAACTTTGTGAGACTGACTCATAGAGTTCCCATGGCGCAAGTCGAGGACTTGCCTGAGGCCATGCAGCGATAGGTGGTGGGTGTACCACGCGCATGGGTGCATTTATTTTGACGGCTAGATAGAGTCGTGGTGACGTTCCATGATCACAACCCTCCTCCTCCACAGGATTAGACACCTGGGACTGTATATGTTTTGTGCGACCGTGTATTATATGATGGTGGCTTTAAAATCCCCACTTTTGTATATGACACAATGTATTACCACATTTTTTATGTCTATAAAAGTTTTATGGTGATCGATTTATTTATTTACATGTGTAAAAATGTTTGTGATTAATTTATTATGAATGAAACAAATTCCAATCTAACACGTAGTTAGCATATGAGTCAGCAACTTGATTATTATGTCTTGGAATGTGTATATATGTTATATGGTCAAATTGCCGTTATAATAATCTCACACGTAAGAACCTTCTCAATAGATTTGGATCTCTAACATGGTACAAACCATTGAGCTGTGACACTACTAACTCCGAATCAAGACGTACCTCAAGAGATAGAATGCCATGTAAAATGGAATCCCATAGAAGCTCAATAACGACACTATATTTAGCAACATTGTTGGAAGATGGCCATAGACATACACCTCCTGAAGACAGTACCTGACCCATAGGAGTATAAATCACCCAAGCAGTAGAGGCTGAGTGTTGAGTGTGACGGCTTGCACCATCCATGAATCCTATGTAGGTGGAAGATTCCCTTGACATCTGCCAAAAGAAACAGAAACTAATCACAAACCCGATCACGATAAGAAAAAGACCTAACTATGCAAAGCTGTACAATAATATACAACAAGCAGCCTTGGCTAAAGATCATGCATAGTATTTTTTGAGATAGAGCCCATTTCTAGGCTCCGCCAAAGTTGTTCCTTCGTAATCGACTAACTCATAGGAACCCTTCTCTAATACACGCTTGACCACGCCACATAGGATTAAATTTCCTTGCCCCCAAGGGTTCTTTCGATTGATCCCACAAAAGGACCAAGTCTCCTTCACTAAACACTCTTGGATGGACAGACTTGTCATACTGGACCTTAACACGATGTTTATTAACCTCTAGAGCCACCAAGGCATCTCGATGCTGCTCATCAAGTTGCTTAAGGTGAACCAAACGCTCCTCCAAAGGTGAAGTGTCTGGTAAGAGTTCCACGGCTAGCTTCAACGAAGGAATCTCACATTCAACCAGAAATATCAACTCCACTCCATGTACAAGCTGATATGGAGAAAAACCAGTGGCAGTATTAACCGCAGTTCGATATACCCACAAAGTAGGGTATAACATAATATGCCAATTTGTCTTGCTTTGTGCGATGGTTCGTTGGAGAATAGATTTGAGTGATTTATTCACTGCATCTACCTGTCCATTCACTTGGGGGTAGTAAGAAGAGGAGTGCTCTTACTTATACCCTAACTTGGATGCCAACTCTTCCATCATACGGTTCTGAAAGTGCGAGCCATGGTCAGTGACAAGCTCTTTCGGAATCCTGAACCGAGTAATGATTTGGTTGAATACGAAGTGAGTGGTTGTCTCACCGTCGGATTTTACTATAGGAATTGCCTCAGCCCATTTCATGAAATAATCAACAGCCACTATAATGTGATGGTGCCCCCCAGCCGAAGCTGGGTTGCAATCCATAAAATCGAGCCCCCACTTAGTGAAGGGACCGGCGGTGATAATGGGATGTAATGGGGCAGGTTTCGAGCACATATTATGTGTGAACACTTGGCAAGGGTGGCACCTCTTGACCGCATCAACGTAATCCTTAAAGATCGACGGCCAGAAATAACCCACTCTCAAAATATTTTGAGCTGTAGAAAGCCCAGATAAATGACCACCACACGCCCCTCCGTGGCAATCATTCAGCACAACCATACCAAGTGTCTCTAAAGACGCAGCCACATATAATAGGAAATCACAGCTATAATCCAGAGGACTAATCACCTGGGCCAATGCTAGGGCTTGCTTGAGTGCATCGAAGGACTCCTGGGCTCGCTCATCCCATTCAAAGGGAGTATCCTTCTTCAAGAGACACATGAAGCCTCTAGTCAAATTGGAAAAGTTGACAATAAATATTCGTAAGAATTTTTCCATGCCTTGCAAACAATGAAGATGACGAATGTTCTTCGGGAAAGACAACTGAAGTATTGCCTCAACCTTCAAAGGGTCGACTCTTATACCCTCTTTCGAAACGATGAATCCTAAAAAACAACCTAACTTCACACAAAAGATGCACTTATGAGGATTTAATCCAACTGAATAGTGTCGACATCTTTCGAATACCAATCTCAAGTGATAGGGATGAGGCATTCTCATATGAGAATGAGCAGCGAGGTCATCCAAAAATACTTCAATAATAGACTTGAGATCGTGGAAGATCAAGGTCATCGCCCACTGAAATGTAGCTCCAGCGTTTTTAAGGCCGAAAGGCATTTTCTGATATGCAAACGTTCCCCAAGGAAAAATAAATGCAGTCTTGTGTTGGTCCTCAGGTTTAATCTGGATCTGATTATACCCGGAAAAGCCGTCAATGAAGGAGAACACCTCGCTACCTACACACTCATCCAAAATCTGATCTATAAATGGTGTGGGGAAGTTATCCTTAGGACATGAACGATTCAAATCACAGAAATCAGTGCATATTCGGATCACTCCTTGCTTCTTATCAACTGGAATGGGGTTTGAAACCCACTCCATCAAGGGAACGGGATAGATGAAACCAGCTTTCAACATCTTCTCTATCTCTTCCTTAATGGCGGGTGCTTTCCTAGGATTCAGCGTAAGCATTGTCAAACAGGCTTAGCGTTGGGGTAAGTATTAATCTCATGTTCGACAATCCGAAGGCCAATACCTGGTATCTCATCATAAGACCAAGCAAAAATATCACAGAATTCCTTGAATAGCTCGGTATATTTGAGAATCTCAGCATGGGAACATTCCGTCCCAATATAGACATTCTCAACAGTGCCAGGATTGCGAGAGATGTTGATAGGAATCATGGAAGATATGTTTGCCATGTTTTCATCAGCCATCAGACCAGGAGAGCTCAATGGAACCATAGGACTACCAACTCTCTGACTAAGAATCTCCCTATAATCCTCATGCTCCAAATGGTCAAGCAGTGGAAGGAAGTACGATCTATGATGAAGTTCCTCCCATGGTGGCTCAACACCCGACATAGCCTCGATAATCACTTCATCTCAAGGGAAAACCGTATCAAGGTAGTCATGGGCATGAGAAGAATGTACTGCCCATGCCGACAGCACATAGGGGTCTTCCTCCTCTTTCCATGAAGAGGAAGAACAAGGCTCTGCAACATTCTTGAGATTAGCTTGATAAGCAATCATGGCTACAAGCAACGGCACGCTCGTCTCGACAGGCTCGCTCGAAGTACTCGGTGTAGGAAGAATCCAAGGGTCTTCCATATGAGTCGTGCGAAAAGATACAGAGGTCGTAGAAGTCGAATCCTCATCAGAACAAGATCCTATCATGAGGATCAATGCAGGACAACTAAATCTTCCCATAAGGGATGGATACATGCCTACACCCACACTCCCAGTTGCCAGCTGAGAGTGTTCAATGATTGGTATTGAAGCTCCCGAAGATGCGGTAATAGATGGATTATTGAATGTCATTTGATCAATCATTACTATCTTCCTGTTATGTGGAAAGCATACAATGCAGACCAAGGAAGAAGCAACGGCTTGCATACTATACATCCAGTTCCTACCCAGCAAGAGATTGTAGTCAAGGGGTGCATCAACCACCTCAACCTCTATCGCAAGGGTCTTCCCCCCCAAACGGACTTTAAGGGAAGGAAGGATATCGTGCGGCCTAAAAGATCTCCCATCAAACGCAGTTAACATAGTTGCTGATTTAGACAGCTCAGGAGAACCGAGACCCTTCCAATAGGACAACGACATCACAGAGGCAGCAGCGCCCTCGTCAATCACAGTGCGCTTGATAGTCATACCAAGACATTCTACATGCACCAAAAGGGACACATAGTAGGGAAAGCGAGGTTGATGTCCTACGGTTTCAAATTTGATTACCGAGGAAGAATCATCACCGTTCACACCAAGAGCAAAAAGCAATGCCTTCCTTTGCGAAGGACAACTCTGAAGCACTTCCAACGCAGACATCGCACAAGGAGTATGGCCCAAATCCTCAACAACTAAATAATTCTGGGTAACTTGGGCATTTGGATTATGCCCCTAACACTTAAGGACTCCCTTAGGAATGCAAGGTGCAACCTCAGGTTTATCTGCAGGTTTCTTGATGCACAAAGGGTTTCCTGGTGGATCAGGTTCTTTGCCTGGGCTGGGTTGTGACGAACTGTAATCTTTCGCATGAGTCACAACCTTGGTAGCACGGACCATGTTAATGCACCCATGACCACTATCCTCTGGTGGATCATCATCACTAGACTGGTCATGGGACTTCGAGTTCATATTCTGGTTATGTGGTAAAGGGTTCGTTAGCACAGCTAGGCCTTGTGCTAAGAATCTCGAAGCTTCTTCAATCCGAGGGCACAAGTAAGTGACGTGGTCATCCCTACATAGCTTGCAAGGGAATTTAACCTTACGTTTTGCTTGCTTGTCCCCCCCAACATTCTTACCATTCTTGTCATTATTGGTAGCATTCTCATTCTTATTCCCACCCTTTCGATTATTATTCTTACCCTTTCTTCTATTCCGTCCGAGCTGCTGGTTACCCTTTTGGTCCGACGATTGCAAAGAAAGTACATTCGACGTTTGGGCGGGTTGAGACGAAGCCGTAGCTTTTCCCGAAGCAGATTGGTTGAGTGACAAATGACTAAATTTTTTTGTAACCGAATCCGCAGGTTTTGCACTTGCACAACCCACAATGCCATCGACATGTGGTCCAGGTTTGACTTTGGGATCGAAACTGGAATGAGGAGCATTGGGAATAATCTCATACAAAAAACTGGACTGAGCATAGATCAAGTCCAGTTCTTGCTCCCTAAAGATCGCTTGTTCCTCATTTTGCACTCTAGATGTGGAAACATCCTTCGCTATATATAGAAATAACGACTTGAGGAACCACTCGAGAAGGAACTCCGGCGGTATAAAAGCTTTAATTAATCTCTTCTGTCTACGCCACTCTTGAATATGATCAGAAATATAGGTGGCTTTATCTTGCCGAAATGTCGACAAGAGTTCAGTACCAACATCATAGCGCATTGGTAGCTGGAAGTGATTAAGAAAAGTCATTGCAAGGTCATCGAACAAAGCGAAAGCACCCTTAGGTAGCTCTATATACCATTTCGCAGCAAGCCCTGTGAGGGTGCATTGAAATAGTCTCAAACAGATTGAATCTTGATGTAACAAATTCGAAGAGCACCAAAGGTAAAACATAGTAACATGTTCGCTCGGATCCTCTCCCGGTTTTCCTTCAAACTTAGGTATGTCCGAAGGAAGCTTGGTAGGGACAGCCGACCAAGCCGGGTCATGAGCCATAGGATCGTTCGTAAGTCTCGATAAGTCAGGAAGGTTAAGCGTTGTGAGGAAAGGGAGCCTAGGATGATGAGGTCTATGGACCACTCCCTGGTTCATATAGGGTTGAGCACCACCATGGCCTTGGCCATAGTGTCCTCCTCCTGTCTGACCCGTATAGGGTGGCGTGGAAGTACCATAATATGGTGGACCTTGACTAGTAGGAGCTACGAAGCCGTAATTAGGAGAGTAAGCAGGTTTTTGATACCTGCCTTCGTAAGGTGAAGAAACTTGTCCATACTGCATCCCATAATAAGGTCCATAGGTCATCGCATGCGATGTCCCATGAGACACTCCGTAAGTAGGAAGATAAGCTCCGAAAGTAGGGATATACATACCAAAAGTAGGGATATATGCCGCAGAAGTAGCAATCTGACCTCTAGAGGCATTAACATAGCCTCCCGAAACAACGGGTGGTATGTAAACTTGAGACACAATTGGCGTAGTAACCGCAGTATGGACCTGACTCGTAGCCACATGCCAGCTCGAAGGACCACATGAATAAGGTGGAGGATGTACATTTGAAGAACTAGGGGTCGAGGATGAAGGAACTTGAGTAATAATATAAGTACTACCGCCTATCGTCACTCGTCTCGGATTGGGTATCCTAATGGGACCGCTAACTCTAGACCTAGGAGGGATATATGATGTAGCTTCCACCACTAGGATGGAAGGTGCAATGTGACTAGTGCTCCCAAACCTCTCCGCATGGTACAAAATGAGAGTGCCCCCAGGCATAGTGTTAGGCTCGAAGTTGGATTCGACATGAAATGTCAAATCATGCATAGAAAAACCATCCATGCCATAACTACCATAGCTAGTAGTGGCGGGTTCAAAATGAGTCTCGGCGTCTTCCGGCATGCCATATCGGTAACATGTCAAATGGGAATCAGCCCTAGAGTGAGTAGGTCTATCGTGCATGGATCCTATCTCAGAAATCACAGGACCTAACTCAGTTAAGTTGGGTGAAGGATCATAAGTAGGCGTAAATTCCCCATTGTCAACACGAATGGGAGGGGGTGGCTCAGAAATATCCTCTGAATGATCTCCCATGGTGTGTGAATCAATGTGTGACATAGTCTGCCTAGACTGTCTAGGTCTCTCTCCCAAAGGAGGAGGAGAAGTAGAAGGCGAAATTCCTTCTAAACGACGAGAGCAGCGAGGAACCGCACCCGAATCCACAATGACTTAAAAAATAGCAAAGACTCTCTATTTACGTCAACCCTAGGCCAATCTAGTGTGCACAGAGCAATCACTAAGAAAATCTAAAGCCAAATGCAAGTAAACAAGGGCTAGATAAGTGAGCTCCTGAATGAAGCAGGTATGTCTCGCCTAGGAGAGGCTTGAGACTCCCATACACAACAAATAGAGTTACGTAACCAATTATTGTGGCCCTCAGCTTCAACGCGTAAAGCGACTGTGCTGTCCGACCCCAACCTGGCCGGGACACCCGCAGAATAACCTCTACAAGTGCCCCCTCAATATCCTAGGTAAGGTCACTAAGGTCACCTCAATATAATCAATGCTCAGGAGAATAGTCGCAGGCGGGATTGACCGTATGGGCAGGGTAGCAAAGCCCGAAACTCTCGAAAGAGCCCCAAGATACGAATACAATCTTGGAAATATCTCTGGTGCTACTCAGTTATGACTAGGGGTCATCCCAATCAATAACCGCTCACATTGCCTCGTGCTTAACTCCCGTTTGAGAGGAGGATCCTGAGAACAATGGTTATACCAAGGCTTTCACACACTCACCTGGACAGACACCTAGATGTTGTTGTTTACTGATCTTGGAGAATTGACTTACAATGAAGTATTCCAAGATCCTAAAACCTAAGTTTGTTGGTGCACCCTAGAAAATAAAAGAGTGTAATTCATTTTAATTTAGCGTTTATTTTAGTTGGCTTTATTACTCAAAAATAGGATATGGTCATGCAACTAGTGGTGTTATGACGCAACAAGAAGTAAAATGCACACCTTAACAATCAATGCCAATGCATTGTGTCCATGAAAACAGGGTATGCTACTACGTGAAATGCACTCTTCTTCAAATGAATGCAAATTTTCCTATATGAAGTCCTAACTAGCACTCCAAAGCAAATATAGATCTAGTGCAAGTACAATGCAAAGTGCAAAATGCAATGCATGATGATAAGCAAATGTTTTTGGATTTTTTGAAAATAAAAGAGATGCAAAAAGCAAAAGAATGGTTCTACCACCCCCAGACTCTGCAAGCACACATAAACATCATTCAAGAAAAGCACTAAGGTAAAAGAACTCTAATGCACTAATCTCAAACAAAAAATCGAAAATGCCATGACAAGAACTTTCCTAAAAAAAAAAATTAGGCTAAAAAAACGTTTCTGGTTAGAAACAGAGGTCTAAACAGACTCAGGCAGTGCCAAAGGAGACTCAGCAACTAACAGCATTCACCCAGAAACCAATTATCTTCCACAAAAAGGAAAAACCAAGGGTATACACGATTGTTCACAGTAAACCCGCGTGTATACGTGGAAATCGCAGAGGAATCCACGTGTATACGTGACTGTAAATCAAAAACCCATGTACATGAAGAAAAGGTGCATAAAATCAAGGAAAACAGATAGGCTGAGATAGACTTCACACCAATCATATTCTACCAGGAATACATGCCTCCAGACCCGACACAGAAACAAGAGAGAAAGAGCAATTCAAATACATTGAATGCCGAGAAATCAACCCCCAAAGGACAACTACTAGGAACTCCCCAGCGGAGTCGCCAATTCTGTTACGGAGAGAAATTTCTATAGCTTGGGGTACCACAACAGACAACTTGACTCCAGAAATCAATCCTTTCCAATATGCAATAGAAATAAAATGTCTAACACTAAAGGATCAGACCTCGTACCTTATTCTGGACGGTTGAAGTAGATCCCTGTTGAGCTTTCCAATATTTAGCTTGAATTGATATAATACTTCCTCAACAACAAGTAAACAATACAAGCATACTATATATCATGGTTTTAGATCTATTCTAGCATATATAATCAATAATGTAAAATCATTTGACATATTCCCATGGATAAAATATTCATTCAAATACACATTATTGTACAGGAAAAGATATTTCTATTAATATAAATCAGAGATTACAAGATAGATACAACCTCTGACGGCACATCTGCGAACTGGAGAAAATGAATCCCCCACTTGGGCCTCCACCACTTCAATCCTCCATCTCTCGATAGCAAGCTCACAAGCAAAAGGCAAGCTTGGGAAGAACACAACAGTGCTCCAAGGGACAAAGGGATGCAGACTCAAGTATAAGTTCCGGCAACAATGGACTATAGTTTCTTTTCTCTCAATTCTCTCTTCTTGCCTTCAATGTACCAAGGGGTTCCTTATATAGCTTTCAAAGGGATAATGAAAGGTCGAATCCGTGCGATCTCAAGGAATATGGAAGGCCAGGAGTCATATGATTCGGATCCATGTCAAGGAAAACTCCAAAAGGATTTGGATTATGCGCACATCCCGATGTATGCGGTTATAGGGGTCAAACCCGCGTATGTACGCAGTTAGAGGTTTAAAATCCGCGTATATCATTTTTCATATGTTTGTAGGGATGATCAAGGAAACATCAAAGGACAAAAAATGGTCCATAGGGTCTAATGAGTCTGCAGCGGGATAGGGGAAGGCCATACAAAGTGTGATTCACCTAGAGTGGTGAAATCTGCTATAACAGGCTACACCTTCCCTTCTAGTGCTCTACAGAATGTGCATAGCAGATTCACTGACCCCTCTTATCTTATTGTGAGGTTCCACACTAGGTTTATCAAGCACATTATATGTCTCTTCCACTCCTAAGTATTGTATATAGTTTAGACTAAAACGAAGGTGCACATCACAACAAACCATAGGGAGACACAACAACACACGCTTCACTCTGATACACAAAGTAAGAGGGTCTCATAACACTCTGCAGTTCAGGATAAAACTACAACACAACAACCCAGGTCTCAGCAAAGGAAAAATACTTGCAGAAATGTGTAGCAACACCTGCTAGCTCTCATTGCATTTGCCGGATCGAGAAGAATGACCAACCTGTGGGTGAATGATTGTGAAATGAACCATGCCCTGTGAATGAAGGATGGATTATCAAAATGCCCCCCCCCC
>LPNX010632325.1:526202-556896 GCA_001517045.1 Pseudotsuga menziesii
TTCAAGAATGGGTGCTCTTCCCAATTCGAATTTTTTCCCATACTCTTCCCATTCCCATGCAATAACTACCTCAACCAAATTCTGGTAGAAATAAATGATCGGGGTAAAAGACAAGAAATGGGTGGTTGATAGTTTTGGTGGGTTTTCCTTTGACACATGGTTTTTCCCCAATGCTCAAGGTTAAACATCCCCCCTCCCTATTCCTTACTAAATCATGCCCCCATCTCTTTAACATTGTGGTGCATAGCTAGTTATGGTATTTTCATTAATTTGAATTTTACATGATATCTCAAACATATTGTACCTGGATAGCACATACACCATCGACATTGATTTTAATCGCCGAAACATAAAACACTAAACCCATGGTGGGGTGTTTTCCTTGAGCTCCACACCATGATTTGATACAACTTTTACATCATATGAAATTTAATACCACGGGGTCAAAACCGGGGTGTTACACTTGGGAGGTGATTGAGTGTTTGTAACGCCCCGGTTTTGACCCCGTTGCATTAGACATATATGATGTAAATATTGTAAATAATCATGGTGTGGAGCTAAAGGCCAAGGCCCCACCATTGATCAATTATGCTATGTTTCGGGATTTAAATTTGTCACCGATTGTATATTGGGGCATGCGACATACGTTTTGAGTTATCCTCATGTAAATATGCATCTATAATTAAAATGAACACAACCAGCTACGGTCGCGGCAACTAAAATCGAAAGGGGCATGATTTTCACAAGGATAAGGGTGGAGAATATGTCAAACCTTGGGCCAATGAGGGAAAATAACCATGTGTCCTCTTTCCTTGCTTTACCCAACCACTTTCATTGAAGAATTGCTGCTAGTGGTTGAGGCAGTTATGATCTTTGGGAGTGGGGTGGTAGGATTGTCAGTCCTCACCCACATGCACACTCTACCCATGATTTTGTTGTTCATCCCCTCACGTAGACACTTCTTCCTCTCCACGAGTTGCTAAACACTCATGCACTTGCAATTTGCATCCTCTCCATTGCTATGCATTCTCATACAGAGGGATTCCCTCCCGTTTTTCATCTTCAGCACAGGATTTTGCTGGATTTACCCACGCAGTATTTTCTTCTGCGGATTTGTGAATAGGGTGGCCGTATCCTTTACTCACGGGATAATTCATGGGTTCTGCATCGTGGTTGTTCACGCACCGGTCGTGAGACTATAAATTCATCTGCATTGTGGTCTGCGTACGTTTTCCCAGTAGCATTGGTTGTGCAAAATGGGTCGTTGCTCTCCACGTCATTGGTAATATGTATGCTGATGCGTTTTAGAGCTGTGGTGTTTTCCCCCTGTTGTAATTGTGTTTGCTGTTGTGTTTGGGACTGTGTAATTTACTGGGGAGTCTTTTCCCTGTTTAGGCTATGATAGCTAATTGATTGCATACGTGCAATGGTTGGTCTTCGGACTGTGTAAGGAGCAGGGATGTTGGCTTGGTTTGCTTGATAAACCTGGTGGATGGAACCACATAGACAGAGCTAGAGGGCTGGCCTTCATCTCCATCACCCCTGAATAGCACTGGAAGGGAATGCAGGGCCTGAGGGACTGTGTAGCAGAGAAGGGACCGATTCCTTGTGTTGGGTGTGGATGGGTGTCTTAGAGGTCAGGCTAGTTCTGGTGTAGGTGTCCTTGGCTCTGTAATGAGCTCACCAGCTTAGCATTGAGCCTTTCCCAACTCCTTGATGGCATGATAAACCCAACTTTGTTGGCTTGGCTGTGTAATTTGTATATCCTTGGCTATGTGTAAGCCTGCTAGTTCCCTTATTCCTTGGAGAATCATGCCCAGCTCGGGGGTGGCAGCGTTGCTGAGAGATTAAGGAGCATGCTGGACTATGGTTGGGTGGAACGTTGCAGTGGCGTAGCTGGTTGCGGATCGAGTTTATCATAAGATAAGTGATATTGTTCAATTTACTTCTGTAACCTTATTTCCTGTTAATGAAAATGATGAACATGTTAAATGATTGCATGCATGTATGAGTGCTGATGGTTCTGCTGTGTGTGTTGACTAAATTGCATATGTGCATGATATACTGCAACGCATTTTATTTCAGCATTCTATTATGCAAATTTTGTGTATGCATATGTTCATGGGGCTCTTAGCCCGAGTGTTTGAAGCTTGTAGTCACGTCCTCTACGCCGGTCGGAGGCATGGGGACGTGACAGTGTTTCATTTATCTTCATTTCAAACGAATGTATTAGCTTAGCTATTTTCTTGAAATTGTACGATACACTTGAAAATAATATGAAGAGTTTGTGATATCCTTCTTTCTTGCTTTGATATTCCAATATTGAATAAAACAATATATTTGTGGGATTTGCCTCCATCCTTTTTGCTTTCATTGATAGCTAGTCGATACTTGTCAAATATGATTGCACCATTATCCAAATGGCATTTGTTTCCTACTTTGTACTCATATCCAAAAGGAATAGTTAGGAATTCCTTTCCACCTGTCTTAAAAACATGATCATGTAAAGGATCAAATTACCTAGAAAATTGAACAAGGATCTATTAGTTACAAATGAATATTGGAACATTGTAGGGGTAGATAGTTAACCTATACATTTCGATGTCAATATTAAATTTTGATATAAATACATCTTCCTCCCCTCTTAAGAGTTCCTTAGAGTCTTGGATGATCCTATTTGGGAATTGACAAGTAATAATTAGTATGGTGGCAAAGATGAATCTATCTCAGATGATGCAGAAGTCAATTTTTTTCTTCTTTTGTTCTCCCTCAAATTATTGAATTCTAGAATTGCATTGAATTCCTTTATACCCTTTGGTCAGACTTGGAAATCCTCTTAATTATTCCATTAACAACATGCAAAATTTTTATAAGGAATTAAATCCCAATGACTGGGGTAGAGGTCACAAACATACTGTAACTTCAAGCACATACCAAAGTATGTGCAGACAAGAAATAAACATAGCATCAATAATATGAACAAAGATTTCAAAGGTGAGGATCAAGTAGATTTCAAAACAAAGGTTGATCCTAGATTTCAACACTTCCAACTTTGCTCCCAAACCCTTTCTCATGCACCTAAAACATAAACATTACCCTCATCAAATTCTTTTGACTATAAACAAATTGATAACAATTATTGAAAAGAGATCAATACTAGAAACATGAATCACTTTCACAAATTTCATTCACTCATAATCAAGTAGACAAGTCATTTAGGGAAGGAAAAGTATATTTTATTCATTGAAAGAAATCTAGCATGCACATATTATACCTTAGATCCTGCTCAAGAACCTTCTTGAAAATTTGATTTGGGCTCCTTTTCTCCTCACTCCTTCCAAAATTCCTCCAACATAGCCTTACCATGAGTGTGTTCGTTCTCTCCTCATGATCTCTCCCTTGTATTTATGACAAGGATGAAATTATTGGTTTCGAGGAAAGAGAAGTTAGGACAGGTAGGGAGGTTAGGGGATTGAAATTAACTGTATTAAATTTAATCTTTTTATTTTTCATAATTTTTGAAGGGACACGCTAGTGGAAGGAAAGAAACTAGTGTGTGGCATGCTAGTTTTATTTGAAGCAACATGCATGTGAAATGTTTTGAGGGAAAATGATAGTGGTCAAGAGTTCCACTAGCGTGTGACACACAGCTTGTCATATATGCACTAGAATGTATATCCCAAGCAAAATACATAAAAATACAAAGAATGAAGGATTGATCTAGGCCATGAACATCAATAAGAAATATAGGCTCATTCATCCATAATGTCCTTACATCAACTCACATCATCACCCAAATATATAAGTGTTTATTTGATAATAAATCCCCCCTAATGCATGATTTCAAAAGGGGAAATGATGGCTGAAATACATTATAAAATATCAGAGTGGAGGAGTGCAGGAAACACATAATCAAAAATCGCAAGAAAGTACCAAAAACAAAACAAAGGTCATTTTACAATATCATCCCTGATATAATATCATCTTCAAAAGGGTAGAACATGATCCCCAATACATTGTATATCCTTTTCATACATACACATATTTTGAAGTAGGAATCACAACGATGAATACAGAAAGTGGATCTTCACAGTGGAGGTATGTCGCAAAATATGACATGGTCTTGCACAACTCAAGCCAGAGAAGAAAAGTAGCCCAAGTTCTTCATCCATAACATATCAAAGGTATGAATCGAATCCATGTGAATAAATTAGATAGAGTTGAACATGGAAGACACCGTTTGATTACCGATCAATATGGTAAATCGTTAACAAATGCAAGGGAACCCAACAGTAATGAAAATGGTACCTAAGGTACCTAGTACATTCTTACAAGTGTGAATAAGAGGTATTGAAGTTGAACACTTGAAGAATATATCAAGTAAAAGACATTGATGTATTCTCATAACTCGATAGTGAGAGAATCTGCTACCGATGGAAACAAATCTCAAGGTACTGTCCAGAACTCTAAGTCTTCTTCCCAAAGTAAGATGAGTTGAAGTTGATGGGAAGAGACCCATGAGAAAGAAGGCATTGATGGATCCTCCATCATCTCACACAAGACAAAATAGGAGACTGGAATGATATGAAAGAGTACTAAGTGCATATTGATGTCAGGGATGGATAACATGAAAGGTCAAGGAAAATTGAAGAATGTATGACACATGTGATATCCTTAAATAGTAAGCACGACACAAGAGTAATTGAGGAAACTTTGGACATAAAGGGACTAATAAAAAAAATGCAATATAGGAGATATTGAAATATTCTCCATATAGTTGGAAGAGTAACCGACTGAAGGAGTGAAAACTATGATACTAGGTTTAACCTAAGGACACAAACTAGAACTCGTGAATGGAACCGACTCAAGACTAGTGCTTTGTTCAAGGAATACTTGGAATTGCTTCCATATTTTCAAAAAGTATTTGATATCTTTCCCTTCCATTTATGTTTTTCAATATATTTCTTGTAAAAGTTTAACGAGTCCAAGAAAGTAAACTCGAGAGATTCTTCATTGTTTAGTAAGATCGAAGAAGAGAGAGAAGAATGCTTCATAATGCACTTATCTATGGATTTTACAAGCCCAAATTAGTAAATTATCATTGATGTTTTCACATTTCAAGAGTCTGAAAACTCTAAATAAGAATATAGGGGGGTTCTTTTTCGTAAAGTTAGTCTCCAAAGTACAAAACATTATAAAACAATAAAAAGGATAACTTTCTTAGCTCAGGATAACTGATGTATTCCTTTTTGTAGTAAGTCCGCCAGGTCCGAAAAATGGGTAAACTATCACCAGAAAGATGCTCCTTCGATAATAAGAATAAATATTAAAGAGTTTAAAGAGTGTGAAGGAAATCAAGATCAATTGTGTTGTTCTGTTGATTTGCGAGTATGGGGCAACAAACAATAAAGTCGACACTATTTTACTAAGGGTTCAATGACCACAAGAACAACATAAAAGGTGCTTAATATATTTTTCATGTTTATACCAGAGCATGAAAAATTATAAAGTAAGCTCAAAAGGGTTCCTTTTCATAAATTTAGTCCCCTATGGTCGAAAATGAGATAAACCAAAACCAGGGTGAACTCTGCTAGTCATAGTGAACTAAAGTATTCCTTTTTCATAAGTAATCCACATGGCCTGAAAAAGGATTAAACTTATACCTACGTGGATGTTCCTTCAAGTCCTTTAATGCGTTTTAAGTAAACAAGTTGACTCAATAATATTGTCATTTTTAAGGAGTATAACAAGATCTTAAAGACATCTCCATATGACGGGAGATTTATACAAGTGTGGTCAAAAAATAAGAAGGAATACTATTTTGTTCTTCGATTTAAATCACTAACAAATATCCCAAATCTAACAACTTGTAGCATGGGCACCGAAATGAAAAAAGGAAATTAACTAGGGTGTCCCATGTGGGGTAAGCACTATCCATGGAAGAACATTGATGCTACAAGGGAAATAGAAGATTTGATCTCGTATACCATGGTGAAAAAGGCCCTATGGAATAAATTATGGTAAGTTGTTGATGCAAAGTGTAAAGGGATAATGACCTAACCTATATGTCGAGATATGATAAACCTTTTTCAAGAGTTAATGTGGACAAAAACCTTATAGGACCACATTTGTTATGCTTGACCTAGTCAAAACACCTTCAATATTATCCATCATAAAGAAGTATGATATAAAAATACATTAGACTATATAAAAAGTAGGTTTTTTTTATAGTAAATAGTCAAAAGGTAAAATAACTAGCGTATTTGATGTTTTTACCATAGTGGAGAGTAAAGGAGCCCTAGATTATAAACCGTCGATTGCGATCAAACTAGTGGATCATTTTAAATTTAGCAAGTTGCAGATACTGTCATGTCCCGGTATTTTGGGACATTAAAAGTGTTGACCATGATGAAATTCCTAGGGGCTCAAATTGACATTAATTATTTCTCCTAGGAAAAATATTGCTAATAATTATTTTGAGGCATGTATTTAATTTAATTTCATCCTTTTATTAATTATGTAATTAAATGATGTGGAAATAAACTTGCCACTTCAAGTAAGCACTAGAGTCCAAAAATGCTGCCAAAATAAGCAAAGATGAATATTTCAAGAAAAGCAGCATAAATCCACAAAGCAAGATAAAACACAAAAAGCAGGAAAGTATGAACAGAAGGAAAGTTCGAAAAGAAGGAAAGTTAGAAAAAGAGGAAAAATAAGGAAAGGAAAAGGAAAAAAAAGAAAGGAAAGTATGTCCACTCATGGGTGACCTATTCTCATAGGTCACCAAGCCAAGTAACTTCCTTAACAAGTCAACAATAATTCTATAAAAGAAGTATTCCAACTCCATTTTTCAGTTTGGTTGTTGTGTATGTTGAGTTATGCTTATGTGAGCATTGCTTCTAAGTGTTGTGCCTTAGACTACTGGGAGATGAGCCCCAGCCTTCCCATCCCCTCTCCTTCCACCCTCTTCTCTTCCATTGCAGGTATGAAGTGCTAGATTGCATAAATTGAAGGATTATCAGAGTTATGTTTAGCCTTCTCAGCCCTTCCCGGGTCATGTTTTCGGCCTCCTTCCTATCATTGTGATATTCTTGATGTAATGGCCAGTGATTCTTTTGATATATGATATATGATACTAATAAATACTTTATTTATCTCTGTCAAGTTGAAATACTACTTTCCATTAAATCTACATACTCAGTTTTAGATGTAAAAGCTTAACTAGTCACACGAATGAGGGATTTGAGCCTCCTTCTGTAATAATAACTGAGTATTTCTCATGAGAATTAAATTGAATGGTATGATATGCTGTAATATGATGTAATAGAATCTTCCAAATTAAATTATTAGGTATGATACGCTGCTGCTCCAAAATTTAAGCTTATTTGCTCACCCCTGCTAGATTACTAGCAATGTTTGACTAGTCTAGCCATAATTTAAATTCCGGGAGTTATACTCAGTAAATTTTGGTTCTGCAAGTTGCTGAATATCACTGAACGGTATACCTAGCTATAAATTACCCCTGATTATATATTCTTTGAATCCATACTACCTTTTGGGATCCTCTACTGCGCAGGGTTTCACTAGGACAAAATTGCTGGAAAAACCCAAATTTCTCTGAAAATACTCAGAACTTTCCAGAACTTATGAAAAATATACAAAAATATTTATTATGATATATTAATTATATAACAACCCTCTGCAAGTTTCCTGAATCCCTTGGTTGAAACAGACCAAACTACTCTTCCTAGTTTCACGGTTTGACTACCCAGAAGCGTGGTAGTCAGTTTCCACGGAGCAAAAAATGAACCCTAAATGGAATCAAAACTAAATGTGTTAGGGAAGAGGAAATTATATGTCTGAACTTAATTTGGTTTCTGCCCACTGCTTACTCCTTTTTCTTGCAAAATTTCCCAGAAGAAATCCCTGATTTTCCCAGTCCGAGAAGGATTTGTGTGAATTAATTGAAAGATCAGAACTTTTAAATTAAATTACAGAATTAATTAGTGTTCAGGTCTGCACACCAGACTTGGGACATCACATACTTCATCTCTCCCTACTCTTAATTTTGCATACCATTATTTTGATTATTGTTAGAGTTTTGAGATTTTAATCATCATTTAATTTAAAAAATTCATACATGTGGGTGGAAATCCACTACAATATCATGTACATGGAAAACATGCTAATGCAACACTTTCCATTAGCATGTGGAACACAATTTATGTATTTTGTACACATGTGTCATGCAAATTCAATTTTTAAAACTCAATGCTCATGAAAAATGCCCATTGTCTTGTAGATATGGTGATTGTTTGGAGAGAGAGGGAACATGAGTACATGGATAGGGATGCTATGGAGGATCCTTTAACCCTTAATTCTTTTCATCAGTCTGGTTTATTATTTTTTTTCCAGAAATTCCAATATGATAGCTCAACCGAGGCTTCTTGAGACCTTGGTACAATGCTGGGATACTTATTAGGGTGTTTTCAATCTCCAAGGTGAAACACTAGAGATCATGGTGGACGATATCTATTTCATTACAATATTTTTACACCATGGAGTAGTGGTGAACCTCAAAAGTTCAATCCATGGGGTTGGTGTTGTTTCAGTGCAGGACTATATAATTGCACATTGTGTGCTAGGAGATAAAAAAGTTGGAAGCCAAATCACAATAGGAAAAATTGTGATATTTCCATTTGAAAGTAATAATCACCACTATTACTTGAGTAACGAGTGTAGTATCCCTACACTTAGCCACTTGAAACTACATGGATGTAGGCGTTGAATTTATTTCGAACGTCATATTCGATTGGTGTATTGGGTTTGTTTGTGAATATGAAGCACCGAATCACCAACTGCAAAGAAAGAAAATAGAAGAAATTTGGGTATGGTATAATATTGAATAAATTCATCTTTGAGAGGGTTCCATGTTTGATCCCAAGAGTGAATTTACCACCTACCAACCCTCGCGAGCCAAGACTAGTTTGATGGACTAAAATGTTTGTGAGATAGGGAGGTGGTGACACCAGAACCACTTTTGATGATGATTTCCACTCATGGTGGAGCTGATAGGTGCTAGATATTGAGGAGTTCTCTTATGTAAGATTGGACTTCTACAAAGTTTCAGAGCTCATGATTCATCGAGGAGAAGTCCGGGGAGAGATAGGTATGATTTTATTATTGTAATATTATTTTTTTTTATAGATTTTGTTTGTAAACATGAACATGTATATATTTGGGTGATTATGAGTATAGTTAAAATGTTTAATGTAGATACAAGACCAGTGCAGTCGATTGGACACCTGAGGGTGCTTATACACCCAACCGAGGCTAGGGGAGTGTATGCCATGCTTATTATTATTGAGGGAAATATGTCCCAGCTTACACATGATATTCCTAGCCTCCACTTTGAGAAGATTCTGATGGAGATGCAGGAGCATGTAGTGGGATTTACCCTTGCATGGATTAGGTTGTTCCAGAAAGTAGTTAGAAGTGTTATATGTTATAGGGAGGTAGTATATAAGGCAATAGAGGATCTAGTCTCTCCATAGAGATATGTGCATATTATAGGGTTGTGGGAGAAATTTTGTATATTTTGACATATATTATTGACTGGATATGGAGACTCAAACTCATTTTGTACCTTTGACCTAAGTATATACATATATCGGTTATATTTACATGTGTTTCCTATGCATGTATGGTTATTTTATTATGTTGCATGATATAGATGCCAATCAATAATATAATTTTCATAAGCATTAGTTATAGAATTTTGATTTCTTCAAATGTTCTTATATGCGATAAAGTTGAAATGATTTTCAAGTAACCTTATTTTCAAAAGCTAAAGTAGCAAATACGAATCTCTTACTCGATACTCACAATTAAGTTGAGACACGAATAATTGGGACGAGTCTAACCCCTATACATGAAATTCTATGAATCAAAGCTACTCTAAGTAGCTCAATGATAACGCTATACACAACCATGTTATTGGTAGTAGGGACTAGACAAGCACCTCTTTAAGAAACTAGCTGACCTATAGGTGAGTAGATAGCCTAAGCGGTTGAAGCATGATTATGAGTATAAGAACTAGCACCATTGGAGAATCCTATGAACAAATCGGTTGACATTTGAAACACAAACAAACTACATAAGAAACATGAAAAAGGAAAAAACTCTACAACATTGTACAATTATTCACAAGAAAAAGCATATGACCTAAGCTTAATACTTTTTCACATAGATCCCATTTTTAGGCTCTGACATATTATTCCCATCATAATCGACCAACTCATAAGAAACTTTATTCAAAAATATAGATACTATGAATGTTATGAGCCACATAGATTTAAACTTGCCTTCCCCTAAAGGTTTTTTGTCTTGGTCATGAACCAAAACAAGGTCTCCTTCATAAAAGAACCTAGGTCAAACAAACTTGTCATACTGATTCTTGAATCATCTCTTACGTGCTTCATTTGTAGTAAGTGCATCTTGTCACTATTCATCAAGACATTCCAAATAAAGCAACTATTCTTCCAAAGCATAAGTATCAGGTAAGAGCTATACAACAACCCATTATAAAATCAATTTCAATGATGGGATTTCGTATTCAATTGGTGTGACCGCTTCCACCCCGTGAACGAGTTAAAAGGGATAAAATCTCATGGAACTCTTTATAGTTGTGCAGTATACCCAAAGAGATGGGTATATCACGATGTGCAATTCAACATAGTAGCGTTGATCGTATGATGCACAAAGATTTTCAAAGTCTTATTTATAGCTTCTACTCGTCCATTTTCCTGCAGGTAGTAAGAAGATGAATGCTCTTGTTTAAACCTCAGCATAGTGTTTGATTCAGCCATCATGTTATTCTCAAAGTGTCTGGCATTATTAGTGACAATATCCTTTTAGATACTGAATTGAGGAATAATTTGTTTGAACAGGAAATATGTTGTTGTTTCACCATCTTCCTTCATCGTCGGAATTGCTTCAGATGATTTAGTAAATTAATTGACAAAAAAACTGATATACTTACGCCCCCCTAGAAGAATATGGGTTACATGTCATGAATTAAACTCCCCACTTTGTGAAGGGTCCTATTGTAATGAGGAATTGTAAAGGAGTTTGGTGTGCTCACATATTTTTGCTGAAGATATGACATGTATGAAAGTGCTTGACAAATTCCACAAAATATATGAATATTGTGGGACACAAATAACTAGCACGTAATATTTTATAATTTGTTTCCAACCCAGACAAAAGACCCCCACATGCTCCTCTATGGACATCATTTAAAATGGACTCGGCCTCTTCATGAATTAAACAATGACATAGAGTGGAATCTACCACTCTTCTATAAAGAGTATCAACAATAATGAGGTAATTATTGGCATTAAGCCGAAGTGGTCGTCAATATTCCTGTCAAAAGGTTGTAGGGCACTTCAAATTCTAGAGATAAACTAAGATATCCCCATACTATAGTGTTGTTCAAGGAAATACAACCTCATAACCTAGGGTCTGGGGTTACAAATGTACTAAAATAAACTTGCAGACATTCAATTTTTAATAATTTGACAGTGAAATAAGGAAGAAAGTAAGTGTACCTTGTTTATTAAGGCTGGTCCTAGCTTTCTTCTTCAATACAAATTTATCCAACAACTTCTAGGGAATCTTCACACCTGCAAAGAGACATACCTTTCCTACAATATCTTATATGTTATATAAAAGATTAATGAAATAATATACTTTCAATAAGATAACAAGACAATTCAGAAATCATAACACATAAGAGTACAAAGACACAAATTGGAAGAAAGTCTCTCTTTATTGATAAACAAATGATAAAATATTACAACCAATATCTGAGAGAAGTGCTCCTTTGCTAGCCAAGGAAACTGAGTTCTGCTGCTCCAAGATCTCCAAAGGAAATCCACTAGCATAACTTGGCTATATTATTCATGATTGTTTAGACTCAAACCCTACCCTCTATTTATACTCGAGGAAAGAGAGAGGTTACAAAGGCTGAGATGGTTGAGGAAGCTGGGATAGTTATGATTAGGAGCCCAATTGTCCTCGACTAAACTTGTTTTTAATTTTTTAATTTTTGGATTAGGGCATTCACAACTATTAATACTAGTAGGTTGCGAGTGATACATGACTTTTATAATTGAAACCCACATGTACAAAACCTAATCATGTATTCACGGGTTGTAATGTCAATAGTCGTGAATGGTTCGTGGGTTTCAATAGCAATAGTCACGAATTCTCCTTAATCATATTATAAAAAATAGGTAAGGCTGGGAAGATGATGATGCATTCAATATCATGCACATCTATAGTGTTTTGGCCACTTCTATCCATTTTTCCTTTTCTGTATCGACACATTGAGTGTCACTACTCAAATGGAGAAGTGCCATTTCACAGGATAACAGATTCCCCCTAATGTGTGAGGTTAGAGGGAGGCAATGGTTGAAATACATTGCAAACTTTATTCTTGGAGAAATCAGTTACCAAGGTTGCAGGGAGGTACCTGAAACACACATATCAAAGTCATATAAAAATCATATCTGAGGATGCCATGCTCAATAAAGTGGAACACTAGCTCCTTTGCAATTTTTTATTACATCATATGATACGAGAAACAAGGCCACATATATTAGAAGGGTGGATTATAGACACAATATACAATGAAGAGTCTTCAAATTATGGAACATAAACACAATATTACGCAACTTAGGTTATAGAGGTGTGAACCTAAGGTATTCATCCAAATCCATAGTAACAAGTACAACCCCTACCATGTGAATAGATGAGTTGAAGTCGAAAATGGAAGGAATTCAACAGAATGTCAGTAAATGAGGGTGATGAAAACTGAAGCAAAGTAGTTCACCAATATGAGTAGTGAATCCTAAGGTTCTATCATCAAAACTCTAGGTATTCATCTTCAGGAGATGGTGATGATAAACCGTGATGTTAGGAGGAAGCCATTGAATCCTTCAACAGATCACAAGAGTAACTAGGAAACTGGACGAGGGAAGGTAGACACAAAGAATAATCATAGATGATAATGATGGGAATCATGATGATAAGATATAGGTACATATCCTTGAATAGTGAGCACGGCATATAGATGACCCAATGCAGCTGTTGACTTGTAGATAAGACAACTAGACTTATTTGTCATGTAGGAGACATGATCAGATTCCCCATGTATAAACGACAAGTGGAGGAGTAAAAACTCGAATTAATACCTGAGATGGAAGTGCAAACTGAGACATGAGTATCAGAAAGTTCATATAGTGATTTGTTCAAGGATGACATGATTCCACTGCTTATACCCAAAGAGTGAAATTCTTCCTGATCTTTCTTGTTAAGTTTTAACAAGTACATGAAATTCAACTCGAGTCTCTCTTCATTTCTGACAAGCTTGAAGAGGGGAGAGAATAATGCTTGAAATGTTATTGATTCGTGGATTTTACGAGCCCGAACTAGTAGATGCTTGTTGGTGTTTTCATAGTTTTGAGAGTCTGAAAACTATGAAAAAGACTCTGCGGGGTGCTCTTTCATCCAATTTAGTCTCTTGAGGCTGTAAAAGTATAAAAAAATCCACAAAAGAAATCTCTTAGCTCCTGAAGGACTAAGGTATGCCTTTTTCATACTTATTCGGTGAGGTCCAAAAACAGGTAAACTAATACCAGACTAACACACCTTCAAAAGTAGCATATAGCTTGAATTTAACGAGTGTGAAGGAAGGCAATATCACTCGAAAATATCCATTTGGTTACGAGAAATGGGGCTTACAAAAGTAAAATCGATGATTTGTTCTTTAGGTTTTGTGAGCATGAGAAAGACATAAAGGTTGCTTGAATTGGTTTTCATGTTTGGGTCCAGAGCATGAAAAATAGAAAACTAATCTCATACAGGGTGTTCCTTTTTCGTAAATTTAGTCCCTCGGGTCCGGAAAAGAGATAAACTTGTGCTTGAAGATACTCTTCTCAATTCCGCATAAAAGAGAGTATTCCTTTCGTGTAAATAATCTACATGGTCTGAGAAAGAGATAACTTAGCACCAATGTAGATGATTGTTCATTTATTCTTAACAAGTCTGAACGAATAACTTTACTCGATTGTCTAGTCTGTTTTGAGGAGTCAGACCAGGGCCTCAAGAAAACTCCGTAAGTGCGGGGAGCCTTATAATCGAGTATAGCTTGTAAAAAGATGCAAAATGAGGCTCATTTTGTCATGAAAAACAACTAAGAAGGCTCATGCAAACCTACCACAAGTGCAGCATGGGTACCAAAAGATAATAATATGTTCTAAACTAGGGTACCCATGTAAAGGAGGCCCTATCCATGGAAGAAAAATCATGTGTACGAGGTAAAAGTGGTTATACACCATAGTCCATGGACAAAACGTGATCCTAGGGTTAGGTGAAGGGTAAGGTGTGAGTGTAAAATCTACAATGAAGACTAAATCCTAACCTATATGCAACAAAAAACAACTTTTCGATGATCTAGGAACTATTGCAGCTAGCAGAAAGACCATGGTATTAGTTCATATATTAAAAACTGAGTTTAAACTATAGACAATGGGTAAAAATATTTTTACTATAAATAGTTCAAAACAAAAATTAAACATACCATTTGGCAATTTTACCTTTGAATTTCAATCGCTTGTAGTGAACAAACCGGTGGACCAATTTTGATTTCGCGAGTTGCAAGTTGGTGATCTCTCCCTTCTCTTCCATTCTATCCATTCAATTTTGTTTTTAATGCAAAATTATGGGTTTTAATCTTGCCCTTAGAGAATCCCAGAGAATTCGTGGGTGTGCTTTATTACAGTTGTGAATACGTGTTTTATTCACGGGTTGTCTTTAGTAAACCCGCGTGTGCTTTGCGCTGTGTTGAAAGAACAGTCGCGAATACTGCATGACCTTAAATTTTTTTTAAATGCACAAATGCAACTGAATTTTAATGAATTATAATGGATGATAATGTGCTTTGGGCAGGTAAACATGGTTCTATAGTGAAGAGAAAGAGAACATGAGGACATGGATCGAGATGCAATACGAGATGCCCCTACTCTACAAGATTTACAAAGAAGATGCTTGCTAAATTTCTATTGCACTTCGAACATGAGAGCACAAGTCTATCTTTTGGAGACTTTAGTGAGATACTGGGACCATGAGCTCCGTCTCTTTGACCTCCAAGGAGAGACCTTGGAGTTGACAATATATGATATATGTTTTATCATGGGACTTTCTAGTAGGGGTACACCTGTAAACCTGGAGAGTACTGGAAGGGGAAGTGACCCTCTTAGTGTGGAAGATTATGTTGATACTTATTGCCTTCTAGGACCACATAAGTTGAGGACATGTGTCCCAAGTTCACTGATAACTAGCTTCCCATTGAAAGTGATGGTAAGAACAATAGCTAGGGTTACTGGTTCATCTGCTTTGCATTTGGAAACATGGACCCAAATGGGGGTTGTAGTGGAGTGTATGCGGGGTACACTGTTTGAATGGCGCATGGGATTGATCCCAATTATGAAGAAACAAATTTCTGACCATAGAAGTGGTCAAAGAAAAAACTTTGGCCATGCTAGTATTTTAGTGGAATTTTTCTTCAAGAGGGTTTCTTCCCTCAGCCCTGTGATACCTTTACCACTGGTCTCACCCCGTCAGCCTAGAATCATGAGGCGGGGGATAATTTTATCCGTCAAGGTGGCAGAGGTGGTATCTACAGTGGCTACAATGAGGACTTCTATTCCTGTTGGGATAGACATGTGCCTTCTCTCAAGCAGTTTCCATATGCCAGAATAGATTTCCGAGGAAACCCTGAACTCATCCTCCCTCCTAGAGGAGAATGGGGAGAGATATGTATGAATTTTTATCTTTTTAGTTATTTGATTTTTATGATTTTTAATTCATAAAATTATATATACATATGTATACAAGTTTGACCCTTCATTATGTTTTATATGCATATGTTGGACCAGTTCGCCCTGATGGGAATCCTAGGACATTTGTGCAGGATGTACAAGATGGTGGGGATGATAGCTTACTACATGTTATTGAGAGGAATCTGGCTAGGCTTATTATATATATATATTTCTGGTTATGTACATGCGTTTCAAATGTGTCTGTTATAATTTATTTTACAATGTGTGTGTTAAGTGCCAATCCAATATGTAATTCACATATGCATCAATAATTATATTTTCATTTCTTGAAATGTGATTGAAAGAAGTATATTCAATTTTTCTTTCATGTAATCTTACACGTAAAAACTGACGTAGTAAGTTAGGGTTTCACACCTGATAATCACCATTGAGCTGGGAAATCATGAGTTGGGAGTCAAGTCTGACTTCTAGATGGAAAATTCTATGTAGTGTAGAATCCCATAACCAATCAATGACTACACTGTATTCAGCCACATTATTAGTCATAGGACCTAAGTAGGCACCACCAGAGGAAACTAGTTTTCCTGAGGGTGAATAGATAACCCAAGTGACTGAAGACAGATTACAAGTGTGGAGGCTAGCGCCATAAAAAAACCTACTAACCACTCGTATGACATCTGAAACAACCAACAAACTGTATATGAAACACTAACCAGCTATTGACCTATTGTAAATAAAAATATATACATTAAAAATACAAGAACAAGTACCATGCCTAAGTGTAGTACTTATTCAGGTAGAGCCCATTCCTGGGATTCGGCAACTTATTTCCATCATAATCAGTTAATTCATAATCTCCCTTTTTAAAAACTTTTGATACAATGTAGAGGCCTAACCAAATTGACTTGAACTTACCTACCCCCAGGGGTTCGTTTTCTTGATCCCAAAGAAAAACAAGTTCTCCCTCAGAGAAAACTCTTGGTTTAATGACTTTATTGTATTGGTTCTTGACCCGGTTCTTATGATCCTTGTTTGCAGTCAATGCATCTCTACGTTGTTCATCTAGATTCTCAAGGTGAAGCAAACATTCTTCCAGATTCGTAGTGTTAGGAAGCACATGAATATCAATCTTAAGGGATGGAATATCGCATTCAACCAATGTGACTTCCTCCACCCCAGGAATGAGTTGGAATGACGAGAAACCAATAGCAGTCTTGACATTAGTCTGGTATTCCCAAAGTGTATGGTACAACATGATATGCCGATTTGACCTGCTCATGTTGATAATGTGCTTTAGAATGGTTTTCAAGGTTTTGTTAACCTCCTCTACTTGTCCATTTTTTTGAGGGTAAAGGGAAGATGAATGATCTTTCCTAAACCCTAGCATGGTAGTTAACTCAAACATTATGCTATTTTGAAAATGACTACCTGGTCAATGCAAATCCTCTTTGGTATAATGAAACGAGCAATGATTTGGTTGAATACAAAGTAAGTTGTCGTTTCACCATCGATCTTGAAGGTAGGCATTTCCTCTGCCCACTTCGTGAAGCAGTCTAGAATGACAATGATGTATTTGTGCCCCCCAGCAGAAATTGGGTTTAAATGTCATGTAATATACCCCCCACTTGGTGAATGGCCCTATCGCAATGACAAGAAACAGCAGAGCAGGATGCAACCACATCTTTATGGTATAGAGCTGACATGGATGACAATTCTTTACGACTTCCACACAATCTTTGAAGATAGGGGCCAGAAATAACCGACACATAGAATTTTTTGGTCTGTTGCTAACCCACATAAATTACTCCCACACACTATCCTATGGGAACCATTTAGGACAAGCTCTGCCTCCTTGTGGGTGAGACACTGATGCAAGATTGAGTCTACCCCTCGTCGATACAAGGTATCACCGATGATAAGGTGATTTTTCTCATCTACTTACGTCGATATTCCGGCAAGAAGGACGCGGGACACTTAAGAGTCTGGAGATATACCAGGATATCTTCGTACCAGGGATCAGAGGTGGAAATCAGAAAGATATACTCATTTGGGAGTGAGTCTTCTTCCACCACTACAATCTCTTTCATAGTGAATTCCGAGATCATTTCTATGAATACTAAGTATTTTTTGGACTTAGTAGATTGAAAATCCAAGTCAAACTCTTGGAGAATTACTATCCAGTTATTGAATTTTCCCCTGATTATGCATCGATACAGAACATACTGGAACGGATTGACATATGCAACCACTGTGTTTGTCCTTAGCAAAATGTAATGACGTAGCTCTCAAACAAGGTAGATTTCTACCAATGCCAACTTCTCGATGTGTGAGTACCTAAGCTCAGGTCCTGCTAATGCATGACTAAGGTAATAGACAACATGCTCTTGGATCTTGTCGTCCTCCTGAACTAGTACTAGTCTTATGGTCGACTCGGAGACAACTAGATACAATATAAAATATTTGGTGTAATCTGGTGGATGTAGTAAAGGAGCCGAGAGTATGATCCTTCTTTAATGCCTTGAAAGCAAGCTGTGCATTTTCATCCCATAGGAATGGGGTCTATTTCTTTAGCAAACACATGAAACCCTTAGTAATATTTGCATAATTGACTATGAAACGTCGAAGGAAATTGGTTTTCCCCTGCATACTCTATAGTTTCCTGATGGAATGAGGAGGAGTCATATTTACAATGGCCTCAACTTTCAAAGGATTCACCTGTATTCCTCTGTTTGACACAATCAACCCTAGTAGCCTCCCTAACTTGATGCAGGAAACACACTTGTGGGGATTTAAGCATATCTTATAATGTCTACATCGTTCAAAGATCATACAAAGATGATCAGGATGGTCCTTCCTCTTGCGAGAATGGGCAGGAAGATCATCCAATTAAGGTTTGACAATATTCTTAATATCATGGAAGGAAAAATTCATTGCCCGCTGGAAGGTAGCTCCGACATTTTTCAAATTGAATGGAATTTTCTTATACACGAAGGTCCCCCAAGGATAAATGAAGGCCATTTTATTTTGGTCTTTTGGCTTGAATTAAATTTGGTTATACCCGGAAAAACCATCCATAAAAGAGATTACCTCACTACCCACACAAGCATCAATAATTTGATCAATGAAGGGCGTAGGGTAGTTATCCTTGCTACACACTTTATTTAAGTCATGAAAGTTGTTGTACACACTTACAGTTCCTTGTTTTTTATCAACAAGAATGGAATTGGATACCCATTTCTTCATAGCAATTCGGTAAATGAACCCTACTTTCAACAATTTTTCCACTTCAGCCTTGACGGCTGCCACTTTCCGCGGATTTACTGGTCTAAGTTTTTGTCGAACAGGTTTCGTGTCAGGGTATGTACGCATTTCATGTTCAAATATAGATGGATTAATTCTTGGCATTGTTGAGCCGCAAAGAGACCACATTTTATTCATCATTTTACATACTATTTATCACCTTATTCCATTATATCTTTCCATAAAACTATTAACATTCACCACTTTCATATTAAATATGGGTTTATATTACCATCTTCCAAGTCATTTATTTTTTAGTTTTTTGAGTGAATTTATGGTTAATTATTGAGAAAAATAACATATTTTCATTACACTTTAAATTTGGGTGAGTTTGGTGATGTGTACAGGTGTATTTGAAGACTTTAGCAAGTTCAAAAGTGGCCACCTAGCCTCAGATTCGAATTTCATCTTCTAGATATGAGCTAACTTCAAGGAGAATATCATGGACATGTGGAGAGAATATTTCATCCAATATTTGCTTGAGGATTTAAAGGGATGAGTTGTAGATTTGTTGAGGGTTTGGGGGGATGAGTTGTCTATTTGTTGAGAATTTTAAGGGATAGGTTGAGAGAATAGTGGATCTATAATTATGATCAGTTATCTTGGATTTTTGTATAATTAGGAGGGCTCTCTCCTCATTTTGGTCGGAGGCCCCTCTAGTGGTTTTCTAGTAGAGAACTGGTTCATGTTTTTAGATAGTCATGGATTTGATCCTGTTGTAATAGATCTTATATTTCAATAGATAGTTTGATCTTTTATTATTTTGATGTATTGTTTATGAGTTGTTACTATAGAATTCCAGTTACTTTTTTCTTATGCATTTTCAATATTAATTTTATGTGAGCTCACAAGCTATGGTCAATTGCTTTATACCTGTTTACTTCATGCAATTTCAATATTTCTTTATCAAGTTAATTTATGCAATTTCATATTTTTTGCAAGTAGATTTATTTCCATATGATTTCCTATTTTCATAACTTAGATTTAATTTCAATTGTAGATTAGGTTCAATGACACTCTTCCCCTGCATATATTTTGTTTGTGCCTCATAAGTTTACGCTCTTTCCGGGTTAACAATTAAATTGTTGGAATTTTGTTATTATTTGATCAATGTTTTTATCCAACATTTTGGCGCCGTTGCCGGGGAGGTGCTAAAAGGGATCAGAGTTTAGATAGGTAGATAGTTCATTTTTATTAGATAGAAAGGGGGAGGAAAAATGGTAAGACGGAATGACGAATTTACTACAGAATTTATGGGATTTCCGTGGTGTAACAGCCAGATGCATCCACTTTAGTGGGTTGCCCCAAATCCTTGATTGTTATTTCTGCAAGTGTGTTTATTTTTCTGCAAGTGTTTTCTTTTTCTACAATTGTGAGTTTGTTTTATGCAAGTTTTTCATTTACAGTTTTGTAATTTAAAGTTTTGATTACTTTCATTTTTGGGCCCTTTATTTCATACTAACTTGTTTTAATTTTGAATTTATTTATCTTTTGTTTCCTACATATTTTTGTGCACCTTTTTTTCTTTTGATTTTGCATTCGTTTTATACTATTTGTTATGTACTTGTTTTTTCTAGTATTTGATTTGATTTTGGTAAAATAATTTTAGATGAGCATAAGCCTAGAGCAGCTCACCCAGATCCTACCAGAAGCAGGGATCTCCTCTTCTCAAGAAGATGAGATTTTAATAGTCACTAAAATATTTACTACTCCTCTTGAAGAAGAAAAAATAATCGACAGTTGAAGAATTATGCACATCACATGAGGAGCAATTATGTGAGAAGAAGATCGAGAAGGATGAAGAAGGGATCTCGGGTGATCAAAGTCATGAAGGATATCTTGCAAACAAATGTTGCATCCAACAGTGTTTTCAAGTAAGTACTACGTTATATTGGTTTTGTTTTCACTTTTATGTTATTTTTCATTTTCAGTATTTAAGTTTCCATATTACAGCATATTTTAGACTTAGTTTTTCAAAATTAAATTTTAATCTTTGTTTACTCTTGTTAGATAGATGGTTACAATGACAATTTCACTTCACTTAAATGATTATAATTTTCATTTAGAATTAGAATAAACAGGGTTTAGTTTTTATTTCTTATTTTAAGATTAGATTTGTTTTAATTTACTTTATTGTTTTTATTCCTTAAAATTTTATTTCTAAAATAGTATTACTTACTACAGTTTTTAATTTTGTTAGGCATTAAAAAAATTTAGTCTTTTAATTTAAAAATTTTATGGTCTCTTTTCATTTTCATTTTTTATTTAAAAATTTTCTAAATTATTCCATAAATAAAATTTTGCATTAAGAATTAAATACATATATATATCTATATTAGTTTGTTTAAAAATTATTTAAGTCTTGATCTTTTGAATCTAAAAGCACTCTTTAATCTTTTATTAGGAATGGAAAGCAATGTTTTAAATATTAGTTTTAAGTTTCTTTAAAAACTAGACATATAAACATTGGAACATTTTAGATATTAAGCATTTAAATTAAACTATTGAAAATTAAACATTAATTTATGTTTATATAAAATAAAATAAGAAAACTTTAAAAATAAATTAACATTTTTTTATCCTGCAACTATAAATATTAAATATATATACATATTTGTAAATCTCTAAACATTAGTATTAATATTAAAAAGAAAAAAATATAAATTTTTTTAGAACCTTTCAGTGCTTCATGCTAAGTCTGCAATTAGCTCTGCAAACAACCTTTCATGCGCAGTCTACACATAGCTATTCATATGAAACCTGCAAAATCTTCATATAGCTCTTCATATGAAACCTGCAAAATCTTCATATGAAACATGCAAAAATTTAGAAAAAAAACGAATAAATTGAAAGTGAAATAAAACAAAACACATAAATACAAAATAAAATTTCCAGAAACCTTAGCTGCGTGAGCATCCTCAACCCATCCAACAGCCTGCCTGTGTAAATCCAACGATAGTAAAAGCATGAGTATAAATTTATGAAAAACGATATCTATTTGAGCAGCCTCCATCGCATCCTTGGGCTGTCTTCTACATTTTCCAACTTACCACCAGTGCCCAGCTCTCTCTCATCACATTTTATTGACCTCTCACACCACGATCCTCTTCATCTTCTTCCATCTTTGTATCAGCTAGCAGTAGGCTCTTTTTTTGGGACGAGATGAATCTAATGTTTATTTAATGCGAAGATTATGAAACGGTTGGACGATTATGAAACGGTTGGATTTGCAACAAATTAGGTATTCTGTTGTTGTATTGGAGAATAATATTTTGCAAATATTCTTTTTCTGGTAGCTTAATTATCGCTGCTATTATCATTCATAAAGAGACCATATCTTTGCTAAAACAACCTATGATATCATACTCACAGGTTAATGCCAACAGTTTGTTGAAACTAATTCGCCAAAGGGTAAATGGATGAGTGGTAAATAGCAAGTTTGATGAGAAATTAAAAGATTCAGTGAGCATTAAAACGCTGGGGTTTAATGCTGGCAAAGCTAGGGTTTAATGCTGGCAAATCCTCTCTCCTCATCGATGACATCCAGTCTGATGATTCACAACCTAAAGGAGGAGGTCACAGAAGAGGTGGAGAAAGAGGACACAGAGGAGGTGGAGGATACAAAGGAGACCAAATTGCTTGAGCTTAAAAAACATGTACGTTCGGTCCATCCAACTGACCAACAGGGAATTCAATTGAACCAAAGGCTTCACTGTTGATACGTTGGATGGACCGAAAGTACATATTTGTTAAGGATGGCCAACTGAACTGGTGGACGAACTGAACCGCCCAGATGTTACAACTGCGATGAAATATGACATCTTGCTCAAGATTGCCCTCTCTTGAGACGGCCTTGGTGCTTTCATTATTGGGTTAATATTCATGTTACAAAGGAGTGTCCAGATCTGATTGATAAATGGAAAGCATCACATCCCGAATCATGAACCTACGGTAAGGTTGGATTCCTCGAACGCGCTGTGCCATGCAGTAGAAATGCTACGCCAACCAATAAACACAACGGAGATGCCTTGACTGCTAGGTAATACTGTTAACCAACTCTATCCTTCTTCTAGCAAGGTTAGCTTCTCACACCAAATCATTACCTAGGGGCTCTGTCGGGATTATCCTTCCAATCAATAAATAAAAAAATATCTAGGCCAGAGTTTTAGATATTGCATACAGTTACTAGGTAAAAGAAACAAGCTCATGGCGCCTAACCTGTTGCTTTCCTCCTATCTAGAGATTTTCCTATACGTTAATAATCGTTCATGTTGTATAACAAGTCTTCAAAGCGGTGAATAAAATACCCAAAAGAATTTTATCACTTAAAATAATATTTTGCATAAACGAATCAAAGATAAAATCCGTCATTAAATATTAATCGCCCTGGAATTACTTTATTTATATATTTTATTTAGCTAGAGCAATAATCTTTCAGCCATGGAAAATATATGGTTCAACCACATGCGAAATACACAGTACAAACTGTCATAAGTTATTTGGCGATTTATGGAGTTCAAGATAGTGGATGTGTATAGTGGATGTGGAGTTCAAGATTTTATGGAGAGAGCATTTGTGCTGATAATCCATTTTTTAAATCGAGAGCTTTCAATTCATTGTTGACTCTTCATTTTTTATTTTACACCAAATCCATTTAATCTTTATGTAATGGAAACAAATATGTCTGATCTATACAACGTCTTTGGGTGCGCCTCAAAACATTTTGGAGAATCCTCCATTCCAAGGGTTTATGGTACCAAGTTCTTCATTTCAAATATATGAAAGGATACGAAGTGGTTGACTGGCTCAGATACAAACACTTCAGCTTGCGCAATGTTCCTGTTATGTGGAGAGGGTTCATTCAGGCCCTTCCTTGGATGGGCATTCATTTGGCTTGGCAGGTGGGAAGTGGTAAAAATGTCTTGCTGGGGATTGACCCGATCGTGGGTTCTCACTCCTCCTTTAAACTCCCTGAGGATCTGAGATCTTACTTGGGGGATTTAAATATATGTACCCTCTCACAGGCACATAACTCTCTATTAAACGCACAGAGCTACTAGTTCACCGCTGATGATCTTGATCTTGGAGGCTCTTATAAATTAATTTGGAATGCATACATAGAGGGTTTAGCTGGAGCTGGTATTCGCCTCTCCAATTGTCCTGATGAAATTGTATGGGTTTACAATAAAAAATCGGGCTCTATTTCTGCCAGGAATGCTTATGATTGCATTGTACGTTCCTCCTTGCTCCCGGTTACAAATCCTGTTGACTTCCATTTATGGAACAAGGCCCTTCCAAATAAAATTTCATGTTTTATCTGGCTAGCTCTCCGGAACAGAATTCTCACTTGGGAGAATCTTCAGAAAAGAGGTTTATCGGGCCCAGGTATTTGCGCTCTTTGCTGCTCGGACGAGGAGACAGTCTTGAGAGCACTTATTCTCCATATGCATGGTTTGGAAAACAGTGGCTGAACTTATCAGTGATCATTTTAACCTCCCAGCTTGGACTTAGGGTGTTCCTCTTGGTGACATGTTAATTGGTTGGTTTGGAAATGTATCAAGAAACTCGCACCTCTCTTTGCTTCCTTTCTATATGATGTGGATATTCTGAAAAGTGCGCAACCTGGCTATTTTTGAGGGAAAAAAAGAAACATTTTCAGTATTGTACAGCAAATTATTTCTACTGTTCGAACTCTCCCCTCTTGGACTATTGTTGATTGCATGGGCAGACCCGAGTTTACTATAATTAATCAACAATACCCCAAACTCACTGGCCCTTTCGGCTACAGACCGCAAAGCGATCTGAAGTCTCACCCGAAGTGAATCTAATGGGTTGGCCAAGACTCAAGTGTCTTGGACCAGGTTCTGTTCATCCTACTTCTTTCNAACTCTGGTGTCCAGACGATATTTCTCTTCTTCTTGAAGGTGTTGCTATCTGTCAACTTGGATAACCAATCGAAAAGCTCGTTTCCATAGGTGACAAAAAATATAGCGTGTATGTCTGAAGCGATGTGCTTCTCTAGCCAGGCCTCTGTGCTTACTTTCGGACTTCTGTTCTCTTTCTTGGCGAACTCCGTTAAGTCTGACTCCAACCACTGGTGAAATTCTTCTCGCGTAGGATGCCAACAGAACATGGACTCCCAGTCGTTTAAACCGGCAACGGAACCATTTGTTGATTGCATGGGCAGACCCGGGTTTACTATAATTAATCAACAATACCCCAAACTCACTGGCCCTTTCGGCGACAGACCGCAAAGCGATCTGAAGTCTCACCCGAAGTGAATCTAATGGGTTGGCCAAGACTCAAGTGTCTTGGACCAGGTTCTGTTCATCTTACTTCTTTCCCCTTTTCTCCTGTGCGCCACTAAGTCAACTAACTCTGCGCATCGCACGTCCCCTTCTACTCGCAGCACTTTCACCCGAGCGATGCTCAACCCCGCACCGGTTGCTCGGATTCCTCTCGCGTCGCACAACTTCCACTTACTCGCNAACTCTGCGCATCGTACGTCCCCTTCTACTCGCAGCACTTTCACCCGAGCGATGCTCAACCCCGCACCGGTTGCTCGGATTCCTCTCGCGTCGCACAACTTCAACTTACTCGCAGCTCCCCAATCCTTACCACTTCTCTGCGCACCGCGGAACACCTATCCTTTCCTCAACGCTAAGCCCTCAGCTCGCAGTATCTCGCATCGCANTCCTTTCCTCAACGCTAAGCCCTCAGCTCGCAGTATCTCGCATCGCAGCTCCTCTGCCGATGCGATATCGCTTCCCTGCGATACCTTACCGCTGCGACTTTACGCTCTTAACGTTGATTGCGCCAATGTGCGACACTCTGCTTTTCAGGAGTCTATTATGAATAACTGGTAATTAGTGACAGACGTGAAATAATCCTTNCCTTACCGCTACGACTTTACGCTCTTAACGTTGATTGCGCCAATGTGCGACACTCTGCTTTTCAGGAGTCTATTATGAATAACTGGTAATTAGTGACAGACGTGAAATAATCCTTAAACAACCTACTGCAATACTTCGATCTATCCTTAGTCTTTTGCAATATTATGAACGAAACAACACATACATTCGTCTACTGCTACTATCATTCCATGCATAATAACTAGTAACAATAAGCAAATACAATCACATCCATTCAACACATAACACGCAGATTTAACGTGGTTCACCCCCGGGCTGGGAGCTACGTCCACCAAACTGTGCTTCTATTATATCTTTTGAGGGAAGTTGGCACAGTTTGTTGCTCTGCCCTTGCAGCGCAAAGTTTCTCCTAGATCTCTGATTTTCTCTCTATATATATCTTCCCTCTCAGTTCTCTCTCTGCAAATGACTACCTACAGACTCAAAATGACTCACAGACAGCTATGTGTCTGGATCGTTACAACGNGTTCTCTTTCTGCAAATGACTACCTACAGACTCAAAATGACTCACAGACAGCTATGTGTCTGGATCGTTACAACGCAGTCTGTCCGACTGATTTCTGAATCTACAAGACTATCAACTGNCGTCTGATTTCTGAATCTACAAGACTATAAACTGATCGACTATCTACTGATTGATTAGCTACCCAACCAACCCTTTACAATACAAAAATGAAAGCTTTTATAAGCAGCCCGAAGGTCATGCCATTACAACACTGTGGGCCTGTCCCAACAGTAAACCCATACCCTAAACAGTGACAGTCGGTCCTCTCTGTCCTGCTTTTATAAGCAGCCCGAAGGTCATGCCATTACAACACTATGGGCCTGTCCCAACAGTAAACCCATACCCTAAACAGTGACAGTCGGTCCTCTCTGTCCTTGAGGTAGCCGCTTCCCGTCACACCGCAGCTCTCTGTAGTCTTCCATGCTTCCCGGTACTGACTATGGGTACTATGCACCGCTTCTCTTTCTGTCCTTCGCCTTCAATGCTTGAGCCTCATTGCTCCTTCTTCTTTATGAGGGTCGCTGAGCCCTCCTGTCTTTCGCCGCTGCCTTAAATGCAGTGGTTGAGATTTCTTCTCTCAGTCGCTCTGGTACCGTTGTCTCCTTGACTTTTCTATCCCAAAAGTCGTGGTTTCCGGCTCTGCTCTCCAGCTGGAAACGTGCTACACCATCGTAGCTCTGCCCTGTCCTTTTTCCGCTAAATTTCTCTCTGTCCGCCAAAATCAGCAGCTTCTTCTGTAGCTGCGGGGTCCTGCTCCAACAGTCCCCTAACACTTACTTGTGGCTCGTCCCCGAGCCACTACCAGCAGGTGTTTCCTGTTGTAGCTTCTCCTTTGCCTTCTGCGAAGTTTTCTGCAACTTTTCCCGAAGTTCTGCAACTTCATTCTTCATTACCTCGGCACGCTCTTGTGCCGAATCAAGCAAGGTTTGGTTGATATGGGAGTCCTCTGTTTGAGCAGCTTGCTCACTGACAGTAGTGAAATCCTTCACCTTCTGCTCCACTGCGTCGACTAAATCGGTGATTTGCTCCTGGAAGGGTTGAAGCAGGTCAGTGAGGTGCAGCTCCTTTGTTCTCAATTGCTGGGCTTCCTGCTGCAATTGGTTCATCTCCTTTGTCTTTTTCATCCGCTGAAGAGCTGCTAAGCTCTTCATCTCTTCTTTCATTGCCATCGTGGTGTTCTCTATCGCCTGGATGTTCCGCTGGATGTCCACTCGCTGAGGTGGCTCATCTAGCTCGAACCATGCGCTCATCGCATCAGTCAGTACGGATGTTGCTTCGTTGATGCGGGACTGCATCTGCGCAGCGGTGAACCTAAAAGCCTCGATTCTCGCTTTCTGTTCTGCCTGGGAGGTATCCCGTGCACGAGCCTCCAGCTCAGCGATATGCGCATCATGATCTGCCTTCATCCTATCCACTTCTTCGTCCATTTTAACAACGGTATCCTCCAGAGCCTTTGCTCTGTTGGCTACTTTCCTTAACTTTTGGGACGTATCTTCCGCGAACTCGATGTTGCAGCTGGGTAGTTCTAAAGCAATGTTCTACAGCAGCTGAGAGAGTGCCTGATCCCGTTCCTGATATGCTTCGAGCTCACCAACCTTCTTCTGATAGCTGGTAGCCAGTGCTGCATTCTTTTGCTTTAGCTGCATATTCTGCTTATAGGTCGCGAGCTCTCGGGTCCGCAGTTCTGCGCTTATCTGCTGTTCAATCATCTGCAACTGCTCAGTATGGAATTCCACCAGGTTGAACTCAATAGGTTGGTCAAACTGCGCTGGTGGATCTTTCATCGTCGCAGGGAATCGTATGCTCCTTGGTGGAATCAACACAGTATTGAGTCGTTCTTTTGCTAGACCGTCCTCGCGGGCTATCGACGATGTCGATGCGTCTCTGGCGGTTGCATTAGCCGGTGGGATGCGCACCTCGGCAGTCTTCTTTGTAAGTGCTTGTAGGTCTTGCTGCTGCTTTTCGACTACACTCTGTATTTTCTCCTGTTGGCTCCTCATCGCATCCAATGTGTCCTTTAGTTCAGCAGATGTTCTTGTTGCAATGAGTTCAAAATCCTCATCTGTTAATGTGGCCCTGGAAGGTGGCTTTGTGGCCTTGTGCTTCTTATTCTTCTTGGTAGTGGCCTCCTCTGTTTGCCCTTCTGTTGGTTTTTTCCTTTTAACTCCTGGTAACGGTGCTTCTGCCGTTCCTGCCTCTATGGTGTCCATTTTGTCTTTGCCTTTTTCACTTGAGCTGGTCTCCGCGGAACCTGGTGGCAATGGGGTGGTATCTTCATACTCTCGCTGCCATTGGCTATCAAAGCCTCTGATGACATTCTCAACATCCTGTGCTGTCATCCTGAACCAGCCAGGAGCCCAATCATCCCTTGTTGTCCTTTTCGGCCGCAGATAGATTCTATGGCTATCTGCCATGAAATTGAGCCTGCTATCATATAGGTCGATGGTCTCTGTGCTGAGCCGTGGTAATTCCTCGATAGTTGTCTTCAGCAGGGCGTAATATTCGTGGAAGACCATCGAATTGACGTGATTCCTCGCTGGGCTGTTGGTGTCCCATAAACTAGCATAGCGAAAACCCCTGGGCACTCCTCCTGGAATCTGCGGGAACTGTGTATTGGGGGGCTCCTTCCAGCCCACGAATGCGCATAGGATAAGTAACCAGGAAAAGTGGAAAGGGTGGCTTGCCTGATCTTGGGCTGCCAAACAATCTTCCTGGAGCATATTTAATAGAAACAAGGACCAGTTAAACCATTCTCCCTCCGTAACTTGTATCGCCAGGTTAATCACAGATCCTGTAACTTCCTTCGGTCAGACCTTGGTTAGCAATCTTCCCGCCAGCAGGCTGGCTGTAAATCTGAGTGTGTCGTTCTCTATACTGGTGATATCATAAGCCCTGCCTCCTCTCTGTAACTTGTATTTCTTTACTAAGGCCGGTGGTAACTTCGAGTCCTTGGTCTTTCCTGATATCTGTAAGTCGGGGAGCTTACCAGTTTTGGACAGCCCGGTGATGCGGTGGTTCAAGTCGATGTTAAGGTCGACCTGACGGCCTAGCCAGAGATAGCCCCCGTGTAGACACGAGAGTAGGACACGGACCACGGCATTGACCTCTGCACTACGTCCAAAGTGGGGTAACCTCAACAGGTTGAGCAGACCAGTGGGCTCGAGGACCTGGACATGTGGCATGGGAACCAATTCCTCTCTTGCTGTCCTCGGGTTCTGCTCATGTCTAAGATACTGGTCTGATTTGAAGTGAGGGTATGTCTTACCATCTGCTAGGTTGTAATCTACGAATTTAACAGCAGCAGCATATCCCACAAGGTCGCCATTTTCCTTAACTCGAGAATCTATTGGTGGGATAGGGACAGCAAGCTTACCGGTCTTGGAGAGTTTGACCTCTGGAGCGCCTTCGACTGGGGGAAAGAGGTAGTCTGCTTCACTCACTATGTCTTCGTCCTGCTCCAAATTAAATTCCTTTGGGAGCTGAGACTGACTCCTTGTCTGTGGTGGTGGTCTGGTCTGTGAAGAACCCGCTTGAACGTTCCTAACTGGTGTTGTCATGGGAGCTGCCAGGCCAGTACACTTGAATCTTTTCAGCAGCGCGTCCAGTGGTTCGTCCTCGGCCAGGAACCAGTCGGTGTGAGGTGGCGGGTTTGCAATGGCTGCAATTAGCTAGGAAGCTCTGTAGCTGATAGCGGGATGGGCTCTGAACAAGGAAGATTGAGTTGGCGTGCTACAGTTTTTTGGCTCTGTGAAACTGTAGTCCTTCCGATAAATGATGTCTGCTTTTTATGTCATAGTTGAGAGTCCCGGACGCAACGGTCATCTAGACTGAGCTCGTTGGTCATATTAATTGCATGGACAAGACCACACCGGTTACCCGATCCTTAATAAATGCAAAAATCCGATCGAATTTCCCTCGAAGTATGTGTACCGGCGCCGGTTTCGTCAGAGATTTTTCCAAATCTAGAAACTTAATGAGGCCTGCCGCCAAATCTACGGTAATGGATACCGGTCATGTCCTCCTTAACTGCCTGTCAGACCGTGACAGGACGG
>LPNX010632325.1:564164-717075 GCA_001517045.1 Pseudotsuga menziesii
AACTGTCACTAAAAATTTTCGATGCAGAATCTTGGGGAACCCCCCCTGCAAGTTTTATCCCTGCGGTTTTATAGATGGTGCATCAAATTGTATGATTGCGGGTGTGGGCTACTGCATTTTTCTCAATGACTCTCATCACTTGGAGTTCTTGCTGGGGATTGGATATGGCACTAACACCAAAGCGGAATTGCTCAGCTTATGGGCACTACTGCTCTCTTCCCATATGATGGGGATCCTCCTATCCCATGTATACGGTGATTCTCAAGTAATCATCAATTGAGCGATGGGATCGACTACTCTCTCCCCACCTGAACTTGTTCATTGGTGTAGGGAGACAAAAAAGCTAATTTCTAGCTTTCAGAACTTGTCTTTTACTCACATCTACAGAGCACAATCGGATGGCTGACCGTCTTTCTAAAACTGCACTCTCCTTTCCTCAGGGTAAAGGCAGTTTTATGGAATATATTGAGAACTTTTTGGTTTCTTAGGACACTTTTCAGCTCTTCTGAGCATGGTTAAGGGGTTTTTTATCTCCCTCATATATGTATTGATTGATAGAGTGATCTCTTTTAGAATGTTGTTCAGAGTCCTTTGGCATTCGGTAGATGTGTATGAGTAGACAGTTCTCATTTTATGATGAGACAGTTTTCTAATGGGATCATTTTTATAGCTGTTATGCCTTTCCCCCTGGCTGAACTCTGGTGGGCTATTATAATATGTAACCCGATGATGGGATGTATGTACTGATGACCTTTGATTCTTCTAAGAATAACAAGGACATGCTTTTTTCTTTCTGAAAAAAAAAGTCCACAGCTTAGCATTTGACTAGCCTACCATAAATGTTCTTTTCCGATAGCTTGAGCGACACCAATTAATGACATGGAGGATTTAGAATTAATTTCAGTGATTCTAAATGTGTTATTTAAAAGGACAAAACATTGCTTATCAAAAAATATTCAACCCTTTGCCATAATGTAATAGATTAAGTATTCCGGGGACTTCTTCAAAAGTCTTATTCTGAATATGTAATATGTACATCTTATATGTGCAATCTGTGAATATTCTTACATATGTGTTCCGTCTTTTTTGTCACTGAAAGTTGAAACATGCATTAGCAACACTAAGAACGATGAGGACGCCACATTAGTCAACCGTTGATGACGCAGGGTGATTGACATTCGACATTGAATGAGAAGCCATAAATAAAACCACAGTACAGGTAGATGTCACGACAAGTGACTCAAAATATAATTTGGCATTCGAGATTAAATAAAAGATCCGGCGCTTTCTATGGTGGATGATTAAAGAACTTGACCTGAAATTTCTTTGATATTAGTCTGACTTGTTATAGTGTTTAATTGGCGGACCGACGATCTTTGTTCTAAAAACTTTAAGGCACCATGATACATATATGTCTTGAAATCTGTTGTGGCTGATCCGAAATCTATTCTACAAATGTAGTAATGGAAGTTGAGTTGAATAACCGTTGGCCTTTTCACATGTCATTCTTATTGAAATATTTATACGTGAAATGTTTAATGTTTAAAAACTTTTTATGATATATAAGTGCATCATGTATAGTATTAAATTATTATATGTCAAAAGTGTAAAGCAATAATATGGATATTTGCGAGCCAATGGAAGTCAAGTCCGGTCCACTCCGACCAAAACCAACAATCCATTTATAGAGTAGGCAATCCAATATAACTTGCAGGTAGAAGAGGATGATAAATACGACCAGGCATCAAATTTGAAGGGCTGGTCTTAATTTCATATAGAAGGTTATTTACTCATACTGCCTTTTTATGATGAAAGGTTTCTAAAAAAACTCTCATTTCAAATGGCAATAACACATTAATTACACACTTCATTAAAAAAATGTGCTAAAAAGATAATGCGTTTCAATTAAATTTATGACACAATTTTTTTTGAAAATAAAACTTTTTTTTTTCAGAGGAAAAAATACCAGTCTTTGTTATTCATATGAATCAAAAGACATATTATACATCAACCATCTTCATGACAGGAGGAAGTAACATTCCAGTTCAGCATATAGACAAATAGAAAGAAAAGTCCGCAAAGTTGCCAGTCAACAAAATAGAAACAAAGTCTGATCGTAGCAGACTTTTCTCATCATCCTTGAATTATCAGATCAGAATATGTTGTATAATCAAAAGTGACCTACAAACATACACTCCTAAGCAAGACCTACTAGCTGATAGGTCTCCTATGTAACAGATAGAGAAAGAAGTACATCTGCATGTCATTCAAATGCTAAAAAAAGATGATAAACAACAGCTAAAAAAATATGAATTGGCCATGTTCAATGACCTTCCCATCCAATGTTTCAGTGAAATATCCAGATCCCAATTCCATTTTCAGAGCCTGCTTTGAAAGACCATCAGCTAGCATGTTGTGCTCTCGGAAGATATGTTTGAAGATTACCAGTGGGACAAGCTGCAACATATAGTTTATTTCATCACACCAGTGCATCAGAGTAGGAATTTCAAGGGTTGTAAGTCTGTTTATCCAAGAAATAATCACCATCGAATCACCAAAAATCAAATGAATGGGCAGACCCATCAAACAACTCACTCTAAGAACAGCCCAAAGAGCCAGGATCAGTGTTTCGTACAATCATCGTATAATGTACCGACTTCTCCGTAATTAACATGTGAGTCTTCTACGGCTTCCATATCTAGATATATTATTTACAAAATTCGCATGTTTGTACTCGATTGCTACTTTGGCAACATGACACAATGAGGTGGTTTGTGTTTCCATTCCTGACACATTTCATATCAATTCCGCTTGGACTGTGTAGATGACCTTAGATTTATTTTAAGTTCTAATTTATAAATAAAGTGAAATTTGTATATAAGTTTAGATTTATTTTAAATTTTAATAATCAAGTAAAGCGAAATTTGTATATAAGTTTAGATTTATTTCAAACTTGTAGTTTACATAGAGCCATTTCAAATACACCATTGCACAAAGCAGCCTTTCCAAATAATATTCAAATCCATGCAGAGGGTTTTCATATAGAAATATTTTATATGAGATCTTGCTAAGCAGCTTAAGGAGCAGTTTATACTTGTAGCAAGTTGTTTTTTTAATTTCTGGAATTTAGCCATACAGAATATCAGAGTATTTATACATCCAGAACTTTGATATAATATTAACCATCGAAATCTATCCAGAATTGGACAAACTCTATAAAAACATTACTCCATCACACACTGACAATAATAACACTTCATTTTTTTTTTAATTCTTATTAAATTTATGACGAAAATGATAATTCCTTAGCTATACAAGATTAACTTACACCCAAGTTCACCTTATATTTAAAACAAATCACGGACTCCAATGCCTACCATACATATAAGTTCATATATACACCTAGGTTCACCTTATATTTAAGACAGACTTTTGGATGGTTTGGCAACCGAGACTGTGTTGAACCGAAGTTACAATTATACTCCAGCCACTTGGAAAAGATCTTGACCACTTTATGAGACTCTAAGGTGTTATCTAAGAAGTTTTTCAGGTCGCATGGTTTTTAAATGAGTTTTGCCCATAATTTGAGGGTTTTTACATTTTTGTTAAGCCCGTTTTCCTATATTTTGCGGTACCTTAGTTTTGCAACTACCACTCCAGAACAATATCTGCAATAATATATAATTAGAGGAAAAACTGTGAGCATCACCAATGGCTACTGGCTAGCAAACATGAGGCAGAGCTCAAGGGATTAAATTAAAGGATGGGAAGCTCCAGGGGATTGAATTAAAGGATGGGATGAGTATGGAGGAGTTGGACTGGGTTCTGCATGTAAATACCTGGTTAACAGAGACCAAAACTCCTTCAGAGGGATGATTCCGTCAAAATTCCTGAGTGCTGCAGGCTAATTTGTAGGAGGACGAGCTCCAGCGTCAGGTTCTAAGCTGCATAGAAAGGCAGGAAGCTGGTTAACTTTTCTACCTATTGAATTGAAATGTGAAAAGAATAAATAATTCAAGTTTATTATAAGCCCACTAGTTAGCAATGCTGATCAAGCTACTACCTTTGAATAAGAGCTACCACAACAGGCATAAGATGCATACCTGTGTCCAGAATTCGTTGGCTCCTCCTTCCCAGCCAGCATCATTATAAGAATCCAATCAGTGTCGTTGTTTCGTGTACCCGGTGCACAACAGTATTGAATTTCCAGGAGCTAAAGGATGCATTTTATAATGGACGGGTAACATAACCTACAGTCGAGTCGGAAGGGAGAAACAAGAATTATGAGTATGAAATCGAGGAGTCGTCATCGCCCAAGGTGACCTGCGCCGGGCAGGTGAGAGTGAAGCCGCGGCAGTGTAAGACTGGTAGTCTGTGATGGCGGAGATTGAGAAACTTCACGGGCAGAAACAGAGAAAGAATTCATTTTCCAGGGCTGGTAAATCGGGAGGTACACCCGTTTCTAGCCCCAGCAGCAGCAACCTAAATGGAGCCAGGTCGTCGGATTGAAGAAGGACATGGTGCAGTTTATCACGACTCTCAGGAATCTGTGCGTCAATCTTGGTTGCTTCGGGGCATCGTCGGTTTCGACAGACGACGAGGAAGAAGACGAGGAAGACGACGAAGCCCGCCGACCCTCGACTTCCGGTACGGTTTTCGCAAAATGGTTTATGATTTTGCAAGATAGCGATGACAGAAAGGAAGCAAAACTAGAGAGCAGTTCTGTTAGTTCGAGAAATGAAATCGCTGAAGCTTCGCTACAGGATTCGAATGAGGAACCTACCGTTGTTCCTCCACCGAATGCCCTGCTGTTAATGAGATGTAGATCCACTCCCGCGCCGTCTCTGAAGACGGATTCAGAAATCTCTAGTCTTAAGGATGAGGAGGATTGCAGTCTAAGCTGTAACGGGAAGAAGAAATCTCCATCAAATGCCATTGTATTGATGAGGTACTAGACCGACTTTTCAAAGCTTTCGTTGGAGTAACAACCCATAAAACCTACAGCCCGCAGCAATTGAATGCAGACGAGTGACACGACGGTGGTAGGACTGGAAATAAATGGCACTGTCACCATAACATAACCTACAGCCCATAAAACCTACAGCCCGCAGCAATTGAATGCAAACGAGTGACACAACGGTGGTAGGACTGGAAATAAATGGCACTGTCACCCATAAAATTGTTGACGGGCAATTTTACGGACAGCCCTTTAAATGGCATTTAAATTTAAATGAATAATTTTTTTTTTAAATGTCAAAAATAAAAAGTTTCATTTTATATGAAGGTCAAAATTCACACGCCACTTCACTGACGGGCTGAGAGCCCTTTGACGGGCCCTGACGGCCTGAATTTTGATCCCTGAATACGACATTTCAAATAGAATATATGTTACATTGTACATAAACGAGATACTGTTTAAATGCACTAGCGACCTCATTCGGATCCGTCCTCGGAAGCCTGACGGGATCTGTCATTTCTGGGCTTCTGGATGCTTCAAGATCTGCGAGCTAACTCGATGTGGAGTGCTGTCAATTGCTGTCAATCGACTCTGTTTCTCTTCTTGTCTGGTTACTGAATATCCATGCTATCACAGATCGAATTCGGTGCACTGTAAAGAATTATTCTCTGATTTGGGGCCAGAAAAGAAAATTCATCTCTTGAAATCTTTATTTTCTGTAAGTCTCTCTCTATATTTCTTCAAAGATAAATGGGGTTTAACTATTTTGTTTATCTAGTTAAAGAGAAATCCAAATACAATCTAGAGCGAAAAAAAATGCCTTCAATACAAATATTCACACATATGGAAATGTGGATTTTTTTTTTTTTGCACTCTGGAAAAGAAAACCCCAGCTGATTGTAGCCACATTTCAGTGTAAAAAAGCTTGAAAAAGGCCCAGCCAAAACTAATGATATCCTGATCTTTTAATCGAACTAATGCCACTAAACCAGGACATCGCTCTCTTTTTAACTTAATAAGAAAAATTACACTTTATGGTCATTTGTTGAACCACCATAAAACTATAAAAAAGGGTGAAGTTTAATTTAGGCTAAGTAATTCTATGCCGGCTCTATAAGTCAACCAAAAATTGAATATATTCAATTCTAAAAGAGGACATTTTGTTTGTTTTGTTTTACTTTTTGTGTTTTTATATATAATGTTTTAGTTAAAACAATAAAAATATAATAAAGTTAAAATTAAAACATAAACAAAATAAAGAATAGACAAGAAAAAAGAAAAGGCACAAAAAATAAAAAACATAACAATAAAAAAAATATTAAACAAATAACGAAAGCAATAATGCTTTGTTTTATTGCTTTTGTTTCATTATCAAAGAAAGAAAGTATAAAGCAATTCAAAAGTTAACATAAAATAATAAAAAAGTTAAAAACTTTTTATTTATTTATATATAAATAAACTTTATGAAAACTAAACAATAAAAATAATAATATTCTAAATACATCATTTCCATGAAATGAGATCACGTTAATATGTATTTAACAATACATAATTAAAATATATATAAATAATTAAATTATATAAAAACAATTAAAAATAAAATTTTAGGTCAAACATAAATTAATAAAATTAATATGCATCTTTAAAATAAAAGGCTTAGCTGCTGTTGTAGCCAAGTCTTCTTCTTAATTTTTATTCTGCACAGCGGGATCTGACACATCTTCTGTTTGGGGGAGGTGGGAAGATAGGCGTTTGTATGAAAATTGTTAAACTTATCATCAGAATCGCTTGTTTGCACACTCTTCTCTATTATAAGATAGTATGTTTTTAGAGGGGTCTACCACTGAAAGGGTCAGTTCCCTTTTTTTCTGTCACTCAATCATCACATAAAGACGCACTTATCTTAAAAAGTATTAGTTAATAAATAAAATCATAAAATTTTAAATGAACTTAGAATTTTCTAAAATTTTATGATTATTGCGCTAACTTGTTTTCGCAAGATGCTTAGAAACAAGTTTCAACAAGAAGGATCACTATTTGCAGGTATAAAAACATTTTGTTCTCTTCAACTTGATTTGTCTAGCACATATTTTCTTATATTTTTCAATGCTCTCACAAGTTTGTTGTAGGAAAATGCTAACCTCTTTTGCAGATTCCAAGACGAACGAATGGCATTTCAGAATCGCAGAAGATTATAAAAAATGGTTCCATTAAAAGCTCGAAGGAGTGGAGTTTTCACTATGCATGTCATGACATTTGCTACCACAAAGAAGCCTTTTAGAAACCAATTACGCCATGTCATGATTACTTACCCTTTTCCCTTCCAAGCTTATACATCATCCATGTCACAGTCTACTTCTTCATTGCCTTATGCATAATGACTTTCCGCATGTATACCTTTCTGAATCGCACATGTTTTTTCTCATTTTTCAGTTTATCTTTTTTCGTCTGAATAAAACCATTCAGCTTCCTTTCCATGACTACACTACTTTGTTATCCCTGCCATAAAAATTGTTTGACCATGAGATATTTCATATATAGTCCTACCACTCATTATATACAACTCATGTTGACTGATGTGGGATTCCTTAAGGCCCACCTTTCAACAAGTCTTTCCCCATCGACCTTAGAAAATTATCTGGGATAGAGACTAGAGTTCATTTTTAGTACCTTGAGGCTTGCATGTCTTAATGGCAAGTTCTCTCACTAATAATCATGGGAATACATCAATGTCCCTTGATCGTTAGATCTTGCAAGTGGCTCGACATCAACTTCTTTATTCGCACTTTGCACGATGTACTTAGGTACCTTGGCACTCATTGACATCAATGGTGAGATTGTCTTGCATTGGTTAACGACATTCATTAATGGTCGGTAATCTAATGACTTCTTTCCATGTTCGACATCGACACATTTATTCGCATGGTAAGAATTGTACCATTGAGATTTGTAGCAGGTGAAGACTATATACTATTCATGACATCATCAGTAGTTTTACAACAACATACTTCCAGCCATATCAGAGTACCATAGTTCTACTTTCATATCTCATCTTTTACTTCATCCAACCAAGCAGCAGTTCAGTTCCTTCACTTCACACTCTATGATCAAGCAGCAGCAACAACCACATTCCTATTGCATAAATTCATCAACTTTTTGGGAAAGTGGAGGTATGTTGTTTTCTAATATTTAATCATGTAATTCCTTAAATGCTAGAAAATGAATGAATTTGGAAAATTCCCTCACTACATCCCCTTTCTACTTTTCATAAACCTAATACATCTTAAGTTGGGGGGGAACGACTCATTGCCATTTTATATATTCATCATCTCATTTACCCTTAATCAACACGTCTCTCCCAAACTATGATATGTATATTAGCATGATTCATAACTATAAAAATGCTTTTTACTATACAATGATGGTTTATCATTTCTAATGCATGTATACTTTAAAAATCTTATGTATTGCAACAAAAATACACATAAAACAAGCTAATGTTGTTAACACAAGATGAACATTTGTTATGGTTGTTACACAAGAACCAACCACAAAAATATATAAAAAGAAGAGAAAAAAAAGAAAAAAAATTTCTGCTAGTCATGCATTTCAAAAACATGAAACGATTTACTATTACATACCATCATCATGTAAAACCTCAATTACAAGCCAAATTTTTTAAAGGAATCAATGCATAGTTGCATGAGGACATGCAAACAATCAAGTTGGGGGGTATCTTAAGCCACAAAAAGACCACATTTTATTCATCATTTCACAAACTATTTATCACCTTATTCCATTATATCTTTCCATAAAACCATAAGCATTCACCACTTTCATATTAAATATGGGTTTATATTACCATTTTCCAAGTCATTGATTTTTGAGTATTTTGAGTGAATTTATGGTTAATTATTGAGAAAAATAACATATTTTTATTATACTTTAAAGTTGGGTGAGTTTGGTGATGTGTACAGGTGTATTTGAAGACTTTAGCAAGCTCAAAAGTGGCCACCTAGCCTCCGATTCGAATTTCATCTTCTAGATATGAGCCAACTTCAAGGAGAAGATCATGGACATGTGGAGAGAATATCTCATCCAATATTTGGTTGGGGATTTAAAGAGATGAGTTGTAGATTTGTTGAGGATTTGGGGGGATGAGTTGTCTATTTGTTGAGAATTTTAAGGGATAGGTTGAGAGAATAGTGGATCTGTAATTATGATTAGTTATCTTGGATGTTTGTATAAATATGAGGGCTCTCTCCTCATTTTGGTTGGAGGCCTCTCTAGTGGTTTGGTAGTAGAGAACCAGTTCATGTTTTTAGAAATTCATGGATTTGATCTTGTTGTAATAGATTTTATATTTCAATAAATAGTTTTATCTTTTCTTATTTTGATGTATTGTTTATGAGTTGTTAGTATAGAATTCCAGTTACTTCTTTCTTATGCATTTTCAATATTAATTTTATGTGAGCTCACAAGCTATTGTCAATTGCTTTATACTTGTTTACTTCATGCAATTTCAATCTTTCTTTGTCAAGTTAATTTATGCAATTTCTTATTTTTTGCAAGTAGATTTATTTCCATATGATTTCCTGTTTTCATAACTTAGATTCAATTTCAATTGTAGATTAGGTTTAGCGATACTCTGCCCCTGCATATATTTTGTTTGTGCCTCACAAGTTTACCCTCTCTCCGGGTTGACAATTAAATCGTTTGAATTTTGTTATTATTTGATCAATGTTTTTACCCAACATGCATCTCCTCATATGACCAGGTAAAGATGTCATGAAATTACTTAAACAAGGAAGTATAAATGAAAATCTCCTCTAGAGAGCAGCTTGCACCAATATGAAGGGTTTGCAGATATGTTGACTAGAATGGTATCATAGATATTCTCCATATTTTGCTCAACAAATACTCCCTCCTTAGGTAAAGGATTAATCTACAAATAGACACCCTCCGCCAGTATCACATGGAACTCTCGATTCTTGATTTTGCTGAACTCTGGAAGAAGGAAGGACTTATTGTGAAGTTCTTCACAAATATTTTCTCTTCCAATCATATCTTCTAGAATGGATTCATTCGAAGTAAAAACCATATCCAAGAAATCATATGAATACGTAGAGTTCGCTTCCCAAGTGGGTAGATAGGCTTCATCTGACTCCTTTGAGACTGTAGAAGGAGTCGCGATGGAATCGACACTAGCATTAAAAATGGATTGATAAGATATTTCCACTGCAGATAAGGGCACTTGAGGCTCATTATGGGAAGGAAGGACCTAAGGATAAGTTTTATCTACAACTATAGTGATAGACTTCCCTACAATCGTAGAACCTAAGTAGTTAATAGAGGTTGGTATATCGAATGTGCCCATAAATGATGCATACATTCTAACCCCCAAGCTCTTGTTAGCCAGTTTTGAATGATTTATCAACGGTACTGTGGCCTCATTCATTTCCAAATGACCTTTCTGAGTAAAATTGAGTTGGTCAACTGCAACCAACTTCCCTTTGTGCGGAAACAACACTACTCAAAGAATGACCGAGGGGATAGAACACATAGCAAGTCCAACTTCTCCCCAATAACAGGTTATAATCCAGTGGGGCATCAATCACTTCCACCTCAATAGACATTGCTTTCCTTGCTAGCTTTATTTCGAAAGCTGGTAGGATACCTTGCGGACGAAAAGACCTCCTGTCAAAATCAGTAAGTAGAGTGCTCGATGGAACTAGCTCTAGGGATCCCAGGGATTTCCAACAAGACATCAACATGATGCACGTGGAAGAACCTTCATCAACCACTATCCATCCAATGGTTTTACCTTTATGGACAACATTAATTGACAAAGCCACATGGTATGGCAGGCATATTTTAACATCAGAAAGATTAAACTTAGCCAGCAGGCTCGTTGAATCCATGCTACCTATGGCTGCTAAGAGTGCATCCCTATGAGAAGGACAACTTTGTAACACCTCCAATGTTGACATTGCACATGGAATTTGAGCTAAGTCCATAACTACGGAATAGTTGGAAGCAACCCTACAATTAGGGTTGTGAAATGTTTTCTTAAAGACACCTTTTGGTATCTTGGGAATCGGTTCAACTGGTTTATCAATAGTGAGAGGGGTTGAAGTTTCAGCAGTAGACTTACCCTTCTCTTGAGCCTCTGATTCATATTTCTTATTTATTGTTTGGAGGAAAGTGCTGGATCGTACCATGTTGATATAATTTTGATCAGTACAAGCACTAGAAGTTCCCTCAGCTACATTCAAAGCAGAATTTGCATTCTGTCCTTAGGGAAAGGGATCCTCCAGGACAGTTCGTTGTTGATTCTTTAGTAGCTTCTGTGCTTGTTCCATTAATGGGAATTGATAAGTAAGGTGGTCTCCCTGGCACATCTTACAAGGAAACTTGACCTTTTTCTTGTCTTTCTTTCCCCCATCAGCATTGTTTGTGGGATTTTTCTTGTTTTTGTTACCGTCACCTTTATCCCCCTTCTTCTTTTTCCCATCGGGCTGCTGATTTCTCTTTTGAGAAGATTGTGTAAAAACATTAGCACTTTGTGGTGAGGGGGTGGTATCCTTAACTACCTTTGCTTCAGATTCCTTCACTAGCAACTCATGGAGTTTCTTTGCTAGTGATTCTACAATGGGAGAACTGACTGAACCAACCATGCCATCGGCATGGGGTCCAGTCTTGGGTTTCTATTGGTTATTTGTAGACCTCGATGCATTAGGAATAATTTCATACAAAATACCAGACTGAGAAAATATCAAGTCTAAATGCTGGGCCCTGAGGATTTCCTCTTCTTCTGTGGTCACCCCTAAAGTGGACACGTCCTTAGAAATGTAAGGCAGTAGATATTTCAAGAACTACTCCAACAAAAACTTGGGAGGTATAGTGGATTGAATAAGCCTCTTTCATCTTCGCCACTACTAAATGTGATCGGATATATGTGTGGTCTTGTTCTGTTGAAAAGTTGACAAATTTTTTATATCAACATCATATCAGACATGAAGCTTAAAGTTGTTAAGAAACACGGTTACTAAATCCAAAAAAATATCATATGAAGTGGATGGAAGTTCTATGTGCCATTTGGTTGCCACATGAGTCAACGTTCTCTGAAAAAACCTCAACTAAATGGAGTCATTGTTCAGTGAGTTCGAAGAGAACGAAAGGTGAAAAGTGTTAATGTGCGCACCTAGATATTCACTAGCTTTTCCTTCAAACTTGGGAATGTTTGAGGGCAGTTTAATGGGTATAGGTGGCCATGCCACAATGTGTCGCACATGGTCATTCATTAGATTTGAAAAACATGGAAAGTTTAATGTTATTAGGAAAGGAAGTTTGAGCCTAATTGGGGTTTGATAATAAGGATTTTGGGGTGTAGAAGGACCTTACCACTTGATCCCAAACGAAAAGGTGGGGTTTCCCCCATCCACTAGTTGTGATGTGATTACAATATTCTAGAAAATATTCCACTTGAAAGCATGATATGTGGTTTGATCAGTTCTAGCCGAAACTGGAGTTTGAAACATAGGAGCAGGAATCCCTCCACTAAAAAATGAAAAGGGAGATCTCGTGAAAGGAGCGGCCAAAACCCGACTAGGTGTTTGAAAATTATGACCTATAAAGGAATTTGTGTTTCCAGATGACATAACCACAAAATTAGGTGAAGGGCCTACATAAGGAATGGATGGAGGAATATTTCCTCTGTTCCATAGTAAACCCTTGACAAATGAAGAGGATACTCTTGGACCACTTTGAGCGCTTTTCATGGAAGAAGGAGAAGAAAAAGGTGCACTGGGAATCCCAGTGACCACCCCACTAGACTGGCCTACTACATTAGAGTGTGCCAAGGGTTGAACCATTTGAGAAATTGGTGAAAGGGGTACAGTAGATGCAATAGGTCTAGGAGAACTCGCCGGGGGAGGTAAGACTCCACCAGCTAAAATGACTGAGGCAGGAGTAGACATACCCTCTCATGCATTAGAAATTGCTGGGCTCAAAGAAACACCTGTCAAAGGTGAACTAAATGGAAGGACTTGGACTGTCATAGGATCGTTAAGATCAGTTAGAGTGAATTAAATTTTCTTGCAAACTCGTCAGCCTGCAAGTCTTCTATCTCAAATGGTGTATTTTATTCCTAGTTAGGTCTAAGTTCCAGCTCACCTGGAACTTCACTAACAACAGTCAGTTCAAAGGAACCGTCTATATCAAGTCTCTGCCTTTGAGGTGGTCATGGAGGATCCACTATAACAAATGGAGGAAGGTTTTGAAACCTTCTGGATAAATGAAGAGGTTGGTCCTCCACAGCTATAAATATGTCTCACTCACCTAAAGGCTAACCAAACACAAACAAACGAAACAACATACACTAAAAATCTCCTAAGTCACACAAACACACGAGATAAAAGATACACCTTTTAAAGGAAAGCCTAGGATGATTAGGGCCTAGGTCCAACTAGTGAATATCGAAGGATGATTACTTGGCATCTCGTTAAGTGTTCTCTGGGTACAAGAACTGGAATGACCCAACCTCCCTCCGAAATCATCAACCGAGGGTACCTTCCAATTCCACCCTAGGAATATTGGAAATAGCCTTCTGATACTGCCTATGTAAGATCCTAGTGTCTAGAGACTAAGGCTACCAAATCTACAATGAGAGTATGAAGAAAAAATCGCTAGCCTGATCGCGGTGGATGGGAAGGGTAGCTAAGCCCGAAATTATATCAATACCAACACCTCACGGGGCCCAAGAAGTGGTATTGACAAGACCCCCATATGTACACCAATCCTGGTAAACGATCGAACAAAAAAGTCGAGGGTTATCTCCTCAACTTGGCTCTCACACGGCCTCGTGCTTAACTCTTGTCTGAGAGGAGATTTCTGAATTATCCCTTGTAGAAGAGGATTTACCTAAAGAAATACCATTACATCTGAAATCAAAGTCCTTTTGGACAGTTTAAATATCCTAGTAAAAAACCTAGCCTAATCTAGTTGATGTTCGAACCTATAAAAAAAACTTACTAATATATTTTAATTAAACGTTCTTTTTAATGGTTGTATTGCTCAAGGGTAGTGGAATGAGACTGAATGGTGTTATAGACTCAACAAAGTGAAGGAAAATGATGTATACAAAATTCAAAATGAATGCAACTAACAATGCAATTGTTTGCTTTCTTTTTCTTTGTAAATGAAAACTAATGAATTTTTTGACAATTTGAGAAACTACAAGACTTAAAAAAATTTGATTTTTTTCTGAAAAAATAGTGAGAAAAACAACTAATGCAAAATGAAAAACTACCTTTTGTCTTTCTTTTTTCAAAAAATTAAAAAACTGTATGCAACTAAATGCACTTTGAGCAAATTAGTCAATCTGCTCATATAAATGTAAATGATATCAGTTAGACCATATAGTAACAATCTCCAACCAACCAAGCAAAGATGACTCAAACCCTAGACTTGGACAAAACTATTGACTTAAAAGACTAATAGATCCAAAAGATGGCAATAATGACTCACTTAGACTAACATAAAAGCAATCCCAAGTATATCAATGTCTTTAAATGAATGATAAACACCAATGACCAAAATGACACACGCATTCAGGGAAAGAAGCCAAGCAGGAAGGAACCAACACATTCACAAAAGAAGAAATCAGACCTAACTTACTCACAAATACTTGACTTAACAAGCAAACAGTGAAATGAATACACCCAAAGCCACAATACAATGCTAAATAAGAAACCTAAAAGGCACCTGAAGGATCATACACTACAACAATACCCTGTGATTAGCGTCTCTTTTAGCTTCCTTTTTAGCATCCAGTATCACTTTTAGTGTATTTTTCATCATTTTTTGGACAAAGTGGATTTTTCCACGGGATGGTGCTTTCAATGGCGTTATTTGCATCCCTTTTTAAAATCTGGCGCTATTTTGGATGCTAATCAGCATCCCAATTAACATCCCAATTAGTGTCCTAGTTAGCATCACAATTAGAGTCCCAATTAGCATCCCAATTAGCATCCCAATTAGAGTCCTAAGTAGCGTCCCAAATATCATCCCAATTAGCGTCCCTTTTTAAAAGTTGGTGCTATTTTGGACGATGATTAGCATCCCAATTAACGTCCCAATTAGTGTCCTAATTAGCATCACAATTATCATCCCAATTAGCATCCCAATTAATGTCCCAATTAACGTCCCAAAAAGAATCCCATATAACGCCCATAATAGCCTCCAAAAAAACATCCTGAATAGCATAGCACCATATATTAATCCACGTTTAACGACAAGAATTGCACCATGAAATTTGGCAAGAAAAACATCCAACATAGCGCCAAGTATAGAGCAAATAATTGTGCCTAGAAAACATCCAACATAGTGCCAGGTATAGATCCAGGTATAGTGCCTAGAATAATGCCAGAAATTTTGAAAGAACCGGGCTAGGAATTGCACTAGGTTTAGAGCTAGGAATTGTGTTCGAAAAATGTCTGACATAACGTCAGATATATCAATGTCAATGTCAATGATCATGATTCATGTGATAGTACTTTTGTATCTTGATTTATCATAGTGGCACCTAAATGGTCGTAATCATGGTACTTTTGGATCTTGAGTAATACTAATGAAGGGTAAATTTCCTTAATGTCACCTAAATTGCTATAATGGCATTTGAGTGTCCCCAACAACATTTGATAGACCGTAATTGCACCTTATTGTCCCTAACAACATGACGATGATGCATTATGATAATTATGATGGAGCGTATGGATATGATTTGATAAGTATAAGACTATATCATCCATTCTTGTGAGGTAGTAGGGCTCCTTGCTCATTATTATTACAATTATATTGATGATGACATTGATGATGACTACGATGATGACAATTATGTTGATTTATTGTATGATGATGACGACGATGTGGATGTCAATGATGATTATGCATGTGGTAGAAATTTTGGATCCTAATTGATTCTAATGGCACCTCAATGTATGTAACGACATCTAAACAACCATATTATCATTGAAATGACTGTAACGACATATAGATGACCTTAACAATTACATGACATGGATCATATTGGAAATGAGTGATTAAGAACACTAATGGCATATGAGTGACCATAATGACAATGATGGCAATGATTTTGTTGATGATGTACTTAATGATGCTGCTACTGATGATAATGAGGATGGTGATCAAGATGATGTTGATGTACCATATGGAATTGATGACGATGATGACAATGTCGATGTCCATGATGATGATGCATGTCATAATATGTCTTTATACTTCAAGACTTGAGATATTGGAGTTAATAACAAGTAATAGAGGTTGTGAGGTGTTGACCATAAAAATATTGTTAGACCTTGGGTTTTACATTGACTGATATGGCCATTGGGTTTAGTAGTTCCCCCACCCCCCACTCCTCCGCCACCGCTCCCCCTACACTGCCCTTGCAAAAAGGTAGCACAATACCACCTATCATGGTGCTACCAAAATGTCACCCTACAAGGTTGTTTTGGAAAACCCCTCCCATCCATACCCTCATTTTTACCAAGAACATCTAAGGCACAAGAAGTGGATATCAATCTTAACACAAAAGCTAACTTTATTTGTACTCTTAAGGACATTTTGGTATTGGTTTAAAATGGAATGAAGCAACAAGAATTTCAATAATGCTCATAATGTTACTTTGAAGAAGTGGATCGTTTGTTTTTTTACATCTTTGTCCTTATAAGAAGACATCTCTCAAGGAAAAAATCAATTATTTTCTCAAGTTTTATGGCCCCTATCAAATCTTCCAGCATTACGCTACACTATCGACCAAAGTTTGATTCCCATGGGATTTATTTTACATAGTAAAAGAGTGATTGAAAACATAGAGGTAAATTCCCAACTTATAATACTAGAAGACGGGCATTCACATGGACACCCACATTGCATATCTAAGCTTGTCTCTATGTACTCTTTGAGAGTGAATTTTACTTGGCACTTTAAGTTAATCACAAAGGAATTTAGAGATACAAGTTGAACTTATAACACAAAGACAAAATGACTTGTATAACTATATTACAAACCTAGGGTCACCTCCATATTCTATTTAGGTCTACAATTTTTAATGTGTAGGCCCTACTTTTTGTCTACAATATTCAAATATGAACTAATAAGATTTTATCATTCACCCCCTAGGGCCTACTTTTTGTCTACAATATTCAAATATGAACTCATAAGCTTTTATCATTCACCCCCTTTAAGAAGGTAATAAGCAAGCGTCTCAAGTCATTGAGACCCGTACAAGTGTAATTGTGAATGGATAAACAATAACAATCAACAATTAATAATAAGAATCATAGCCTCACACTTCATAATATAATAATATAATAAAAAAGGCACTTGAAACTTGATTAAAATGAATGATTTAGGAAAATAAATCATTCGCATGTCCTATAAAAAGCCAACATAAACACAAAGATAAATGGTTAATGTTATGTTATAACTAAAAAAGTTGAAATTATGAAAATAGGGTAGAATCTCTTTAGTGACACTTCTAGTGGTGATCCTTTAATGACCCTCACTAATACATTTTATGGTAACTTTTGGCGATTGTTAAAAAAATGTTAGTTATCATTGATCATTCTAATGATTTTTTGATGATGCTATGTGACCATTTCTATAGTTTTTGATAAAAGATAATGGTTTACGACCACTGTTATACCTAAAATCGGTTCCCTTATGCTAATTTTACACAAAAAAAACTCCTTGTACTATATTACATTGTATCTTTTGGCTCGAGGCTCTACACATTGTTGATCAAACTTGAAATCAATAGTTATAAGCTAATTCCCTAGTTTTTTTCCTTCGACCATTGTTAGAGAATTATCACACCTTTCTATATTGCACTAAACCTTAAAAGGGTTCCATATATGTTTAATAGGGAAAATACTCCCTCATAGAGGTTAGGTGGTGTTATAGGTCCTTACACATATTGCATGAACTATTAAATGAAAAAATAGATTAATTTTTTCATTACATTCATATTTTCGTTAACTTAGTAAAGGGACAGGACTTGTATCCATACTTTTGGCCTACTATCCATCGAAGTCCATTGCTTCTTCTAGATTTTCAATTCATGTAGATATTGATTTGTATGGGTATCAAATATTTTGGATTACACGGGTATTGTGATTGACCGGATCCCTCTGTTCAGATACTCACTGCATGCACCTGTCCATCTCTTACCTACTAGGAGAAATTTGAATAGATTCATCCAAGATGGCATTTACAACTTGTAGTTTATAAATATTACATAGATAAACCTTGATGATAGATTATGATCGAAGATGGACTTATACACTAAGTACTTCTTTGAGTTGAGAGACGAACTCATTGTCCATCCTCAATACACACTTCACCATTGGATGCACACTCTTTGTATTCCCCTATGCCAGTTTAGAGTGGGTTCACATAAACTTAGAGTGGACGTTGACTACCGGATTGAGAACCCTATAGTTAATGGGAGAAATGTTTTTTAATTTAAATCATTTGAAATTTTCACATTAATTACATGACAAATTCCTTATGTAGGGATTATGGGTTTCCCTTGGGTTCCATATGTCCCCATCAATTGTATAAAGAACATATATGGCTTAATACATGATAAATTTTCCTTATGCCATGGCACAAGGATCCAAAACTATCTACAAATTGATATACCTCAAAAAATATCCCTTACATGATAAATATGTCTGAGAGGATTAGTTGTGTATTTGAGCCTTAAGCATGGTGCTTCAACCTCACAAACCAATTTTATGATCTAAGACCCAAAATTTTGTACATGTACCATGACATATGTTTGAAGAACCATCCATGGTATACTAAACCTCAAAATGACATTAATATCTTGCTCACATGGGAAATGTTTACTATGTTGAATTTGTTACATGCTTTTTGTCCCTATGCATAACCCATCAACCATGTACATAAATACTATCACTTAATACCCTCCCTTTTGTCCCTAGAGAATGGCTTAGACCTTGACAATTATTCATGGTGTGTTAAACCTCAACATGATCAAGATATCTTACTTGTATACTAAATGTTCCTTATTTAGGGCTCCTGTGGAGGAATTTGGCACCATGTATGACCCATAAGTCCCATCGACAAAAATTATGTTTTAAGATCCCAATTTTTGGCCCTATAAAAAGGAATGGATCTCAAGAATCATGTAAATCCCATGATTCCATTAGGTCATTGGTATCACCTCATAATCTAAGTTTTGGCCATAAACCTTGAAAAATACTATGCAAACAATCCATAGTGTACTTAACAATATTAAAATGGGAATAATATCCTACATGCAAGACAAACGTCACATAGATCCTAGATTGATGAAATACATATAGACCATAATAACTATAGAAAAATGTTATAGACTAAAACTCAGTTCTTTTTACCTTGGACTAATCAATAAGAACATTATTATGTACCAAACTTGAAATGCCCAACATATCCCATTTATGTGATAATGAAATCATTTTTAGGGCCAATGCAAATGTTAGGGTATACAACCACCCATTTTTAGCATAAAAATTCCGTATTCATGGTAAGTCATTGAGACCCATCAATGCATCATTTACACATGTGGATGCGATGGATAATTTATGTGTGTGGGTTAAGTGTGCCATTTATGTATGTGGGTTAGGTATGTCACATGGGTTCAACAATGCATCACAACAAAATATTGGAGTTAAGTGTGCATGAGCAACTGTGGCATTAGTAAGGGTGTGTATTCATCATTCAACACCTTATCCCATTAGAGCTCTACAGTTGAGGCACTTAGGGTACGGAAACAATTACCTCTAGATTGCAAGCTCATAGGAGGAAAGGATCACCTTTTTCATGGAAACTCCATAGCTGAGAAGGATACATTACCTTGTGGAAGTCACTATGTAGCCTATGGGAGGTTCCTAGGGAATTGTACTACATCATTTAAAAGGAGGAGGGTTTCTCATTGTAGTCTAACCCCAATTATATCCACCCACTTTCCATAGTGAATAAGTATTGGTTCCCATAATATTGCAAGGATGGATGGAAAAATGTTTGAGTTGGAAGGCGCTCACCTTTAATTTACTTCACAAGGCCGTAGGTGGCAAGGAACTATTATAGTTTTAAGATCATGGGTTAACCTATGGTAGGTTATTGGGTCATTGCACAACGTCATTTAAAATGTGGAGGGTTGCTAATTCCTTTCTATCCTTGTTATTTCATTGTGTGGCCTCTCTCTCGCTTATGGTTGTTTTATTGCATATACAAGAAACTACTATTGTAAATTGCAAAATAGTGACAAATCTCAAGGTCGTAGCCTTATTCCATATTTTCTGCCAATGAATGTCTTGAAACCTAAGTGGTATATAGTTCATTATATCAATGGAAGCCAGGTTCTTCGTACCTGAGGCAAAGGTAAAGGTTACAACCCAAGAATTTATAGATCGAGATTTTTATGCTAGGGATGATGAAGAATCAGATGTTTTAGATCGAAAGGAAGAAATTGACACGATCATGGTACAGTTCCTTATTATTGATAGCCAGATCCATATGCCCGTGTTGTTCACTTTGGCTTGGATTTCTTTGGTGCCTAATAGAAATGGCCCGTACGACAAGACTCCCACCATCTCCAACTCGTCTTTCTTTTTCAACAAATTATGCAATTTTCAGCATTCTGAAGAGAAACCAAGGTTTTCCTTCAAGTTTTTGGGTTTCCCCCATACTATAATGAAAAATAATCCACCAACACACATAGGAGCCTGCTATCTATGGACATGGTAGGAAATTCTTCTGGCACTAGGAGAAATTTCAAATTTCCCGGTTATCATTTTGTTCTTGCGAAAGCTTTGATAAACGAGACATGGTTTTTGATAATGGATACTGATACAAGGACTACAATATCCATAATCCCCACCAATATGGCGCGCTATGCTCTATGTGAGTCACTATGTATGTTTGTAGTCTTGTTTTATTTTATATTCCCTATAACAGTCACATGAGCACTCCATTCCTTGAGCATTTTAGTATTATATGAGGGTCTTGTGTCTCATTACAGTGTATTCATTCCCCTTGTTTCTTTCTGTGTTGCTTATAAGAGGAAACGAGGGTTTTTGCATTTGTGGGTTTGCTTCTTGTCATTGTATTATCCTCAATTGAAGCTTGGAGGCCATGGCCTCAATATTTCAATTAGACTACTACTGCTTTAGGATTGAAACAATAGCCCAAAAAGGAATATTTACAGTTTGGGGCTTCAAAGAAGCATGAAGGGTCTTCAATGTTTGTGAATATGAGGTACCATATGGGGCATGTGCTGACTTCTACCATCAATGTCCATACAATTTGGTATGGTATATGGAGAAAGAAGGAGAAGAGGATTATCAATGATTTTTTGCTATCTATCTCTAATAATACCAAGAGCCCTTCTCTGGGTCAATGGTTGCAAACAGTGCAGTTTTATACTGATCAAAATAGTGCCAATATTAGCAGAAACATAGTTATTTCTAGTGAGCATGAGGATTACTATTCCCATGGTAAGATATTGAGTAGGATGGTTGTTCAGGAAGTGATATAAAATTCCATAAGTGCCAAGATTAGTCCCCTTCCTATTGATATCAATAATGGCCTTTATCTTCTCCTCACTTCTAGTGATGTTGCTGTCCAAGAATTTTTCAGTGAAGTCTATGGGTTTCATTATTTTACATTCCCTTCCATTGTAGGATACACACTGCCTTATGCATGGATTGGGCACTCTGGAAAGTAGTGCCCATAATTCCGTGCTTATCCTTTTGCAGTGCTAAGTTATATGACTGGAATGAAGGAATTCAATCCCCCTAATGGTGATGTTGGTATTGCTGGGATGATAAGTTTGATTGCCTATGAATTGGCCGAGTTTTATTCAAATCCCCTGATCAATGCCTGAGATGTTGGTGAGGATCCTACTTCTCCTACTGAGATTGTAGATCTGTGTGAAGGCCTTTATGGGACTGGAGGCGGTGGATCTTACACTAGACAAGTATTTATAGACAAATTTGGGGCCAATCACATTATCAATGGCATTAGGAGGAGGTATTTAGTGCAATGGATATGGAGTCCTATTTTGAATACATGTTATGGACCAAATGCATTAGATATATGAAGGTTATATAGTGCTCTTGTTAGTAGAAAATGGGTTTCCTAGCATCATGCTTAGACTTTGGGGGTTGTCTCAAGCCTTACTTTTGCAAATGTTGTTTGTGGGTTAGATCTAGCCAGCTTATTCATGGCTTCTTTCTTGGTATAGACCTCAATATGCCTCAAAAGTGTTGTGGAACACTTAGATTCTAGTCCCATTTTTATTTCTTGACAATATGTAGTGACTATTTTTCTTTCAATGGTCATCCCATTGTGTGTGTGCATATGTTTATAAAGCTTTTCCTATTTAGACTATTCTCAGAGGAATCTTGAACACAAAGAATTCATGTCCGTTGAATTTTTAAGGAGAACTATTATGATTAAGTAGAGGAGTAAATCCCTCTTATAAGTGACATGATGCTCTTGTGGAGCCCTTTGTAATAAATGTTGTGAATGATGAGCTGACCATACCTTGATTCAGTTTGAATATCAGGTATTGGAATTTTTCGTGGAGTAGTCTTCTAACAAATGGTGAACCACATTTAAAAAAATCCCAAAGGGTTAGCTCAATTGGTAAGACATGCACACACTCTCTCGGTTCAGGGAGAGGTCACGAGTTCAAGGCTTGAGTCCTTTGGGGTTAGGCCTTATGCGAGGATGGCTGGTGGTTTACCACCTTTACCATCCACTAATGTGGAGAAGTATTGCTGGGTTTCCCATGCATATTTCCATATGAAAAAAAAAGTAGAGGAGTAAATCTATGTTCACTCCAAACTTTAGTAGAATTTCCATTTTTGGTTGTTGGAATCCATGCTCTGATTCTCTCACTAGTCCAGATTCACTTATGAGCCATTGGATACACCGTTTTAATTTTGGAAATGGAATTCATTGTTTTGAATTGTGTTTTAAGCCCTACCACAACTGCATAATTTTTTAGAGGATATAGTGGATAGCTATTTGACATATAAGATCTAAATTGATTGAATACTTGAGAACTTCACTTGATTTTTTTGTTTTAAAATATTTGAGAGGGACACAAATTTGATTCTCTCTACTAGTTTCCTATAGGTTTCTTGCATGGTTCTATTGAATGCATGAACATTCCATCAACTCCTTTCTATAGATCTATTCAATTGTTGGTATGAAATATAACACAAGAAAATCCTTGGATTTGTCTTGTCCATTACCAATCTCCCCTCAATGCTACAAGTATACAGGTTGCCACCATTAAAGGGTTTTCAATAGCTACAAATCAGCAAGGGCAACGTTTTTGCTTTATATTGTACTTAATAAAACATATCATTGTTACGGAGAGAAATTCCTATGGCTCGGGGTACCACAACAGACAACTAGACTCCATAAATCAATCTTTCCCAATATGCAATAGAAATAAAAACATCTAACACTAAAGGATCGAACCTCATACCTTATTCCTGACGGTTGAAGTAGATCCCCATTGAGCTTTCCAATCTTCAGCTTGAATTGTTATAGCACGTCCTCAACAACAAGTAAACAATACAAGCATATTATATTTCATGGTGTTAGATCTATTCTAGCATATATAATCAATAATGTAAAAGCATTTGACATATTCCAATGGATACAATATTCATTCAAATACACATTACTGGACAGGAAAAGATATTTCTATTAATATGAATCAGAGATTACAAGTGACAACCTTTGACGACACATCTGCGAATTGGACAAACTGAATCCCCTACTTGGGCCTCCACCACCTCAATCCTCCATCACTTCGATAGCAAGCTTACTAGCAAAAGGAAAGATTGGGAAGAACACAACAGTGCTCCAAGGGACAAAGGGATGCAGACTCAAGCATAAGTTCTGGCAACAATGGACTATAGTTTCAATACTCTCAATTCTCTCTTATCCTTTCAATGTCTCAATGGGTTCCTTATATAGCTTTTCAAATGGATACTAAAAGGTCGAATCCGTGCGATCTCAAGGCATATGGAAGGCCAGGAGTCATATGAGTCGGATCCAAGTCAAGGAATGCTCCAAAGGATTTTGGATTATGTACACATCCCGATGTATGTGACTATAGAGGGAATATCCATGTATGTACGCAGTTATCGGGGAAAAGGCCGCGTATATCATTTTTCTAATGTTTTTAGGGATGGTCAAGGATACATCAAAAGACAAAAATTGGTACATAGGGGCTAATGAGTCTGCAGCGGGACAAGGGAAGGCCATACAATGTGTGATTCACCTAGTGTGGTGAAATCCGCTATAACAATCATCAATTCTAGGTGGATCTTCTACAGGAGGCCCTTGCTAGATGCTTCAGGCACTGGCCCCAAAAAACTTATAGTTGTCTTTTAAGAAGATCTAATGATAGGCATATTTTTTCACTCTGAATCTGCTACAAGAAAGGTATTTAAGGAACTCCTGAAAGGAATATAAACATTATTTAGCATTTAAATCACCTTGAGTATGCTCATAGGTTTTCTCTAATATTATTCTTAAAATTAGGTTATTCGTAGAATTTAAGGTGTAGTTTTTAATGTGCATGGGTCGCCCCTCTTTTATTGTCTTACAAGAAGGTTAGACCAGGTCTATTTTTAAACTCATGTTCTACACATTGCCAAACTTGTATACCCTTTAATCGCTCTTTTTGAGAAGACATGTTACAGCTAGATCAACATGGCGTGAAACCTCTTGAGATGACATATGGAGAAGATTGGGTCTGAGTGTGATAATCATTTGCTGCTACACAATCCTGTTTGTCTTATTTTTTGAAAATATTGATTTGAGGTTGAAATCATAGAGAGGACAAGGGAATCCCCCGTTTTAACTCCCAACACTCAAAGGAATGGGTTTTATTATTGATTATGAAGCCAAAAACACTTCTACAAATGTCCAAAACATAAGGCTTAAGGTTGCACCTTCACCCAGAATGCAGGTGCAAGGATGGATTCTATTGATTCATGGCCCAGAATTGAAGCAATGAGGTTATTTCTACCGAAAAAATGCCTAGAATTTATTTCAATTCTTCCTAAACATGCCTCTTTGATGTTGACTCATGCCCATACTGCAAGGTTTAGCTCATAACTGATTTTATTGTTGTTGCAAGCCTAGGTCTTAATTTTTAGAGCCTTTCAGTTCCCCAAAAATCCTCTTTCATGATTGAACATTTATACAAAATGGGTGGTAACAAAGCTATTGATATCAAGGGAAAAAATTTCATATTAATAAAAATAAAAATAAAAATAAAAATAAAACTTTCATGATATAGGTGGATAGATGTGCATCATACAAATAAAATTAAATGAAAATGTGAAATGTGATATAAATTTTAGAAAAATGAATGTTTTGATTGCTTTAATTTTTTTATTACTACTAATAATAGAACACCTATAATAAATCCATTTTTACAATTTTCAATATAATATCTCAAATTTTTCCTCCTTCACTAAGAGGTCATAGGTTCAAATGCATACACTCTCATTAAAATTTTGTGTTTTTTATTTTCCTCTTAACTTCTAAGGACATAAGTTTGATTTCCATCGAAAACCACTTTGCATCTGTTCCTACTTTTGTTTTTTCACTTGTAGAGGTTAGTGGTTCAATACCTACGGACACCTATTTTGTCATGGCTTAATATTTAAATGCTCATTTTGTTTTTTTTATTTTTTCTCTGTCCTAAGATGTAGCATTTTGAATTCCATGGGAAACTATTTTGCTTCTGTACATCCATTTTGTTGTTTTTTAATTTTTCTTTCTTTTCCCCAAGGAGGTCAAAGGTCAAAGTTTCAAACCTATAAACACTCATTTCGTGCTTTTAATATTCCCCATCTCCTTGGCAGTCATATGTTCAAATCGCATGGAAAACCACTTTGGATTTTTATTATTTTTCCTCTCTTTCAAGAAAAGGGTAGTGGTTCAGTTCAATTCCCATGGATATTGTTATACCTAAATATTTTGACCATCATGTGATGATATCCTTAACCCCTATGTTTTCCCTTAATCCAAAAACTTGGAGTGGAAACTTTCTTTGTTTGTCAATTCTACTTGAAAAAATCTAGCACCACGCTTACCCTTTGGCTGATGAGCGGTACCCTATTTAGCACCGCCTGTATCCTGTTATAGAGAAGAGGTGCCACTTCCTATAGGATTTTTTCTTAAAGCGGTTCTCACCTAAACCGCTCTGTCACAAGGGAACAAAAGAGTTAGCCTAAGTAAAATGGGAAAAATATAAGTTTCTCGAGGCTTCTAGATCATGAGCCTCGTGTCCTCCCTTATCCCTATCAATATGGGTTAGTTTGAGCTCGAGATCCCCCTTGGTAGGATCTTGGATCCACCTCACCCACAATTCTCTCAACTGTCCCTATCCATTAACCCTTATAAATACAAGCTCATATCCATAATTGAGGGAAAGAACTGAATAGGTATTGTTATGTTGTTGAATTGACTACCTAGTCCAAATCATTGGAGAGCATAGAGAGAAAGTTGGAGCTTATGGAGATGAAGTGTTTTTCTTGTAGAGGAGCTTGTCAACACTTAGGAAATGGTTGTAAGCTTCTTCATTCATTCTTAATGCAAAGCTGATTTCCGTCCCACATATCTATTGTTTTGATTTCAGATGTATATGTTATTGGATTCCTTAGTCACTAGTATGGATACGTAGATGATTTTCTGGTAGCTTTGATGTGATTTTATGTTTGACCTATTTGTAGGTACACATGTTCATGATCTAAGCAGTATTCCAGGAATCTACAGCATTCAGGGAAGGTCTTCATCCTTTGTCGTTCACTCATTTGTTCTGGATTTGAACCATTCAGACCAGAGGAACATCTTCTGTCTTTAGAAGGTGCAATATTCCTGATAAAAAATATGGTGACTCCACTGGGGAACAAAGAAAATTTCAGTTGATATGATCTTCCTTAATCCTTGAACCCTTGTCTGAATCTCGGCTCCATCTCCGACTCTCTTCAATCAGATCTTCCATCTGACTTGGTGAATTTTGGTTTGAAACTTTCATATCTCTTCAGATTTGAACTATTTCAACTATTTCAACTTTATATGCTCTTTTTTACTGTCAATTAATCAAGCTTTACCTTAATTTATCAATTTATAACTTGATTTCTTGTTCTCCTTGTGTTTTAGATCTATTCAGGGAACCACACATGCGCTGTTGGAAACAAGCGGTTCCACCGCCTGAACTCTGTTAGCTATGAGCGGTGCCACTGCCTGAGTCCCGTTATCCAGAAGCGGTGATCATCCAAAACCGCTTTGTTAAGACCCCTCCAATGCGATGCCTGGTAGGACTTGTTCCAGAACTATTTTTTATCATTTTTTTCCAAAAGTTGGATTTTGCTTACTTTCAGCCCTGCACTGTCAGACTTGTGTGTTAGAATCTGAATGCTCATGGTTGAAAATTTTGTGGTAAAAGATTGGTTTGATTGAAGAATTCAAAATCTAGATTAGGCTTGTTGATTATTCATTTTCTTTCATGCTTGTTGGTTGTGATTTTGAAAGGAATTTTTGAAAGCTTAGGTTTCAGTTAGTTCTCTTTTCGTATCTTTTATAAAGACTGAAAGAAAAACCATTTTCTTATCATCTTAATTTCATTTTTTCCATAGAGGACTTCTTTTTGGTTTTAAAAAGAATTTTTTTTTATTGATATTAGGTCATTATCATTACTGAGCATAGGGAATTGGATCTCTGGTTAGCCTCACAAGATTTCAGGTTCTCTTTTTTCTTTTGTCTCTCTTGCATTAGTACTATCTCATCAAAAGAAAAATAGTGTAGTTTTAAGCTAGATCTATCTATGTTTTAAGAAAAATCGAAAAAATCAAGTGCATATGCATGTAGAATGCTTGTTGTTTTTCTTTTAGGAAAAGAGACTCTTAGCTCTTTGATTGCTTTCAAAAAGGAAAAATGAGCTTGGAATGTGTTGCTTGTCTTTAGATTTGATTTGTTCAAAATAGTTGTTTGGGAATTTTCAGATTTCAAAACGAAAAGAAAATACTCTCTTTCCCTCCCGTAGGTAGGCATACCACGAATGGTAAAGTGAAATATTTGCATCTACATTCTGCATGGTTTTACTTTTTTTGTCAAAATTCCATGCATTCACCTAACCGTCCACTTTAAAATTAATGGTAGTTACAGGATAAAATTTACATATCAATTTGAGTGATAGGCTAGAGACGTGTTTAGGCATCGTTAAGCGTAGGAGCTGTCGTTACTCATCCGCATTACATCCCTGGACTTGCGTGGTTCTTCCACGTACCGTCGGTATATCGAATGGCCTTTGATGTACCCTTGAGGTATATATAAAGGTAATTCACGTACTCAATTGTATATAGGAAGGCCCCTTGTGAATGGTTATGCATTAGAAATCACTACAACCGATTTGAGCTCCCACGTACCTTGCGGATATCGGGAGACCCCACTAGGATACCTTATCTATCTGAGAAAAGCTCTTTGGATGTCTTGCTTGGAGGCATACACCAAAAACAATATTCAAGGATATTACTATGCACATACCTTTGAGGTATATCACGAGTGGCACCTTCTTGACAATCTTGGTGAGAGACCTGACTATCTAAACTCCTCGTATCATTTAAGTTTGCTTGTTTGGCCTATAGCTTGAGTAGGGAAATTTTTGGTGTGTTTTTTAGTTTTGAGACCCTAGGTTAGATAGGAACTGTATAAACTAGCTGAATTAAGGTAGTCCAGAAGAGGACGAGGCTTGCCACCTGATTTTATTCCTGTTTCAGGAGAAAATCCTATGGAAGCTATTGACCAAGGAGCTGCTACCAACTCCCAAGTGGGAGAAAATGTAGTTGCAGAAAGCGGAGATCGATATCCTTCTCACATGCCTCCCTTGGTCCAACAACCTTCTAGGGGTAATACTTCATTCCATTCTCCCATAGAAGGTCATGTTGATGATACTACCCGTCCATATTATGGTCCCAATGCTCCATTTTGGGATACCTCTATAGGACAAGCCATTTCCTTCTTTGGCACCCATTTAAACTCTTCTGAAGAAGTTTCACCAAATGAAGAAGAACATAGACAATACCAGGAAACTATTATCCATGCACAAGAAATTGAGAAGAAAATAGATAACATATTGGGTACACCACCACCTCATTCACCATTTTTTCCTATGGGATATCGCTCACTTGCTTATTCTATGAGACCCATTGAACCTATTCTAGATCGCACTGTGACTCCACATAATCCAGGTCAAACTATCAACCCAACCACCTCCCATATTATGTTTGTTCCAAATCCTCCTGGGTCTTTCGCACCTGGGGATCAACATTCGATTCCTATTTCATCAATACCTTATAGTGTCGGGGGGAAACCCCCATCATGACCTACGTTATCTGTCACTAGAATTGTAGCTAGTCATGAGCAGACCTCTAGTATAGAGCAATCTACAGTTTATGTCTCTCCTACCCACACGAATGTGGTTAACCCCCTATCCAGTTTAGGTCAGCCCTTGGGGGCACAACCTGTAACCAATAAAACCTCTTGGGGGTATGGTTACATATCAAATCAAGTACCTGTAGGAAACATCAATTACCAACCCAATACTACTAGAATTCCATATCCTAGTAATAATTTCACACCATCGGGGCAACCTAATTGGTCCTACATGCTAGCTATGGGAGGGATACCCATACATACTATGGGGGGTACCGTAGGACCACCTTATGGAGGTCCTCCCACTAGGGGGCCTAATGGTCCTGGAGGGCCTGGTGGATTTCCTCCTTATGGTCCTAATGGTCCTAGTGGTCCTTGGGGGTTTGGTGGCCCTCCTCTTAGTGGTTACGGAGGCTCCGAAGGCTTACCTCCCAGGGGTCCCAGAGGGTCAGGCAATCCTCCTCTTGGTGGTCTAGGTGGTCCTGGTGATCCCAACAGTCTTGGTGGTCCCAGAGGCCCTGGTCATCCTCCTGGAGGCTCCAGTGGTCCTAACGGTCCTGATCCCAGAAATCAACTCCCTATGGGCATATTTTCCTATGGTTCTTCATCACAACAACCTATCTATCAATCTACTTACAGTCCTACTCGTACTTATATGGCATATCAATATTACTAGTATGTGCAACCTAATTGTTAGTTACCTTTCCTAGCAACTTTGGAATTGCCTAATTTGTCCAAGTTGATTAATGATCCCATTCGACATAACCCCTCATGGCCTCTCATTCCGGTAAAGTTACCATCAGACATTCCAAAGTTTGATCGGAATCAAGGAGATGATCCAAAAAACCATGTCATGACATTCCATTTGTGGTTTTCTTCAAGCTCCCTTATGGATGATTCAGTTCGTTTAAGACTCTTCCAACAAACTTTGACCGGTACCATAGCAAAATGGTACATTGAACTTCTACAACATTCATTTGTAGATTTTGGCTCATTGACAACTGTTTTTCTTACACACTTTCAGCTTCCTATCCGTTATGAAATGGGTATAGATCTCTTAAATTATATATGATAGAACACCTCCACCCACATATCTGATCATATCCATGAGTGGAGAAGGCAGAGAAGACTTATTAAGGCTCCTATCCTGGATCAGTTGTTAGCTGATTGGTTTACTAAATCTTTGTTGCCTCCAATCGCCCAAGATGTGGCTATGGGTGGTGCCATTATTGAAGATTGTTGGGCTATAGGGCAGACCCGAGTTTTACCAATAACTTTGCACCAACAAAAGACCCACAGTGTTGGCCCTTTCGGCAGCAGCCTGTGAACAGGCTACAGTCTCACCTGAAACAGCTATGGGGTGCCACAGAATCAAGTTTCTGCAAGCATAAGTGGGATATTATTGTACCTTTAGCCTTTAATAACTTATAATCAATTAACACAGAGCTCTGACATTCACATATATAACTTCGCAGATAGATAAACAAACTATGACTTGCGTAACCCTTTACTGGGAATTCACAACGAAGCTATTTGTTAGCAGCGATCTTACTTACCGGATTTATAGTTATTAATGCATAAAAGAACATAATAGAAATATCACAATAAAACAAGAACCACGACACCAGATGTAACATGGTTCACCCCCAGTGTAGGGGTTACGTCCACAGAACTGTGTTTATTCAACTCTTTACAAAACCACAGTTCTGATCTGCGCACTCAGCTACAGATCTCTTCAACTCCTCAAAGCCGCGCACACAGTAACAGGCCTCTACGCACACAGCTGCATATCTTATAATCACTTACAAAACCCTCTGCGCACATAACTGCAGAGGTCATGCACGCACACAGCTGGGACTTAACCTTTCCTTACAAAACCCTTGTACAGTCTCTTAGCTTCGCAGTACAATAGCATCATATGATAATCGTTGAAGACCTAACCCTACTTCATTACATAAGTGCCTATTTATACATCACACTATTACAAAACCATGGACTTAAACCATGGGCGCCAAAAAACCCTAACCCTGGACTTAAACCATGGGTTAAATACAAAAGGGGGCTTCGACCCAACCCCGACACCCCCAAGACTATTTTGATGCGTAACTCCACTTACATGCAAAACCCACGAAGTTACCAAAACTAAAGACCCTAAGGGTCGGAGCCCCAACAGGCCCCTAAGACTCACTTGCGACCCGTCCCGGGGCACTTTGGTACTCTTCAAGCTTTAGAGTCTTGCCGAGGCTGCGTGTGTTGTAATTGACGGCTTGCTCCTTTGCTTCGTAATTTTTGATGCTGGTGAGGACCTTCTAGGTCTATCAGCGACCCCATTCTTCGGTCTACTTGTTTGCTGTACCTTATTAAACATTTGACCATCCATAACTTGGGGGGCTTAGGAACCCTCAGACTTGTGTGTCAGTGTGCCTTTGCATAAGACAAATAGCCGCCTCAGTTCTGCTAACCTAGGAGGATATCTCTTGGGCTCTTTCAGGGTTTCTCTGTGAGGGCTGTTTCCTTTCATAGTGCCGCATAGAGCGCACTTCTACCTTTCTTCACGTCTCCTAGAGCGAAATTCTGCCTTTCTTTACGTTTGGTCGAGCATGCCTACATAGGAGGATTGTTCAGAAGATCCTCCAGACCTCTCTCCCTAAACTCTCGTAACAATTCCAGAACTTCACAGTCGTTCAACATGGTCTTAACTGCAAAAACTATAGAATGCGAAATATGCAGGACTGGATGTCTTTTTAAAGAATCCGGTGATCAGATCTGTCATAATGGTACATCATGGATATCAGATTTGATCGAGAGGTGGTGGATCTTGTCCACACACTGCTAAATCTCGTAAAATCTCATCATTAAGGGCACTCACGCAGTGCACGTGCCATTGACGCGAAATCCAATCTTCTCGAGCAGTCATGATTTTAAACTGCGAGCCAACTTTTAGCTACGCCATACTAGCGACCTTTGACAGTATATGTGACCCTCAACCCGCGACCTTTTGATAGCTTGATTATATTCTAGTACCCACTTGCAGCTGTTCTTGGTACTTAGACTCTTCCTCCTTTTATTACTCCTGACTAGAGGGTCTCGGCTTGTCCCTGTACTTCTTCAACCGACTTCCATTCACCATAGAAGGCAAGGTTTCTCCATTCAATTTAGCTAACTAGACTGCGCCACCATCAGTAACTTTCTGAACTACGTATGGTCCTTTCCAATGGGTCTTAAAATTTTCTGGCAACTTCATGAATTTACTGTCATACAAGAGTACAAGGTCACTCATCTGGAATTGCTTCTTTTTAATGTGCCTGTCATGCCACGCTTTTTCTCTAGCCTTCTGGACTTGCTGTTGGAATCCTGCAATGAATCTGTCCTCTTCTAGTTCTGTTATTTGAGCTAGCCTTTTGTTCAACGTATCTGGGTCATCCATTTCTGTGAAAGCATCTATTCTGAGACTAGGAACAATGTACTCCATCGGCATAACTGCTTCCTGCCCATAAACCAACCTAAAAGGTGTATGGCCTGTCAACTTTTTACAAGTGGTTCTGTAATCCCATAGGACTGCCGGGATTCTGAGATCCCAATTATTTCTATTAACGTTACAAACCTTGGTCAGATCCTGCTCAAGAATTTTATTGAAGGCTTCCACAGTTCCATTGGCTTGAGGATGGTACGCAGTACTCTTCTGATGGTACACCTGAAATTCTTCAGTCAAGGCTTCAATAGTTTTATTCAGAAAGTGTGATCCCTGGTCACTCATAAGAATTCTAGGACATCCAAACCTTGTTAAGATATTTTCAAAGATGAACTTCGCAGTTGTAGTAGCACTACAATCTTTAACTGGTTGAGCTTCAGCCCAACGGGTAAGGTACTTTGTTGCTGTAATAATATACCTTGCTCCTGATTTCTTTGCAGGGGGATTTATAGGTCCCACAAAATCAATAGCCCATTTATCAAAAGCTTGTAGAGTTACCTATGGAACAAGAGGCATCTCATCCCTCCTGGATGGTTTGCCTGTCCTTTGACAGATGTCGCAGCTGTGACAGTATTCCCTGGCATCCTTATGAAGTGTAGGCCACCATAATCCTGCTGCCAGATTCTTCTGTGCTGTAGCTTTTCCTGCATAATGTCCTCCCACTGCACCAGAATGTGCCTCAGCCAAAATCAAGGGTTTTTCATGCTCTAAGACACACCTACGCAATATTTCATTTGGTCCCATCTTGTATAGTTGTCCTGTGACCAAGGTAAAGTCAACCGCGCGAACCATCGACTGCTTCTTCTGCTGTGTTGTCATCTCCGAGGGTGCAAATCCTGTAGCCAAATACTGAACAATGTCTTGAAAGTAGTCATCGACCATCTGGATGGCGAATAACTGGGCGTCAGGAAGACCTTCATATAAGCTAGTGGGCTCTTCCCCTAACTCGAGCCTCGACAGATGGTCCGGTCCCAGGTTAAGTCTTCCTGGTTTAACTATAATCTCAAAGTCATATTATTGAAACAATATTAGCCATCTACATATTCTTCCACCTAACACAGGCTTGTTAACCAAATATTTCAAAGCAGAGTGGTCAGTGAACATTTTAAAATGAGAACCTAACAGATAATGTTGGAACTTTTCCAAAGCATATACCATAGCTAAACCTTCCCTTTCTGTCATCGTATAGTTCCTTTATGCTGTTGACAACTTGCGACTTGCAAAGGCAATAGGGTGATCGATGTTTCCTTCTCCTGTCTGAGCCAATACTATACCCAGAGCTATAGAGGATGCATCAACATGCACATGAAACTCCTTATTCCAGTCAGGAAATACCAAAATAGGGGCAGTTACCATTTTTTCTTTTAGAATGTCCAAGCTTTCTTGACACTCAGGTGTCCATTCGAACTTAATCTCTTTCTTCAACTGTTTCTCCATTGGGGCTGTGATCTGGGCATAACCTTTAATAAATTTCCTATAGTATCCAGTGTGACCAAGTGTGGTGCGCAGTTGCTTGATTGACTTCGGGGTGGCAAGTTCACAATGATTGCTATCTTCACAGGATCCACCATCAATCCTTGCTTACAGACAATATGACCCAGCCGAATGCCAAAGGGTGCGCAAAAGATGCACTTTTTCAAGTTCAAGGAGATATGGTGCTGTCTACACTTGTCCAGCATAAGTCTTAAACTAGTTATGTGGTCTTTTAGTAACCCACAAATAGTCCAGTCATCAAAATAAACTTCTAAGAATTTATGTATAAACTCTTTAAATGCACAAATTACTACTCTAGAAAACATGGCAGGTGCATTCTTTAACCCAAAGGGCATAACTGTATACTGGAAGGATCCCATTTCTGTAGCAAATGTTGTCTTATGTCGATCCTATGGACCAATTCTGATCTGATGGTAGCCTAAAAATCCATCAGTAAAAGAGTACACTTCTTGACCTCCAAAATTATCTAGAAATTCATCTGTAAAAGGAGTAGGAAAGGGGTCATGCAGGCACGCATCATTCAGTTTCCTCAAATCAACACAGATTTGGATTTCACCCTTAGTCTTCTTTTCTTGCACTACCATTGGACTGACCCATTCAGATTCTTCAATAGGCTCAATAATTCCTGTAGCAAGCATCTTATCTAACTCCAGTCTAACTTTTTCCTTATACTTGGGATTCAGCCGATACGAGCGCTGTTTCACAGGCTTCGCATCAGGTTTCAAGGGGATCTTTATTACTCCTATCTCCCCAAGGATACATTTCATCTCAGAAAACTTCATCGGAAATAGGTCCTGATACTTGTGGAGAAGTTGGGTCACTTTACTCACCATTTCTTCATCCCAATAATCTCCAATCGTAGCATACTTGGGGTTTTCTTCTGACCCAATGTTTACGGTCCGCGTCTTCAGTGGCTGAGTCACTTCAGGTGCTTCAACTGCTAGTCCATGTACTTCGCAGTGTCCCTCTGACTCAGGAATGTTGATGTTGCGTGGATCGTCATCCTCGTCAATTGCGAGGTTATAACATTCCACGGCATTAGCTTCTTGTTCCTTCCAATCTGGTTGGTATTCAACTATTTCTTGAGCATCAAATACCTTAGTGTGGATCAGCCTAACAGCTGCATCTAAAGCAGGGCAAACTTCATCAATAGAAAATGTAAGCATAAAAATATCAACCAGGTTATCCCAACTTATAGTACCATGTCGAAGTTCGACCTCCGTATACCAGTTCTTTGCTACTGGTTCCAAAGTGTGCACAAACCTGTGTACCCATTCTTCGCGAGGTACATACTCCCATGCTACATAAAACTACTTCAGATGTTCCTGAGGACTATTCTAGCCAGTAAACTTGCTTCGCACCTCTTGATGTTGATCTGTAAATCTTAGGCGCAGATATTTCTGGCAGGCTTCCCAGCTGTGAATATGCTTTTTGTGACCATTCCACCATCTAGCTGCTATAGCTCTTAATGCTACTTCCAGAGTCTGCATTCTCTTTGACTCTGGTACTTGTTCTGATAACTGCACAATAAATTCTCTTGGGTCTGTCAACCCATCATAGGTAGGCAAAGCTCTTGTCTCTGCGCTAAAGCATCTGAGGGATTTGGTAAGTCTTGCGCACCGATGGCCATGTAGCTCATACAGGCGATTCTGCCAATTCTCAAGACCATCGTCTGAGTCGGACAAGCAGGAACTATCACACTGCCAATCCATTATGCCTTCATTAGTAGGTTCGACATAATATTCCTCCTTTGCTGTGATGTTGTAGATGTGATCCAGAATATCTTGATCTCCCTCTCTGACTGGCTCTATATATCTTTCTCCTTGAGAAGGATCTAATGGTAGGATGGCTCTCAAACCCTTCCCTTCAAAGGACATCTGTCTCTTTTTAATATTGATAACTGCATCATTGTCTATTTCCCACTCAATTCCTAGCAAGGCTGGATAGGGGTTGCTATCATCAATGATCTCAATGACTTCGAAGTTTGCTACAGTACTTACTCCATCTATGTCTACTGGTACCCGAGGGAATCTTCCTAAGGGCACAATCCTTTGCTGATTGGCTAGTCTCAACTGTATAGGTGACCAATCGAGGGTAGGTTTCCCCATTTGTTCCCATGTATGTTTAGTTAAAATATTGACTTATGAACCTAGATCTAAGATAATATCCTTCATGTCATACTCTCCTACCTGAGCATGTAGTCTCATCTCTCTCCCAGTCCTTCTAATTCTACTAACAACTTTTTCTTGACTAGGACTTTGGTGAGGTTTGCAAGACTAAATGACTTTTTGTAATTCACTCAAGGAATTCTGGTTCCTTAACAACTTGATGCAACTTTGTAAAAACGAGGACAGAGTACTTGCTTGACCTTGTGAACTTCCCTGAGGTTGTGACTGCTGATGCTATTTGTGTACTTCTGGCCGTTCTGGATCAGCAAAGTCTTGTCTCGCCTCTAGAAAAGTTTCTTTTTCTCGTCGGACATCAAATGATGGAGCCTTCGCTACGGCCTTGCGCACCCAAGATTTGTTAGGCTGTCTTTCCTTACTCTGCACATCTATTGTAGCTCCACTCCTTGTAACAACATTAACAGCTGGGATCGGTCGTGGTTCTACAGACACCAAATGGACATTTTGAGTAGGTTTGCTATTTCTCTCTTGGATCTTAGCTATCAACTATGGGCATTGCTCGATGACATGATCGAGTGCTCTGCAATATCAACATGTCGTGGTTGGGTTCTGACAGTCGCGAGCTAGATGTCCTGCCTGATCGCAGTTGTAGCAGATGACCTAGCCTTGACCGCCACTAGGCATACCACGAACCCGGCCTCTGAAGCTACCTCGACCACCCTGGTAACCATATCCATCGTTTCCTTGTGCATCCAGGTGAACCCTATGAGCGTCGTAGGTACGCTCCCTCATGAGGTCGAAGCTGCGACACTCATCTTCATTGTGGCCTATGGATTTACAGAACTTACAGTAAGGATTCTTCGGGACTTGAACATACCTCTGTAATAGATAGCAATCTTCTAGTCGATGCTGGCCAGTAGTTCGACAGATTTCACAGTACAGAACAGTAGGATTCAGCGGGTTCGGTGCGCCAATATTCAGATAGTTTCTCAGCACCAGACACTGATCCTTGTTGTGGCCTTCTGTTCGGCATCGCATACACCACGCCTCTTCGTGGTTTGATTTCCCCTTCTTCATATTGTGAAGCTCTAGATCCATTTCTGCCAGCTGCGCTTGAATTTGTGCTATGCCAGAATTATCTTCGACAGGTGTTGTTTCAAGCTTCATGGAAATCTCTAAAGCTTCTTTCTGATCAGAAACCTTCTGTTGCATAAGTGGAGTTCTGATGTGAGGTAGTAATGCCGCAATAAACCATTCCTTATGTTGAGCTGCTCCAATCGTGAAGCTAACTTGATCTAGCAGAACTTTGAATCTCTTATCAAAGTCCCACACAGATTCGCCTCGTCCCTGTTGAATCTCTTTTAACTCAGTGATGCACTGCGACTCTGATTTAGGCTTCTTAAATTCTCTTATCAACGCTGTTTTAATATCAGCTAATATAGGATTCTGAGTTCTAGAAAAATTCATAAACCAAGTCAAGGCTCAGTCTTTGAAGGAAGTAATCAGCTCTGCTCTTCGCACATCTTGGTCCGTAATGTTCTTCGCGGTCCAAACAGCTTCGCATAGAAACCAAAACTGTTCTGGATCCTCCGATCCAGTTCCCTTAAAGACTGGTAGCTTGATGTCATCATGAACATGGGCCATCGGGTATCTAGGGGGGAAGGAATAGGGAGGTGTAGGAGAACTTGCTGGGGTAGGCTAACTTGTGATAGGGACAGTCGGGCTAGGGTTACTTGCAGACTGCGACAGGTTTTCGGGGATAACATGTCTTTGCTGCTGGGTTACGGGAGGGTTTCTAACAGAGGGGGTTTCAGCAGACTCAGAGTCTTCTGAACTTAAAGGGGTGTACTCAGTAGAGGATCCAAGATCTCTCTTATATCTCTTACCATTTCACAGCAAACCACTTTTCTCGTCGAAGTCCCGGTCACTTCCAACCATAGGTTATTAGTAGTAGATCTAACAATCGGATTTTATAAGCAAAATTCCTTTTTCAACCAAAAGCATTTTAATATTCAAGCTCAATAAGTTCAAGTACTTACCGTGTGGTCCTTTAAAGAATTGTCGTTCATCTTTGCTAAAGGAGGTATTTGTGTCGATGGCGAACTCCATCACAAATGCTGCAAGGGTTCGTGCCATCTAGAAATTGACAGCTCGCGAGATCGCGTTGTTCACCCTTTTCAAGATAGTAATTCTTGCGGGGGTTTAGGGAGGAAACTGATTTTCTTCGAAGTTCATCCTTCTCTCTATTAACCTGGATAACCACTGGTGCAATTATATGTGTATACTACCAAAGAAAATTTCATAAACATCAGAAAAGACGTACCTTTGCAAAAAAAAATTCGCAGTACGATGAGGATCCTTATTTTCTTGCTCTGCAAACTTCAAGTAGGTCTCTTCGATCCAGTCACCAATTTATTTTACAGAGGGTCTCCAGAACATAGCCCTCGAGGTATGACGTAGATCCCTCTTCAACAGATACTGAGTTCAACTGGCAACAGAACCAATTTGTTGGGCTATAGGGAAGACCCTGGTTTTACCAATAACTTCGCACCAACAAAAGGGCCACAGTGTCGGCCCTTTTGGTAGCAGCCTATGAATAGGCTACAGTCTCACCTGAAACAGCTATGGGGTACCGCAGAATCAGGTTTATGCAAGTAGAAGAGGGATATTACTGTACCTTTAGCCTTTAATAACTTATAATCAATTAACACAAAGCTCTGACATTCACATATATAACTTCGCAGATAGATAAACAAACTATGACTTACGTAACCCTTTACTGGGAATTCACAGTGAAGCTATTTGTTAGCAGCAATCTTCAATTATTAGATTTATAGTTATTAATGCATAAAAGAACATAATAGAAATATCACAATAACACAAGAACCATGACACCAGATGTAACGTGGTTCACCCCCAGTGTAGGGGTTATGTCCACAAAACTGTGTTTATTCAACTCTTTACAAAACCACAGTTCTGATTTGCGCACTCAGCTACAGATCTCTTCAAGTCCTCAAAGCCGCGCACACAGCAGCAGGCCTCTACACACATAGCTGCAGAGGTCATCCATGCACACAGCTGGGACTTAACCTTTCCTTACAAAACCCTTGTACAGTCTCTTAGCTTCACGGTACAATAGCATTGTATGATAATTGTTGAATACCTAACCCTACTTCATTACATAAGTGCCTATTTATACAGCGCACTATTACAAAACCATGGACTTAAACCATGGGCGCCCAAAAAACCTAAGCCTACACTTAAAGCATGGGTTAAATACAAAAGGGGGCTTCGACCCAACCCTGACACCCCTAAGACTATTTTGATGCATAACTCCACTTACATGCAAAACCCACGGAGTTACCAAAACTAAAGACCCTAAGGGTCGGAGCCCCAACAAATATCAAGCCATTAGTTGAGCCCAATATCTGGACTTGGTCTATTCTTAGTCTAGAACATTGTATGACTTGATCTCTCAAGCTCCTTGCCCAAGCATCGATCATGCCAAGCCACCAGCAGAAACCCCTATTGATGGGATTTTTAGTTCAATCCAGTCCCCATTGACGACGAAACCTACCAAGCAACCTCAGACTACCACCCCCACTCCTTCAACTCTCAAGTTTTCCACCGAGGTCAATTCCATTCAGAGTATTCAAACACCTGGCAACAATAAAAAGAAAGGTAAAGCTAAAAACAAAAAACCTGGAAACCAACAGGAGAATCCAAAACCAACCATCAACGAGAACGATAAAGGGAAATGAAAAGTGAAACATCCATGTCTGCTATGTAGAGGTGAACATTTCATGAAAGAGTGTCCTCGTTGTGATGAGATCACCCAATTCTTGAAAACTAATCCTACGCCAGCAATTCTCATGGATCCTTTTCCCTCTCAACAACAACTGATAGATCACATGTCTAATCAGGGAAACTCTAGTTCTTCAGAGGAAATTCACATGATGTCCTCGGATACTATTAGTTTGAAAATTTGAAGTCAAAGTTATGACAAACCCGTAGACAAGAAAGAAGACAAATCTTCTTCAGGAAAAGCTCCCTCTACTGGTTCTCCCGAGTCCTTGTCTATTGTTACCCTAACCATCGAGAAACCTAATCTCGACATGGTTTTGCGTCCACCCAAGAGTACTCTTAGGAAGGCCGTTTTTAACCCCAACACCCGAGCTTCTCAATTTTATAATGTAGTTGAAGATCTTTCTTAGGCACCATGTGCAATGTCTACCTTGAAAGTACTCCAAAGTTGTCCTACACAGAGCAAAAACTTGTTAACCATGTTAGGAGCTTTAGACCCGAACAATACTAATTTGATTCATTTCAATGTCAAGAACTATAACTCTAGACTACCTCACAAACTTGCTTTCCAAATCATAATGAAAGTAGTCAGAAAGAAGGTCTTTAGAACTGTCTTAGACGAAGGAGCTTCAACTTCGGTTTTGTCCCTGTCTTGTTGGAAAGCTATTGGCTCTCCCGAGCTTGTAACATCACCTACTACTCTAAAAGCCTTTGATGGATGAGGTTTCTAGCCCCATGGTCTCATACCAGCCCTTTCAGTCGATCTTGGGGGAAAATATTTTTCTATTCAAGTGGAAGTAGGATATGCCCTGTTAGATTACAACCTCCTTTTAGGAAGAAATTGGTTTTCCGCCATGACTGTTGTCACTTTGATGGTATTTCGAACTGTCCAATTTCCACATATAGGGAGAATTGTCACCATTGACTAGCTCGATTTATGTACGCCGAATTTTACTACCTCTATGACTAATAACATCCCTATGTTAGGCCAGTCCCCTCCTCCTTACTAGTCGATTGGGGTAGGCATGTTGAAGGATTCCTCCCTTATGGGGATTTTTCCGTCAAACCCTCCTAGCACGGTCATGATGACAGTAAATATGATTTCATCATTTGATTATGACCTAAAGGGAAAACACATTGTTGAGTCCACCTCATTGAGCCCACCTTGTTGAGCCTGCATGAAGAAATGTACAGCATTATTCAAACCCTTTCCGATGACCACACTAATGATCTTCATGTGGTGACTTCGGAACCTTACCACTGTTTGGGATCAACAAGCACAAGAATCGTTTGAGGCACTCAAACAATCCTTGGCTTATGTACCATTACTCTCACCACCAGATTTCACCCGAGATTTCATCCTTTATGTGTTGGCCTCAAAAAATGCCATTGCTAGATTCTTGGTCCAAGAAGATGATGCTCGCCATGAGCATGTGATTTAATACATCAGTCAGAAGCTAATAGGACCCCCATTACGATACTCACCCAAGGAGAAATTATCCCTCACCGTCATCTTCTCGGCTCAAAAGTTGCTCCACTACATCATTTCCGACCATACTCGTGTAGTGGCTGATTCAAAACCAATGTGGTATTTCTTAAGTCGCCGCCTTCTACAAGGTTGAGCAGCCAAGTGGGTAGTCGTCCTCCAAGAGTTCGACCTAGAGTTTGTGTCTCCCAAAAGCACAAAGGCACTTGCACTAGCCACACTCATGACCGATCTACCCCCATTAACCACATCATCACCCCTCAAGGATGATCTCCCTGATGATTTCCTATTCGTCATATCTACTGACGACCCATGGTATGGGGACATCCTTCTCTATTTACGAACACAAAAGTTCCCAGTGCACTTCAATCATGAGGATAGGCGATGCATTCAACATCACACCATATTCTACCTGCTGGTTGGAGATGTTCTATATCGTCGAGGCATTCATACCATCCTATGTCATTGCCTCACCCGTGACGAGGCCGAGAACATCCTCAATGATAGTCATAGCGGAGCTTGTGGTGGTCACCTTTCAGGCCTAGCAACCACCAAAAAGATTCTGCGTGATGGCTATTTTTGGCCCTCCATCTTTGCTGATTGCATAGAGGCAATCAAACATTGCCGCAGCTGTCAGCGTTTTACCCCAAAGGCAAGAACCCCCCTGTACCATTACACCCCGTAGTCACAGTTGGGCCCTTCTGCAAATGGGCAATCGACTTCATGATCATCAACCCTGTTTTGGCTAATGGCCACAAGTATATTATCATGACAATCGATTACTTCACCAAGTGGGCTGAAGCCATGCCCACAATCGATTGCAAAGCTGAAACCGCAGCACGTTTCTTTTTCAACCACTTCATTACACGGTTCGGTGTCCCCAAACAATTAGTCTCTGATCATGGGGCACACTTCAAAGACGCTGTATGGATTGAATTATCAACCATGTTGAAATTTGAACACCAGTACTCTTCCTTCTACTACCCTCAAGGTAATGGCCAAGTCAAAGCAGTCAACAAAATCATTAAAACAATGCTTCAACGGATGGTAGGAAATCACAAAACCAACTGGCATCGCATGCTATTCTCTGCCCTGTGGGATTATCGTACATCCACAAAAACTACAACTGGTTTCACCCCTTTCCGCCTAGTACATGGCATTGAATCAATGCTCCCTATAAAGTGCCAAATCCCATCTCTCTGCCTCACAGTGGAAATCCTTCCTGACACTTCATCCTTAGAAGAATGAATCCTCCAACTCGAGCAAACCATAGAAGACTGTCAAGCTACCCTCCAAGCCATCGAAGCAGCAAAAACACGATCAAAGATCCAATATGACTCCCATGTCGACCCTCACACCTTTAGCGAAGGCGATATGGTTCTAGTCTATGACCAATGGAACGGGCCTTGCTTGCTGATCCCTCTGTGATAAACTAACGGTCTTGTAGAGGTCCTCCATATTTTTAATCTGTAACCACAACTCTTTATTCTCCTCTCAAAGATCTGAAATCAACTTAACATACCCTTCATTCTGCTTTGTTGATCGAGTTAACTGAGATAATGTTGGTTGCGGTGGCGTAGATGGCTCTACAAACTGGTTGGAATCTCATGGAGGACTCATTTCCCTTGATGGCAGATCCAAATCACCAGTAGGAATGTGTTCTTCACGCTAATATCCTAGACAAATGCAGGAATGTTCGCTTGATCGACATCCTTTAGTAATTCAACAGAAAGACTGGCTGATGCTAACATGGATGAATTTGGGTCAATTTTCTCTAATTTATCCACATCATTTGAATGACCGGTTTGCACATCAGACTGAACTACGGTCTGGGTACTGGGCCGGAGCATACGTTGAACATTTTCTACTTTTTGTTTCCTGGTGCGAGGTCTTGAGAAAGGTATAAATTCGGCAGATAGAGGAATATCAGGAGTATTTTGTGCAGATGAGTTAGGTTCTGATATATCTTCGTCAAGGTGGATGATGTTGGGATTTTATTCTAGTACAGGTGAGGTTTGACTAGTTTCATGGTGAAAATGATGAGATCGTTTGCAGATATTAATATGGGGATTAAGAACCTTGAATACAAAGGTCTCCCAACGTTGGTTTCGCTCCTTGAGTTGGTCCAGGATTAAAAGTTTAATCAAGCTGTGGTGGTATAAGCTACTTTTGCGGTGAAGGGTATTTTTGCAAACTAGGTTCTACGTTTTTTCTAGACTCCGAAGGAAAAAGAAAGGAAAATTAAGACTTCTATTATCAATGAAATGGGACAATAAATGGAGATGACAGGATTTGAAAACACTAAACTTACCTTCACAGGTAACCAGATGAATGATGACCGTCAGCGGATTAATGTATTCAGTCTTTATCCAACTATGGCGATAACCTTTTGTTCCTGTCACATGCTGAAATTCAGGCTTGAGGGAAAATTTATGTGATGCCCTTGGAACAAACCAGTGTTTATGTCATCTCTCTCCTTCTCGGGGAAGGTCAGTGGCGCGTACAATCGATACCTCTGTAACTTGGAAGGAAATATGTCCTAGGCTCGCCATTCTCCCATCAAACCCCATTGCAAAAAGCAATGAGATTTCCTCATCGTATCCTTGCAGTAGATGGAGGAACAGGTTCCAACCGGTGCAGAAAAATACTTCCCGGCATTATCTAAACTCTGTCATTTGGAATAAATCTTGGTAAGTTTCTAGCTCAAATCAGTTCGGCATGGTTTAAGCAAAGGGGAGAATACAGGGTTTGTAGAGAAAGGTGGCTGAAATGCTCTACAGTGATAATGGTCAGTGAAAGCGATGGAGTGGGAGAAGTTTAGCACAGTGTTGGCTTAAAATGTGTCACATTCAACCTACCAAATGATCATGCAAACAACCCAACATGCTTAGATGATCGTGCCATTATGGAAATTTCACAACGTGTGTCGTCAAAAACACGTAATTGAATGAGTTTCTAAATTTTAGTTGGTTCAACCATGTCCAAAGCAATTTTTGGATAGGTTGAACATGTGACTTAATACAAATCTATAACCAAATTTTGTAACCATAGCCTTAGTTCAACAAGAAGGTCAACTTATCTGATAGCTTATGCGTGTGAGTGAAAAAAGAGGATAATGGTGATGGAAAAGCCATGATAACTAGAAGGTACCCTAAGGTCGTATCATATCCATATGGAGGTGAAATAAAATCATATTAGATCTAATTCATACTATCATGAATTAGAATTAGTCATAATATCCTATGGATGTGACTCTAATGATATGACTCATCTTTTTACCCAAACAAAATTAAGCTAAGACTTAACCATAGATATGAAAATATCATAATTTTTATTTAGCTTGTCATTTGACTTTTTATTCATACTGTCATTCAACACTTGATATGATCCTTCATACAGATTTCGTAAAAAAATGAGATTGCTGGATCGGATTGCTGCTAATTATGGATTTTCCTAACCTGCCAAGTCACAAAGAAGTCATATGAAATAGTTTTCTAGTGTTCTTTGTTATTCATCCAATATTTTAAAACCAATTTCTCTATTTGCATTATCCTGCAAACACTTTATCATTTGGCAATGAGTCTCTTAGAATTAAAAATAAAGACAGACAGTCAGACTAATCCTACCCCAAACCAAATATATGGCATGTCCCCAAGCCATACAAGAAAACTAAGTAACTTCCAAAATATATTAAGAAAAGTTCAATCATGCTGTTGTAAGTTTGTAAAAGAGAGAAATATTAACTAATAAATGGAAAGGATTCAGATATATACATTTATCCAAAAATAATAGTGCTCAAATATATAGATGTATAAATTTATCATTTACCATGTGATGAAGATATATGTGAAAGGACCATAGGGAAAACTAGTCATCCCTGCCTCTTTGTAAGGATATCTTGTCATCTCAAGAATTCTTGAGCTCACCTTCGAATTTGTAGGAGGTTGCAGCTATGGGTCCCATTTCTAGGATACACATATCCGAGATATTGATTGAATTTAGATGGTTGGATCCAAGGCCAACTTAAGGTCATTCTTTAATGACATCATAAACAATAGGCCTGAACATATTTTTCTTTTAAAACATGGGCCTAGTGCTGCATTAACTAGATCTCAGCTGATATTACCCCATTGCCAGCAGGCCTATTCAGTACCTCAGCGAGTTTATCTTGGTACCATGCAAGCATAGCCCCACTGCCAGCGAGCCTGTTTAGTACCCCGACGTGTTTAATTGCATTTGTCGAACTTTCTTATTTTTAGGCTGTTACTTAGCATTGACCCACTACCAGTAGGCTTGTTCAGTACCCTGACGGGTTTTCCTTGTATAAAAGATTCCGAGTATATGGAAGTCGATTGGTACTAGAGTGTGCTAATCCCTCCTAAACACATGAGTTATATATAAAACGTTTTCACAAAATGGCCTTAACTATAGATCATGTCAAAAGAGAATAACTTAAAGGTGTTCCTGGGCCTTTCCGTCTATTTTCTTTATAAAATATAATGTTCCCCACAAGCATAAATTCCACTTATCCTGGAGTGTTCTCAAAAATATTTAAGATTCAAGTTTTGATAACAAGTGTACATGAGCTAGTAATCTCTAGGTGTAGAAATTCTAAAAAACATGATAATTGAAGTGAGTCTTTTGAGCACTTGTTCAAGTAATCAGGAATGTACAAATCTGAATCAAAACACCATATATATATAAAGCATAACAAAATCATAGAATAAATGGTTTGAAAATGATATACAAGAACTTTAAAACTTCAAAGTTAAGATATATTTTCTAGAATAGTTTCTTTTTTAGGTAATATCCCATGAGTTGTTCAAAGAAATAGAAAGACCCATTTGTAACCAAATTTCAAAACCATTTATTAGATGATTTATTTTATTCCTGAAAGCATAGAAAAAGAGTCCCCTAAAAATAAATGATTAGAAATGACTCTTATTTATTCAAAGAGATATACACATACTGACATATTTACAAATGATGATAACCCACAATATTTTTAAGAATCAGGAGGAAGATTCTTTGGAGAGGGGAGTCCAATGATTACCTCTATCTTGATAGGATCCATATTGATCCCCTATGGCAAAACATGATCCCCCATGCAGATATAACATGGAAAGGTTTTATTTAATAGACATTCCTGTCGAGGATGCTTAGTTTTACATTTTGGACAGAAATTACTCTTTGTTTCTCGTTCTTCTTCTTGGTTCTTCATGTAAGTTGGTTTCTAAAGTGAGTGTACCTAGAAAGTTTTTTTAGAGGTGGGGATGTGGCCACCCAACATTATTTTCTACGAGAAATATTCCTATGATCACCCATTCTTTTATTGGTTCTTATAGGAATAGGAGATACTACTGTGGATGTGTCAATCTGTGGGGTTACTATGTTTATTGAATTGCCAAAGAGAGCTTTCACCTAGGCAAGATTGACAAAATTAGTGAAGTTCAGCTCCCCCACTTAATAAAGGTTGTATTATCTAATTTTGTAACTTAGTGGAAGAGTTAAAGGTTCCCAATGGTTACTTCTTTTGAACTTTGTCAGGAATGAGGCACTCAGGACCTCCTGCCACGATCTCTTCTCTTTCTATAATTTCCCCTGTAAAAATCTCTTTATGTTTCCAGCAGAATGTCTTCCTATAGGTGTTTTTTCTTTTTTGTTTTCGATTACTTTTCACTGAGTTGATGGCTGGGTTTTTATGTTTCCTGTAAAAACTTAATAAACATTTTAACAAAATTTTACTATCTTAATGAATATATCCTATAGTACTACTACTACTATTACTACTAGATTTAGGGGCGTCTGTTATAATAGATGCATAGGTTCTTACCTCTCGTATTACCGCTCCCCGGCCACCAGCCTACATCTATTATACCTTACAAAACAACTCCCCAGAAACTGCCCCAAAATGTTGGGAAAAATATTGTCTTGAATAATTCACCTAATATTTAATTATCAACCGGGGTTAGTAGGCTTAGATGTCACATGCCCCAATTTTGCAAAAATAATATTATCATATTTGATTTTATTTCAAGACAATATGTTAAATTTTATGCTAAGTTGTAATTGATAACTCAACAAAGTCAAGGATGTTGAATGTAATTATGAATATTTTAATTATAAATAAATAAAAGTGGAGACAACAACTTGGGAAAGTTGTTAAAAGTGTGTTTACTGGTCAAGTTGGTGGAGGAGACTGGGTGGAGAGAAAATAGACAAGTGGAAGCATCCTCAAATACTTCCAATGTTGCAGGTGGAAACCTCCCTACATTTGGGGTCATGATCCCCCAAGAAAGTGGGATCAGAGCAGGTGGCTCAATTAATGACAATTGACCCAAAAAGACCTAGCCAATCTTAATAAAAAATGCCCATTGAAGGGAGTTGAGGCTGCTCATTCCAAGAAGAGGATCATTCAGGTGAATGTACTTCAAAGGATTTCAATGGCAAGGGAATTTGTGGAAGGTGTTTGAGGGGTTAACTGCAGAAAGTGATCTAGTGCAGCTTTTCAGCCGAAGGATCTTACTGCTGAGTGCAGAGTGATTACTTAGTCATTGGACTAGTATTTTGTTTGCTTGCTGTTATAGCGGATTTCACCACTCCAGGTGAATCACACTTTGTATGGCCTTCCCCTGTCCTGCTGCAGACTCATTAGACCCCATGGACCACTTTTTGTCCTTTGATGTTTCATTGATCATCCCTAAAAACATGTAAAAAATGATACACATGACTTTTAAACCTATAATCGCGTATATACGCGGGTTTGACCACTAAAAACACGTACATCAGGATGTGTACAAAATACAAATCCTTTTGGAGTTTTTCTTGACATGGATCCGACTCATTTGACTCCTGGCCTTCCATATGCCTTGAGGTCGCTCGGATTCGACCTTTCATTACCCCTTTGAAAAGCTATATAAGGAACCCCTTGGTACATTGAAGGCATAAGAGAGAATTGAGAGCAAAGAAACTATAGTCCATTGTTGCCGGAACTTATGCTTGAGTCTGCATCCCTTTGTCCCTTGGAGCACTTTTGTGTTCTTCGCAAGCTTGCCTTTTCCTTGTGAGCTTGCTATCGAGAGATGGAGGATTGAAGTGGTGGAGGCCCAAGTGGAGGATTCAGTTTCTCTGGTTCGCAGACGTGCCGACAGAGGTTGTATCTTGTAATCTATGATTTATATTAATAGAAATATCTTTTCCTGTCCAATAATGTATGTTTGAATGAACATTTTCATCCATTGGATTATGTCAAATTCTTATACATTATTGATTGTATATGCTAGAATAGATCTAACACCATGATATATAGAATGCTTGTATTATTTACTTGTTGTTGAGAAAGTAATCTATCAATTCAAGCTGAAGTTGGAAAGCTCAACGGGGATCTACTTCAACTGTCCAGAATAAGGTATGAGGTCTGATCCTTTAGTGTTAGACATTTAATTTCTATTGCATATTGGAAGGGATTGATTTCTGGAGTCAAGCTATCTGTTGTGGTACCCCAAGCCATAGGAATTTCTCTCCATAATAGAATTGGCGACTCCGCTGGGGAGTTCCTAGTCGTTTTTCCTTTGGGGGTTTTTATCGATACAATGGGCTTGATATTCTTGACTTGCTCTTTGTTTCTCCTTGTTTCTGTGTTGCATTTTATAGTATGTTCATCCATTGACACTCCCCTTTATTGGTTTGACCCTTGGCCTGCTTTTTACCATTGTCTTCTCTGTATACGCAGGTTTTTGGCCAAAAGTCACATACATACATGGATTTTTGGCCAAAATCCACGTACATACGCAGGTTTTTGGCCAAAATCCACATATACATGTAGGTTTTTGGCCAAAAGTCGCGTATATACACAGCTTTTCTTTAAACAGTCACGTACATCCTCCCTTTTGGTGAGTTTGATGTTGTGGGAAGTTGCTGGGTGGGTTGTGAGTGTGGTTGGGTCTTCCTTGGGTCTGATGTTGTCTATTGGATGCTTCTTTTGTGCCCAGAGACCACAGGGACTTCACTTAGTGAACCTCTCACATAGCACGTGCGATCGTGGGATATTAAAGAATACCCTTAATTTCCAGAGATATTGACCCAAACTCTTTTTGTTGAAACCCCCTCCCAATACTTAAAACCTCCTCCCCACCCCTTTTTATACCTCAATCCTTATAAACCACCCTACCCACCCCCACCTTAAACCCCTCATCCCCCCAATACCAGCAATATATTGGTCCAATTTTTTATAATTTTAAAACCCACAATATGAACTAACGTGATAGGATATTGGTCAACAAGTGAAGCCCCCGTGCCAGAGACTGCTTTTTCATTGATTTTTCTTTCAAAGTAGTTTTAGTCATTTATCCTTTTTGTTTTTCCATTAGTGCATTACTCTTTTTGTATTGGTGTCTTGTTGGGCTTGTCTTTTATACTTGCTGCAGAGACTGAGAGTTTTAGATGAATTTTATTGCATTTTTCATTCTTTTATATTGAAAAATACAAAGTAGTTGCACTCTTAGTTGCATCTTAGATATGGATTTGAGGAGGTACTTGCATTGGATTGCTTGGATGAGAGTTGTGTTTAGGCTTTCATATAGGAAGGATTGCATTGGAATTCAAAAAGGAATATATATTTATGCATCTCATGTAGTGGCATACCCTATTTTTCATTTAGCAAAGATTGCACTTAGCATTGTTTGTTATGGTGTGCATATTTATTTCACTGTTGATTCATAATGTCATTAGTTGCACGGCCATTTCCCTTTGAGTAATTACAGCCAATTAAAATCAACGCATAATAAAATGAATTACACTCTTTTATTTTATAGGGTGCATCAACAAGCTTAGGTTTTAGGATCTTGGAATAGTTCATTGTAAGTCAATTCTCCAAGATCACTAAACAACAACATGTATGTGGCTGCCCAGGTGAGTGTGTGAAATCCTTGGTATAACAAGTGTTTCTCAGGATCCTCCTTTCAAAATGGAGTTAAGCACGAGGCAATGTGAGCGGTTATTGATTGGGATGACCCCTAGTCATAACTGAGTAGCACCAGAGATATTTCTAGGATTGTATTCGTATCTGGGGGCTCTTTCAAGAGTTTCAGGCTTTGCTACCCTGCCCATACGGTCAATCCTGCCTGCAACTGTCCGCCTAAGCATTGATTATATTGAGGTGACCTTAGTTGCCTTACCTAGGTATCACAAGGGGTACTTGCAGAGGTTATTCTACGGGTGTCTTGGCCAGGTAGAGGTCGAACAACATAGTCACTTTATGCGTTGAAGCTGAGGGCCACTATAATTGGTTACATACCTCTGCTTGTAGTGTATGGGAGTTTTGAGCCTCTCCTAGGCAAGACATACCTGCTACATTCGGGATCTCACATATCCTCCCCTTGGTTTTCTTGTATTTTGGTTGTAGATTTTCTTAGGAGTGTGCTCTTTGTGTGCTAGTTGGCCTTTTGGATCATGGTTACTTGAGTATATTTATGCTCTCTTGAGTTTAGGTCCTTTTATTTTTGGCATGCCTGGTATCCTATCACCCGTCCTTGGTCCTAGTATGGACTCTGGTTTCAGACTTGGGGGCATCACATCCCCTTACCGTGCTCATAGAGTTGGGAATGGTCATATTCCATCCTCTACTCCATTTTTGGAGGATTTTTATCCCTTTTGCTTGGTCTTTACACCAGTGGTCACCCACACGGGGGTGTTAGTGGATGCATGAACATTGGGTCTACACCTTACTGTCCCTTTTATGTCCCATGGTTCATCGCATTGTTTCCTTTGGGTGCATTTGTCATGATCATTCCTCCCTATATCCTATAGTTTGGATTCTTTATTGACTATTGTGGGTTGTTTTGGACTAATATGGTTGTCATGTAGGGTCCAGTTTTTGTACACTCTCTCCAAGGTTTCTACCCATTCGTGCCTATCACAGGTATTATGCATTGCCTTATGACCGTTCCATCTTAACCTTAGGTACGAACCCATTCCATGGTATCATAGAACCTTCATGCTGCTATTAGAAGTGGTACTATGTGAATGGTAGAGCTTTCCTATACATGGGTGCCCTAGTTAGCTCCCCTTTGCATTTAGTAACCCATGCTGTAAGTCCTCTCTTAGGTCTGGGAGTCCCTTTTAGTCCCACCATGTCATTGAGCAAGAGCTTCATACTCCTCTTGAACTTTATGCTGGCCTATTTCCCTCAAGACTCCCTCATGTCAAGTTGTAGATGCATTATCACGAGCTTTTCCTACCTTATTGAGCTTTATGCCGACTCCCCTGACATTGTGTTTCAGCCATGTAGCCCGAGCTTGTCTCATGTCTAGCCATGTAGAGCCATTTTTTATATCCTTCGCAGCTTGTTTCCCTTTTTTACTGGGAGGGGATTTTCCCCCGAGTGTCGATATCCTACACATGTATCCTTGCATTGAGCATAGGTATGTTCCACTGCTAGGAACTAGTTTGTTTGCCCTTATGACACTCATATCCTCCTATTCTGTAACTATAAATCCATTTTATTCTTTTTCAAGATTTTTAAATAATTGAAAAAGTCCAAAAAAATAAAAAAAACAAAAATACGGACAAGGAAAGATGTTATCTTTGGCAGCTGTCGAGTCGTGTCGCCTTCAAACAGAGAATTATATATCACATCCATTGGTTGGTTTATAGTTTGACTTTAGGAGCTGTACTCATTTATTTGAGTTTATCTCCACCCATTGGTTAAGCTTCCAGTCCCTATGGAGTGTCGATACCTCCTGTGTCGCAGATATGTCCCAGTTTGTATATCGAGTCTATGCTGCCTTCATTCAGTCACCATACACCGTTATGCTCTTGTTCAAAGGAATTTGAAACCTGAGTCAACCATTCCTTAGTTATCTTGACTTTGCATGTCAGCCATTCCCGGTACAGTTACTGGTTCGTGCACCTTATGATAGAGTCTTTCCACATTATACAGCTTTGCTGAGTACCTCATGCTGGATGATTGGGGATGCCTTAATGCCCTCCTTCCAGTGGATTTCATCCCATTGAATTTAGATCATTTATTCTGGGATTGGAATCTAAAGTCATTTTGAGTGCCTTGAGACTTGCAATCATCGATGGTAGGTTATCTTGCCATCAACAGTTCTTGGGAATACATCAATGTCCCCTGATTGATGGATCCTCTCAAGTGTTCGACCTTAACACATTTATTCACACTTGTTAGTTTGCACTCTAGTACCTTGATTCCCATTTTCATTATCGGTGGGTAATCTCGCGTATGTTAACAGTATACATCAATGACCGGTAATCAGACGATGGACTACTATGTTTGACCTCGACACCTCTATTAGCATAGTAGGACATGTTCTTGTAGCGGTTTGTGTAGAAGACTTTCCAAATTGGTGGCATCTCTTATATGCTACCTCCTTGATTGTGCCAGTGTTCATGAGATTTTAGCTCTCATGACTTGATTCCAGTATATGTCAGATATTTCCAGCCACTATGGAGACCTTGGTCTGTTATATCTTCAACCATTATGGAGATCATGGTCCATTGTATATCTTCACCATGGAGATTTTTATCTATGTATATTGTACGTGGCGATGACCACATATGTGATATCATGTATTATGCCTATTCATGGCCATTTTACTCTTATGTATCTGGGACTTCTATGTGTACTTACAGTTATATGCAGAGTTGTATTATTGCACTATGCTGATTGGGTGGTTGGTCTTCCATTTGGGATCCTTCATCACTCCACTTCTGGGATGGACTTATAATGTATTTTGGCCATCGTATAACCCCTCTAATCTCATACATTAGGGGGCATTTGTTATAGCATATTTCACCACTCCAGGTGAATCACACTTTGTATGGCCTTCCCCTGTCCCGCTGTAGACTCATTAGACCCCATGGACCACTTTTTGTCCTTTGATGTTTCATTGATCATCCCTAAAAACATGTGAAAAATGATACACGCGACTTTTAAACCTATAATCGCGTATATAGGTGGGTTTGACCACTAAAACCACGTACATCGAGATGTGTACAAAATCCAAATCCTTTTGGAGTTTTCCTTGACATGGATCCGACTCATTTGACTCCTGGCCTTCCATATGCCTTGAGATCGCTTGAATTTGACCTTTCATTACCCCTTTGAAAAGCTATATAAGGAACCCCTTGGTACATTGAAGGCATAAGAGAGAATTGAGAGCAAAGAAACTATAGTCCATTGTTGCTAGAACTTATGCTTGAGTCTACATGCCTTTGTCCCTTGGAGCACTTTTGTGTTCTTCCCAAGCTTTCATTTTTCTTGTGAGCTTGCTATTGAGAGATGGAGGATTGAAGTGGTGGAGGCCCAAGTGGGGGATTCAGTTTCTCCGGTTCGCAGACGTGCTGACAGAGGTTGTATCTTGTAATCTCTGATTTATATTAATAGAAATATCTTTTCCTGTCCAATAATGTGTGTTTGAATGAATATTTTCATCCATTGGATTATGTCAAATGCTTATACATTATTGATTATATATGCTAGAATAGATCTATTACCATGATATATAGAATGCTTGTATTTTTTACTTTTTATTGAGAAAGTAATCTATCAATTCAAGCTGAAGTTGGAAATCTTAATGGGGATAAGGTACGAGGTCTGATCCTTTAGTGTTAGACATTTAATTTCTATTGCATATTGGAAGGGATTGATTTCTGGAGTCAAGCTGTCTGTTGTGGTACCCCAAGCCATAGGAATTTCTCTCCGTAACACTTGCTCCACCAGTTCTCATCCAAGGAGACCAGGAACAGGCTCAGCGGTCCTGAGGAGACGCTGATTGAGCACTATCCAGGAGTTGGTAGGGAGGAATGGCTTCCCAACGTTGTTGTTGTCTAGCTTAATTAGGTTCTACAGTCTTTTAATTTCACTATGTTAAATGTTTAAATGTGAGCTAGACTGATTATTGAATGTTAAATGTTTAGTTGTGATTTGATAGTGTTAGCAATCTTTTAGTTTATTGAAAAAAAAACTGATTCTGAAATTGATGAAAAATAATCATAACCTGTGTTTTTCCACATCTGGAGTGGACCAGACCATACTCCAGCACAGGTAGTGTATTTAAATAGAATATAGATATGTTAGAAACCTGAAATGAACTGAGGTATTATGCAGTAATCTATTTCTATATGTAGTTGTTATCAGAGAAGAACAATATCCTGTTAGTTAAGTTTATTGTTTAACCAGATTATTGTTGTAAAAAAAACTAGAAAGGAAATAGCCAAATATTTTACAGATAGTAGGTGATTATATTAACAAGTTATTCAAGTAAATAGGCTATTACTTTTGTGCAGTACTTCATTTTGTAAATTATACTATTAACTTGTGACAGAGGCAAAAGAACCATTTTAGATAAAGCACTGATTTCATTTTGCGAAGGAAAGAATAAAGTCTGATATACATAGTTAATTTACTGTTCATAATAACTAACTATAATCACTAATGTTCATACTTCAAGTAGAGTATTTTCTAGCTTAATTAATTTCTATAGATAAATTAAATACATAGATGAAGAACATCTGAACAAAGAACTTTAACAAATCTATCTATATTTTATTTAATAAAAACAACTAGGATACGATGGTAAATAATATTTAATAAATGTTATTTATAGAAGAACTAATTTATTTAAATTTTATAAACAAAATTTACTTATAAAAGGAAGTACAGGGTCGAAACCCTAATAACAATAATATTGTAAATAAGAATCATTTAAACAATAATCCAAGTATTTGGAATAATTATTATTAAACTACAAAACTATTGTAGATTATTACAGTCCCTTAAGGATAGTGAAAATATAACTATGGAAATATAATACACTATGTACTTGTGCAATAATTAAATCAATTAGTTATTAAACGAAAAACTTAACGAATGAATTAAAGAAATTATTTCACACACAGGTCACCTACAGGAAACCTAGCTCGAATATCTGAGTTGGTATTCAAACAATTATTACATGATGGAATAACAAGTTAAGCTATTAACAGTATCATTAATATGGACTAATTAATATACAACAAAATTTTCTTTTACATAGGCGAATAAGGGTAAAAACCCTAGTTTACAAAATCTCCTTAAGAGCTTGAATTTAAACTGAGTTCGAGCTCATAAGAGAAAAATATGTATGCTTTAGAACTAAACAAAGTATGGCTTGACAGGACGCAAGAGCTATTAACATAACAATATACAAAAGCAAGTAAACAACATTTACAAGTCATGGCTTGAGCCGGAGTACCCTGTTAGAAGCAAGGGTTTATAAAAAACTAAACTAGTAGTCTGAGGAATAGTAACCCATGAAGGGTAACTAGCAGGCCGTAACTTTCCAATTGAAAATTGTCCCTTAAGGACTGTATAAGCATGGAATGCATTTGTTAACTAGGGCTTACCCGTAGCTAGTGTGCCAGACCTTTTTCTTCAAGTATTGTTGCCACGAGACGAGCGATCTGTCACCTGTAGGGAGAAAAAAATAAGTTTAATTAAAACATGAATTTCAGAACTATTTACTGAAAACGGGTTTAGTTTTTAAATATTTAAGTAATTATGTTACCTGGAAGTGAAGGTGATATAGCCATGAAGGAACAGTAGCACCGTCACCAGCGTAACAACAAGCCAGAACTTCATACTCGTAATGACATAGACGATGGAGACGCATGCAAAAGCCACTGCCAGCAACTACAAGAAGAATTTTGGGAAACGACCAAGCAAGAACTAGACAATGAAGCCAGAGCTATCACCAACAATGCAAGGCATGAGAACGAGACTCGCAAACCCTACGACGAAGAGTAGTGCTTAAACCAACAGCAAGAAATCATCAATCTATCTCCGCAATGATCGACCATGAATGGACAAGCAAGTAACCACACACAAGCTACAAGCCTTAAGCTTTGAATCTCAGCAAAACCCTTACAGAGACAAGACTCACAAATTGCAGAAATAGTTCGAGACCGAATGGTCAAGACTGAAACAAATCAACCCAGGACTCGGGATGCCATTAACAACCAGTAAAGTAGTAGGGCCGCCATGAGAATGGTTGCAGAGTGGCCCGAAGGCCCGAAAAATATGGAGGAAAATGAAAAAGAATAGGGTTACAAGGATTTTATACTACTATTGCACGGACAGGAGAAGTCCACGTGCCACTGGAAAATTAGACAGTTTATGGATCTAACTATATAGTCACAAGCGCGCATATAATTTACAATGATTTTTATAATGATCCATGAAACATTAATGCAAAAAGAAAACTATATGATCAATCATGTATAAAGTCCATCAATCACATTTACGTGTCGATCATAAGGCTGTTTGGCGATGGATATTTTTAAAATTCCAAACGTTGACATTTTGAAGCTTTGATAATCACATAGTTCGGAGCTATTTGGTTTTGTTTATATAAAACAAGAACCCTTATCTCGTAAACAAATCATTTCCGAATTTATATAACTAATCATTTACCAAAGTCAATATTATAACATGAACATTATGATTAGCATGTTTATCCACGATGATTTATGATAACGAATTGGTTAATGTAAAGACCAAGTTAAAGAATGTAAACCTTAGAATAACAATGCAATACTAGGTTCATATAAATATATTATGATCAACGTGGGGCTAGACTCCTCTAAACCCATAACTCAGGTGGAGTTTATAATAATAATTGTTTAGCACTTTAAAGTTTAGAATTCATCAATTCTTTACAAAGTCAAAGTTGTTAGTCTTGTTTAGGAATTTCATTTAAATGACATAATTGTATGTCTATGGACATAATAATATATTTATGTAAACATAACGATCAATTGAAATAAACGATAAAAATTACAGTATGGTAAAAGATTATTTACAACATACTTTTCTTAGTCTAATTGAATGGAGACTTTACTAAGTCCTTTGTTGTTCTCAAGATGGCATTTTGCTAGTAACTACCATGTTTTATACTTAGTAGAATAATTTCATGCTTCCACAAATAACTGGTGTTTAGCATAGGACAAAGGCTAATTTTTATAGAAACATCTACCTTAGAAACTGTTGGTAGACATTAATTCTTATTATAAGGAAGTATTATAGAGTAATAAGATTTTAGAAAGGATTGATCCTACTTGAGTCTATAACCAATAGAACATCATAGTTCAACATAGACTTAAAAGATATAGACAATAGTGTTTGCTTGGAAAAGACACTAACGTCTTCACATACATCAACATTAATGTCAAATGTTTGCAGACTGTAAGTGTCGCTATAGAGGTTAAATATCAAGCAACTTATTACACAAATAAGAGGGTATGATAATATTTAATAACCCAAAATACAATTAGTATAACATTGCAAGTTATGCTTATTAAAATAGAAGTAATCAAGCAGCTAAGATTACGAGTTTAGAGTTATAGAAGGTATTTTACTATCGTTACATACACTTAAAGAAAGAAAAACTCAATCATCTGAACTTCACTTATAAGGACAACTGAAGAAAATAAACTGTTTTTACCTTACAGAAGTTGTTGAAATATAGCAGCTTGTTTTACTAAGCTTATTACTTGCAATTAGAAATACTGCTTCATACTTTATGAATTTTTAAAAACGTTACTCGATCATTCATACCTGTAAAACCTATAAGAACAAGCAATATTTTTGCGTTAGAATAAATGCTAAGTAAGCCCCGAATTCCAAATCAGATTCCACCTACTTGTCATAAATAAATTTCATCAGTAAACTAAAAGTAGAAGAAATGTGCAAGTTAAACTAAATCTTGTTTCAAAAAGGAACTGCTGAGATAATATAATTGAGATTATGTAAAACTAATCTATTAACTATTTCGTCTATTGCTAACCTTTAATAGTTAGTAAACCGTAGTTCCATCATTTTATGTTATTTCAAAATTTTAAATTTTTTGTGAAAATTTGAGGTTTTGACATTAGAGTTGTTACAAAATATATGCGAAGGTAGAGGGATTATTATGGTATCGTGGTAATATTTTAGTAAACAAAATATTAGAAGGTATTTCAAAATTAAATACTGAGTTGAACTCCTAATAAATCAACTTCTTAAGATAACGGGAACAGAGGACTAGGGTAGAGTGTTATCAAGTTATACTACTCTACTCTATAAAAAAACTACTAAAAGATAAAGATATGGACAATGTGACAACAAGGAACTATTCTTTATAAGAAGGTCTATTTTTACTGATAAACAACTTTTAAGAACTGGTTATACAAAGAATAATTTACAACAACTAATTATGTTTCCTATAAACTATACATGCAACTAATAGATGGCCACTAATTCCATTCTCCTTGATTATTTTGAGGATAAGGGTTTACTTTAATTGGGACAGGAGTAGGAGAAGTGTCAAAATGGCTTTCAAATGAGGTGAAGAAACTAAAGGGAATCATATCTAACTTAATCTCTACAAAACCATGTAGACTAAGAACCGTCCAATTACAAGCTATAGTAAACATGATGATCTATAAACAAATAAGTCTTATTTTCAAAAGATAAAATAATACTACAAGAAAGTATACATGATTCGTGAACAAGCAAAAAACTTACAAAGATGATCTATGTTCTATAGGATAGAATTCTTTTAATAATTATACGATTGAGAGAACAAATCGTATTATTATGAGCAATGACACTTAATGTATTAATGCATTTAAAAATTCACATGCGAAGGAACAATTCAAATTTTAATTACAAATCAATACAAGAGATCAAAACACATGACATAATTCCCAAGAATAAGGTGAGAAGAAAGAAGAAAGAAGAATGAGGTTTAACAAATAGTCTAAACAATGTCATCTAAGGGTCTTAAGAGAAAATAAAATCACTATTTAACAACCACTATCAAAACAGAATAAAAAAAACTAAAGAGATAAGCTCAAAACATATTAAGGACACACAGGGTTGAATGAAAGATTGGACATCAGGTTGAAACGAAGGTCTGTATGGAAGGTAGAACAGACTCTTTGAATGACAGTCTGTCTGAAGAAAATACTAAAATTTCGAGAAAAGAGTGAATTTAAATGATTTGTTGAGAACAACTAACTCATGCATATGCTAATGAAATGTGAAAGAGAAAAAATTAAATCTACTTCCTGATTGAATTTCATAGCAACATAATTTAAACTAGCTCATAATTCAAAAAGGAAATTACATTATTGAACAAACTGAAATATACTTAAGCAAAAATAGAAATAAAATAAAGCTAAATTTACTATGACTTAACCAAAGGAATCTAGTCTACAAATCAAAAAATAAACTGTAAAAAATTTGAAAAGGAATTTAGAAACTATTCTAGGCGCAATGGGTTGCTGACCTATAAAGGAAGACTACATAATCAACATGATAAAAATGAAATCTATGCTACAGAAAGTAATTAACATTAATGGTTACAGGAATGAAACTACATAAACAATTTATAAATAAGACTATACTAGTTACAGAGAAAAGGAAATAATGAAGCATACACAAAAATGTAAAACTTTGGTTGTCGGGGGCAGGGATGATTTTAAGGAACCATACTTATTTAAAAGTGTATAAATGTTGGTGAATACTACCAATTCTTAAAACAACAACTCTAAAATGATTGGCGATATTTTTCAAAAAATATTTTAATTTCCAAGTATTTTATATCGTTTATATAATAATTTGGCAATTTTTAGGGTGAAAACATTTTACCCCATCAAAATTGGGTGAAATAGGGCTTCAAAAAATTCAAAATGGTGAATTTTTTTTGGGAGAAAAACATGGAAAAATATCCCACTAGGCTAAAATTCGCCCCTAAAATCATCCGTGGTCGGGGGACCCTCCCAGCAAACAGAGTAATGCCTTGCTAATGGAACACGATCATGCATAGCGTAATAGAACTTTCATTAAACCAAAAGGTAGCGTTACAGAGTTTTGTGGTCAACTGATAAGATGTCTAACTATCTATTGATTATCTTACCTACTAACCACGAGCTATCAACTATTAACATTCAACAATTAACTATTTCTCATATGAGATCATCTGTATACATAGTGTTTTTACAAAAGGCGAGTAAGTCGACCCTTTTAGTGGTTGACAGCTCTTAAGACAAGGAAGACATTATGACAAATAACTACATTGATAACGAACAAATGGCATTTCCTTCTTCTTTGAAAATCTGGTTCCTCTCTCGCATGCGGTGTGGCATACAAACTCAGTCTTAATCGGAGCCGACATCAAGGTGTCACATAGAGACATCATACGAGCGCTCTTCTAGAAGGAGGCTCATACTAAGATGTTGGCACGTGGTCACAACATTTTATAGATGTTACATGCCTTTAACGCACATAAATCCACTATCAGGAATGCATTGTTTATTTGGTGGTTCGAACGGTGAGCTGGACGATGTGTTGGGTATGCTCTGTGCGCATCTAGGATGAATGCAATGCTGCTTGCTGGTTCATTGAAGACCAAGATTCTCCAATGAAAGTTTCATACATTATAATATCACTACATATTATTGAATTTAAACAAGAAAACCATGAAATGATGCAAAATAAAACATAACTTGCATAAATTAAAATATGACCATACCTGTTGCTAAATGGCGAACTGTATTGTAGAAAAGATGCCAAAAGGTAATAAAACATGTGTTAATATGTAAAATACTTAGTAAAAAATGGTGACAAAATGAGGACCAACATTCCCCCAAAACAGAAGAATGTCAGGTCCCACTGGTCAGAAATAAAAGATTGCATTAGGAAAGAGGCAGAGCTACGTCAGCAGCTACCTCTGACTTGTATGGTTTGAACTTTAATTTCCTACCCTGTGCTTTCAGAAGGGCACGCCTTGCTTGCTAATCCCTCTATGATAAAATAACGGTCTTGTGGAGGTCCTCCATATTTTTAATCTATAACCGCAACTCTTTATTCTCCTCCCGAAGATCTGAAATTAAATTAACATACCCTTCATTCTGCTTTGTTGATTGAGTTAACTCATAAGTTAACTGATCTAATGTTGGCTATGGTGGCGAAGATGGCTCTATGAACTGGTTGGAATCTCTTCGAGGACTCATTTCCCTTGATGGAAGATCCAAATCAATAGTAGGAATGTGTTCTTCAGGGCTGATATCCTAGAAAGATGCAGGAATGTTCGCTTGATCGACATCCTTCAGTAATTCGGCAAAAAGACTGGTTAATGCTAACAGGGATGAATTTGGGTCAATTTTCTCTAATTCGGCTACATCATCTAAATGACCGGTCTGCACATCAGACTGAACTATGGTCTGGGTACTAGGCCAGAGCATACGCTGAAATTTTTTTGCCTTTTGTTTCCTGGTGCAAGGTCATGAGAAAGGTACAAATTCGACGAACATGGGACTAGCAAGAGTTTTTAAGCAGATGAGTTAGGTTTTGAGATATCTTTGTTAAGGTGGACGATGTTGGTATTTTCATCTTCTATAGGTGAGGTTTAACTTGTTCCATGGTGAAAATGATGAGATCGTATACGGATATTAAGATGGGGATTAAGCACCTTGAATACAAAGGTATCCCAATGTTGGTTTCACTCCTTAAGTTGGTCCAGGATTAAAATTTTAATCAAGTTGTGGTGGTATAAGCTACTTTTGGGGTGAAGGGTATTTTTGTGAACTAGGTTTGACATTTTTTTGAGACTCCGAAGGAAAAAGAAAGGAAAATTAAGACTTCTATTATCAACAAAATGGGCCAATAAACGGAGATGATAGGATTTGAAAACACTAAACTTACCTTCACAGGTAACCAAATGAATAATGACTGTTAATGTATTGATGTATTCAAGATTTATCCAGCTATGGTGATAACCTTTTATGCTGGTCACATGCTGGAATTTGGGTTTGAGGGAAAATTTATGTGATGCCGTTAGAATCAACCAGTGTTTATGCCATCGCTCTCCTTCTTCCGGATGCTTAGTGGCATGCGCAATCGACTCCTCTGTAACTTGGAAGGAAAGATGTCCTACACTCGTCATTCTACCATCGAACCCCATTGCTAAAATCAATGATATTTCCTCATCGTATCTTCGCAGCATATGGAGGAATGAGTTCCAATTGACGCGGAAAGATACTTCCTGACATTGTCTAAACTATGTCATTTGGAACAAATCTTGGTAAGTTTTTGGCTCAAATCGGTTCAGCATGATTTAAGGAGAGGGAAGAATATAGGGTTTGCAGATAAATGTGGCTAAAATGCTCTATAATGATAATGATCAATGAAAGAGATGAAGTGGGAGAAGACTCGCATAGTGTTGGTTTAAAATTTTCCACATTCAACCTACCAAATGATCATACAAACAGCCCGACATGCTTAAATGATCATGCCATTATGGCAATTTCGAAACGTGTGCCGTCAAACACACATAATTGAATGAGGTTCTAAAGTTTAGTTGGTTCAACCATGTCCAAAGCAAGCTTTGGACAGGTTGAACATGTGACTTAATACAGATGTATAACCAAAGTTGTAACCATAACCTTAGTTCAACAAGAAGGTTGACTTATCTGATAGCTTATGCGTGCGAGCAGAAAAAGAGGATAATGGTGATGGCAGAGTCATGATAACTAGAAGGTACCCTAAGTTCATATCATATAAATATGGAGGTGAAATAAAATCATATTAAATCTAATTCATACTATCATGAATCAGAATTAGTTATAATATCCTATGGATGTGACTCTAATGATATGACTTATTTTTACTGAAACTAAATTAAGCTAATACTTAACCATAGATACGAAAATATCATAATTTTTATTTAGCTTGTCATTTGAATTTTTATTCATACCGACTTTCAACCCTTCATATGATCCTTCATATATATTTCTGTAAAAAATCAGCTTATTGGATCAGACTGCTGCTAATTGTGGCTTTTCCCAAGCTGTCGGGTCACAAAGAAGTCACCTGAAATAATTTTTTAGTGTTCTTCGCTATTCATCCACGATTTTAAAACCAATTTCGCTTTTTGCATTATCCTACAAACACTATATCATTTCGCAACGCGTCTCTTAGAAGTAAAAATAAATATAGACAGTTAGCCTAATCCTCCCCCAAACCAAAGATATGGCATGTCCCCAAGCCATACAAGAAAACTAAGTAACTTCCAAAATAAATTAAGAAAATTTCAATCATTCTGTTGTAAGTTTGTAAAGGAGAGAAAGATTAACTAATAAATGGAAAGGATTAAGATATATACATTTATCCAAACATAAGAGTGCTTAAATATATAGATGTATATATGTATCATTTACCATGTGATGAAGATACAAGTGAAAGGACCATAGGGAAAAATAGTCATCCCTACCTCGTTGTAAGGATATCTTGTCATCTCAAGAATTCTTGAGTTCACCTTTGAATTTATAGGAGCTTACATCTATGGGTCCCATTTCTAGGATAAACATATCCGATATATTGATTGAATTTAGATGGTCGGATCCAAGGCAAAATTACGATTATTCTTTAATGACATCATAAACAATAGGCATGAACATATTTTTCTTTTAAACCATATTTCTAGTGGTGCATTAACCAGATCTCACCCGATATTGCCCCATTGCTAGCAGACCTGTTCAATACCTCAGCTGGTTTATCTTGGTACCATTCAAGCATAGCCCCGCTGCCAGTGACCCTGTTTAGTACCCTGACAGGTTTACTTGCATTTATCAAACTTCCTTATTTTTAGGCTGTTGCTTAGCATTGACCCGTTACCAGTAGGACTGTTTAGTACCCTGGCGGGTTTGCCTTGTATAAATATTTTGAGTATATGGAATTCGATTGGTACTAGAGCGTGCTAAGCGTTTTTAAACACAAGTTATATATAAAACTTTTTCACAAAATGGCCTTAACTATAGATCATGTCAAAAGAGAATATAACTTAAAGGTGTTCCTGGGCCTTTCCATCTATTTTCTTTATAAAAGATAGTGTTCACCACAAGCAGAAATTCCACTTATCCTGTAGTGTTCTAAAAAATATTTAAGAGTCAAGTTTTGATAACAAGTGTAGATGAGCTAGTAATCTCTAGGTGTAGAAATTCTAAAAAACATCATAATTCAAGTGAGTCTTTTGAGCACTTGTTCAAGTAATCGAGAATGTACATCAAAACACCATATATATATAAAGAATAACAAAATCATAAAATAAATGGTTTGAAAATGATATACAAGAAATTTAAAACTTCAAAGTTAAGATATATTTTCTAGAATATTTTCTTTTTTTAGGTAATATCCCATGAGTTGTTCAAAGAAATAGAAAGACCCATTTGTAACCAAATTTCAAAACCATTTGTTAGATGATTTATTTTATTCTTGAAAACATAGAAAGATTCCCCTACAAAGAAATGATTAGAAATTACTCTTATTTATTCAAAGAGATATACACATATTGACATATTTACAAATGATAATAACCCACAATATTTTTAAGAATCAGGAGGAGGAAGAGTCTTTGGAGAGCGGAGTCCAATGATTACCTCTATATTGATAGGATCCATCTTGATCTCTTGGGGAAAAGAATGATTCCCCATGCATATATAACATGAAGAGGTTTTATTTAATGGACATTCCTATCGAGGATGCTTAGTTTTACATTTTGGACAGAAATTACTCTTTGATGCTCGTTCTTCTTCCTAGTTCTTCATGTAAGTTTGGTTTCTAAAGTGAGTGTACCTACAAGGTTTTTTTCGAGGTGGGAATGTGGGGACCCAACATTCTTTTCCATGAGAAATATTCCTTTGATCACCCATTCTTTTATTGGTTCTTATAGGAATAGGAGATACTACTATGGATGCGTCAATCTATGGGGTTACTATGTTTATTGAATTTCCAAAGAGAGATTTCACCTAGGCGAGATTGACAAAATTAGTGAAGTTCAGCTCCCCCACTTAATAAAAGTTGTATTATCTAATTTTGTAACTTAGTGGAATATTTAAAGGTTCCCAATGGTTACTTCTTTTGAACTTTCTCAGGAATGAAGCCCTCAGGACCTCCTCCCAGGATTTCTTCTCTTTCTATAATTTCCCCCATAAAAATATCTTTATGTTTCCAACAGACATTAGAGGAAATTTCAACTCAAAATGAGCCTCCTAAAAAAATTAAGAAAATAATAGTTAAAACAATAAAATAATATTTATTAATTTTGGAGGAAGAAAAGAAAAAAACTACTTTTTAATTTGCATTTTAGACATATCTCCCCGTGTTTTTACTCAAATTTCGATTGAGAGAGCTCGTTGGATGCGGAATTAAATTACGCATCCAATGAGTACCCACTTGACATACTTTTGATGGATCCTGCTACCCCAAAAACAAGAAATACCTAGAAAAATGTGATGATGACATCATCATCACATTTTTCCAGGTATTTCTTATTTTTGGGGTAGCGAGGTCAGTCAAAATTATACGGAGTGGGTAATAATTGGATTTGGAATTTAGTTCCACATCCAACGAGCTCTCTTGATTTAAATTTGAGTAAAAACACGAGGAGATATGTCGAAAATACAAACAAAAAAGTAGTTTTTTTTTATGATACTTATCCCCAAATTTATATTAAAAAAGTGTTGTATGACCCATACGGTATTTCAAATTTAAAGAAATTTCATTAGCTAACACATGATGACATGGAATTTGAATTAAAGTTAAAAGGCCCATTTTGAGTTGAAATTTCCTCTAATGACTACTTCCTATAGGTGTTTTTTCTTTTCTTCTTTCGATGACTTTTCACTACGTTGATGGTTGGGGTTTTATGATTCCTGTAAAAACTTAATTTTAACAAAATTTTACTATATTAACAAATCTATCATATACTACTACTACTACTACTACTACTACTACTACTACTATTACTACTGGATTTGGGGGCCCCTGTTAGAACATATGCACAGGTTCTTACCTCTCGTCTTACCGCTCCCCCGCCACCAGCGTACATCTATTATACCCTATGGAACAACTCCCTGAAAACCATGCCAAAACGTTGGGCAAAATATTGTCTTGATTAATTCACCTAATATTTAATGATCGACCGAGGTTGGTAGGCTTAGAGTTGTTACAAAATATATGTGAAGGTAGAGGGATTCTTATGCTATCGTGGTAATACTTTAGTAAACAAAATATTAGAAGGTATTTCAAAATGAAATATTGAGTTGAAATCCTAAGAAATAAACTTCTTAAGATAATGGGAACAGAGGAATAGGGTAGAGTGGTATCAAGTTATACTACTCTACTCTATAAACAACTACTAAAAGACAAAGATATGGATAGTGTGACAACAAGGAACTATTCTTTATAAGAAGGTCCAGCTCATAATTCAAAAAGGAAATTACATTATTGAACAAACTGAAATATACTTAAGCAAAAACACAAATAAAACAAAGCTAAATTTACTGTGACTTAACCAAAGGAATCTAGTCTACAAATCAAAAAATAAACTGTAAAAAAATTGAAAAGGAATTTAGAAACTATTCTAGGCGCAATGGGTTGCTGACTTGTAAAGGAAAACTACATAATCAACATGATAAAAATGAAATCTATGCTACAGAAAGTAATTAACATCAACGGTTACAAGAATGAAACTACATAAACAATTTATAAATAAGACTATACTAGTTATAGAGAAAAGGAAATAACGAAGCATACACAAAAATGTAAAACTTTGGTTGTTAGTGGCAGGGATGATTTTAAGGAACCATACTTATTTAAAAGTGTATAAATGTTGGCGAATATTACCAATTCTTAAAACGACAACTCTAAAATGATTGGCGATATTTTTAAAAAAATATTTTAATTTCCAAGTATTTTATATCGTTTATATAATAATTTGGCGATTTTTAGGGTGAAAACATTTTACCCCATCAAAATTGGGTGAAATAGGGCTTCAAAAAATTCAAAATGGCAAATTGTTTTGGGAGAAAAACATGGAAAAATAGCCCACTAGGCTAAAATTTGCCCCTAAAATCATCCGTGGTCGGGGGGGCCTCCCAGCAAATAGAGTAATGCCTTGATAATGGAACATGATCATGCATAGCGTAATAGAACTTTCATTAAACCAAAAGGTAGTGTTACAGAGTTTTGTGGTCAATTGATAAGATGGATAACTATCTCGCTATTCTCGCTAACTCTATTGATTCTCTTACCTACTAACCATGAGCTATCAACTATTAACATTCAATGATTAACTATTTCTCATATGAGATCATCTGTATATATAGTGTTTTTACAGAAGGCGAGTAAGTCGACCCTTTCAGTGGTCGACTGCTCTTAAGACAAGGAAGACATTATGACAAATAACTACATTGATAACGAACAAATTGCATTTCCTTCTTCTTCGCAAATCTGGTTCCTCTCTTGCGTGCGGTGTGGCATACAAACTCAGTCTTAATCAGAGCCGGCGTCAAGGTGTAACACAAAGACATCATACAAGCGCTCTTCCAGAAGGAGGCTCATACTAAGATGCTGGCACATGGTCACAACATTTCATAGACATTACATGGATTTAATGCACATAAATCCACTATCAAGAATGCATTGTTTATTTGGTGGTTCGAACGGTGAGCTGGACGATGTGCTGGATATGCTCTGTGCGCATCTAGGATGAATGCAACGCTGCTTGCTAGTTCCTTGAAGACCAATATTCTCCAATAAAAGTTTCATACATTAGAATATCACTACATATTATTGAATTTAAATAAGAAAATAATGAAATGATGTAAAATAAAACATAACTTGCATAAATTAAAATATGACCATACCTGCTGCTAAATGGCGAACTGTATTGTAGAAAAGATGCCAAAAGGTAACAAAACATGTGTTAATATGTCAAATACTTAGCCAAAAATGGTGACAAAATGAGGACCAACATTCCCCCAAACTGAAAGAATGCCAGGTCCCATTGGTCAAAAATAAAAGATCGCATTAGGAAGGAGGCAGAGCTGCGTCAGTAGCTGCCTCTGACTTGTATGGTTTGAACTTTAAATTCCTACCCCGTGCTTTCAGAAGGGCACACCTTGCTTTTTGATCCCTCTGTGATAAACTAACAGTCTTGTGGAGGTCCTCCATATTTTTAATCTATAACTGCAACTCTTTATTCTCCTCCCAAAGATATGAAATTAAATTAACATACCCTTCATTCTGCTTTATTGATTGAGTTAACTCATAAGTTAATTGATCTAATGTTGGCTATGGTGGTGTAGATGGCTCTACGAACTGGTTGGAATCTCGTGGAGGACTCATTTCCCTTGATGGAAGATCCAAATCAATAGTAGTAATGTGTTCTTCAGGGCTGATATCCTAGAAAGATGCAGGAATGTTCGCTTGATCGACATCCTTCAGTAATTCGGCAGAAAGACTGGTTAATGCTAACAGGGATGAATTTGGGTTGATTTTCTCTAATTTGGCTACATCATCTGAATGACTGGTCTGCACATCAGACTGAACTACGATCTGGGTACTAGGGCAGAGCATATGCTGAAATTTGTTTTCCTTTTGTTTCCTAGTACAAGGTCGTGAGAAAGGTACAAATTCGGCGAACACAGGACTAGCAAGAGTCTTTTGTGAAGATGGGTTAGGTTCTGAGATATCTTTGTCAAGGTGGACGATGTTGGGATTTTCATCTTCTACAGGTGAGGTTTGAATTGTTCCACGGTGAAATTTACGAGATCATATACGGATATTAAGATGGGGATTAAGCACCTTGAATACAAAGGTCTCCCAATGTTGGTTTCGTTCCTTAAGTTGGTCCAAGATTAAAATTTTAATCAAGCTGTGGTGGTATAAGCTACTTTTGGGGTGAAGGGTATTTTTGCGTACCAGGTTTGACATTTTTTCGAGACTCCGAAGGAAAAATGAAGGAAAATTAAGACTTCTACTATCGACAAAATGGGCTGATAAATGGAGATGACAGGATTTGAAAACACTAAACTTACCTTCACAGGTAACTGGATGAATAATGACTGTCAATGGATTGATGTATTCATGATTTATCCAGCTATGGTGATAACCTTTTGTGCCTGTCACATGCCGTAATTTGGGCTTGAGGGAAAATTTATGTGATGCCCTTGGAACAAACTAGTGTTTATGCCATCGTTTTCCTTCTCGGGGAAGCTTAGTGGCGCACACAATCAATTCCTCTGTAACTTGGAAGGAAGGATGTCCTACCCTCGCCATTCTCCCATTGAACACCATTGCAAAAAGTAATGAGATTTCCTCATCGTATCCTTGTAGTAGATGGAGGAACGAGTTCCAACCGGTGTGGAAAAACACTTCCCAGCAGTCTCTAAACTCTGTCATTTGGAACAAATCTTGGTAAGTTTCTGGCTCGAATCTGTTCAGCATGGTTTAAGTAGAGGGGAGAATACAGGGTTTGTAGAGAAAGGTGGCTAAAATTATCTATAGTGATAACAGTCAGTGAAAGCGATGGAGTGGGAGAAGGTTTGCATAGTGTTGGTTTAAAATGTGCCACATTCAACCTACCAAAATGATCATGCAAACAACCCGACATGCTTAGATGATCGTGCCATTATGGCAATTTCGAAACGTGTGCTGTCAAAAACGCATAATTGAATGAGTTTCTAAAGTTTAGTTGGTTCAACCATGTCCAAAGTGATCTTTGTACAGGTTTAACATGTGACTTAATACAAATGTATAACCAAATTTGTAACCATAGCCTTAGTTCAACAAGAAGGTCAACTTATCTTATAGCTTATGCATGCAAGCGAAAAAAGAGGATAATGGTGATGGCAAAGTCATGATAACTAGAAGGTACCCTAAGGTCATATCATATCCATATGGAGGTGAAATAAAATCATATTAGATCTAATTTGTACTATCGTGAATCAGAATTAGTCATAATATCCTATGGATGTGACTCTAATGATATGACTCAACTTTTTACCCAAACTAAATTAAGTTAATACTTAACCATAAATACGAAAAATATCATAATTTTTATTCAGCTTGTCATTTCACTTTTTATTCATACCGACATTTGACCCTTCATATGATCCTTCATACAGATTTCTATAAAAAATGAGCTTGCTGGAGCTGACTGTTGCTAATTGTGGCTTTTCCTAAGTTTCCATGTCACAAAGAAGTCATATGAAATAATTCTCTAGCGTTATTCGTTATTCATCCAAGATTTTGAAACCAGTTTCACTATTTTCATTATCCTACAAACACTTTATCATTTGGCAATAAGTCTTTTAGAAGTAAAAATTTAGACAGATAGTCAGGCTAATCCTCCCCCAAACAAAGTATATGGCATGTCCCCAAGCCATACAAGGAAACGAGGTCACTTCCAAAATAAATTAAGAAAAGTTCAATCATGTTGTTGTAAGTTTGTAGAAGAGAGAAATATTAACCAATAAATGGAAAGGATTCAGATATATACATTTATCCAAAAATAAGAGTGCTCAAATATATAGATGTATAAATTTATCATTTACCATGTGATGAAGATATAAGTGAAAGGACCATAGGGAAAACTAGTCATCCCTGCCTCATTGTATGGATATATTTTCATCTCAAGAATTCTTGAGATCACCTTTGAATTTGTAGGAGCTTACAGCTATGGGTCCCATTTCTAGGATAAACATATCCAAGATATTGATTGAATTTAGATGGTCGGATCCAAGGCCAACTTATGGTTATTCTTTAATGGCATCATAAAAAATAGGCCTAAACATATTTTTATTTTAAACCATGTTCCTAGTGGTGCATTAACCAGATATTACCCGATATTGGCCCACTACCAGTAGGCCTGTTCAGTACCTCGGCGGGTTTATCTTGGTACCATGCACGCATAGCCCTGCTTCTAGCGAGCCTGTTCAGTACCCCGACAGGTTTACTTTCATTTATCAAAATTCCTTATTTTTAGGTTGTTAATTGGCATTGACCTGCTACCAACAGGCCGGTTCAATACCCCTACGAGTTTGGCTTGTATAAAGATTTTGAGTATATGGAAGTCGATTGGTACTAGAGCGTGCTAAGCCCTGCTAAACACATGAGTTATATATAAAACATTTTCACAAAATGGACTTAACTATAGATCATGTCAAAAGAGAATAACTTAAAGGTGTTCTTGGGTATTTCCATCTATTTTCATTATAAAAGATAATGTTCCCCACAAGCATAAATTCCACTTATCCTGGAGTGTTCTCAAAAATATTTAAGAGTCAATTTTTGATAACAAGTGTAGATGAGCTAGTAATCTCTAGGTGTAGAAATTCTAAAAAACATGATAATTGAAGTGAGTCTTTTGAGCACTTGTTCAAGTAATCGGGAATGTACATATCTGAATCAAAACACCAGATATATAAAGCATAACAAAATCATAAAATAAATGGTTCGAAAATGATATACAAGAACTTTAAAACTTCAAAGTTAAGATATATTTTCTAGAATATTTTCTTTTTCAGGTAATATCCCATGAGATGTTCAAAGAAATAGAAAGACCCATTTGTAACCAAATTTCAAAACCATTTGTTAGATGATTTATTTTATTCTTGAAAACATAGAAAAAAGAGTCCCCTACAAACAAATGATTAGAAATGACTCTTATTTATTCAAAGAGATATACACATACTGACATATTAACAAATGATGATAACGCACAATATTTTTAAGAATCAGGAGGAGGAAGAGTATTTGGAGAGTGGAGTCCAATGATTGCCTATATCCTGATAGGATCCATCTTGATCCTTTGGGGGAAAACATAATGCCCCATGTAGATATAACATGGAGAGGTTTTATTTAATGGACATTCCCATCGAGGATGTTTAGTTTTATATTTCGAATAGAAATCACTCTTTGCTACTCGTTCTTCTTCTTGGTTCTTTATGTAAGTTTGGTTTCTAAAGTGAGTGTACCTAGAAGGTTTTTTTCAAGGTGGGAATGTGGCAACCCATCATTCTTTTCTATGATAAATATTCCTTTGATCACCCATTCTTTTATTGGTTCTTATAGGAATATAAGATACTATTGTGGATGCATCAATTTGTGGGGTTACTATGTTTATTGAATTGCCAAAGAGAGCTTTCACCTAGGAGAGATTGACAAAATTAGTGAAGTTCAACTCCTCCACTTAATAAAAGTTGTATTATCTAATTTTGTAACTTAGTGGAAGATTTAAAGGTTCCCAATGGTTACTTCTTTTGAACTTTGTCAGGAATGAGGCCCTTAGGACCTCCTGCCAGGATCTCTTCTCTTTCTATAATTTCCCCCGTAAAAGTATCTTTATGTTTCCAGTAGAACTAATTCCTATAGGTGTTTTTTATTTTATTTTTTTGATGACTTTTCACTGATTTGATGGTTGGGGTTTTATGTTTCCTGTAAAAACTTAATAAAAAATTCAACAAAATTTTACTATCTTAACGAATCTATCCTATACTAATACTATACTACTACTACTACTATTAAAACTGGATTTGGGGGCGCCTGTTATAACAGATGTGTAGGTTCTTACCTCTCGTCTTACTGCTCCCCCGCCACCAGCCTACATCTATTCCACCTTATGGCACCATTCCCCAACTACCGCGCCAAAATGTTGGGCAAAATATTCTCTTGAATAATTCACCTAATATTTAATTATTGACCGAGGTTGGTAGGCTTAGATTTGTTACAAAATATATGCGACGGTTGAGGAATTCTTATGGTATCATGGTAATAATTTAGTAAACAAAATATTAGAAGGTCTTTCAAAATGAAAGACTGAGATGAACTCCTAAGAAATCAACTTCTTAAGAAAACGGGAACAGAGGACTATGGTAGAGTGGTATCAAGTTATACTACTCTACTCTATAAACAACTACTAAAAGACAAAGATATGGACAGTGTGGCAACAAGGAACTATTCTTTATAAGAAGGTCTATTTTACTGATAAACAACTTTTAAGAACTGGTTATACAAAGAATAATTTACAACAACTAATTATGTTTCCTAAAAACTATACATGCAACTAATAGATGGCCACTAATTCCATTCTCCTTGATTATTTTGAGGATAAGGGTTTACTGTAATTAGGACAGGAGCAGAAGAAGTGTCAAAATGGCTTTCAAATGAGGTGAAGAAACTAAAGGGAATCAGATCTAACTTAATCTCTACGAAAATATGTAGACTAAGAATCATCCAATTACAGGCTATAGTAAACATGATGATCTATAAACAAATAAGTCTTATTTACAAAAGATAATTTAATACTACAAGAAAGTAGACATGATTCATGAACAAGCAGAAAGCTTATAAAGATGAGCTAAGTTCTATAGGATAGAAGTATTTTAATAACTATATGATTGAGAGAACAAATTGCATTATTGTGAGCAATGAAACTTAATCTATTAATGTATTTAAAACTTCACATGCGAAGGAACCATTCAAATTTTAATTACAAATCAATACAAGAGATCAAAACACATGACATAATTCTCAGGCATAAGGTGAGACGAAAGGAGAAATAAGAATTAGGTTTAACAAATTGTCTAAACAATCTTATCTAAGGGTGTTAAGAGAAAATACAATCACTATATAACTACCACTATCAAAACAGAATAAAAAAACTAAACAGATAAGCTCAAAACATATTAAAGACAGGAAAGGTTGAATGAAAGACTGGACAGTAGGTTGAAACGAAGGTCTGTATGAAAGGTAGAACAGACTGTCTGAATGACAATTTGCCTAAAGAAAATACTAAAATTTCAAGAAAACGATGAATTTAAATAATTTGTTGAGAACAGCTAACTCATGCATATGCTAATGAAATGTGAAAGAGCAAAAAGTAAATCTACTTACTGATTGAATTTCATAGCAACATAATTTAAAATAGCTCATAATTCAAAAAGGAAATTACATTATTGAACAAACTGAAATATACTTAAGCAAAAATAGAAATAAAAAAAAAGATAAATTTACTGTGACTTAACCAAAGGAATATATTCTACAAATCAAACAATAAACTGTAAAAACTTTGAAAAGGAATTTAGAAACTATTCTAGACGCAACCAGTTGCTAACTTGTAAAGGAAAACTACATAATAAACATGATAAAAATGAAATCTATGCTACAAAAAGTAATTAACATCAACTATTATAGGAATGAAACTACATAAACAACTTATAAACAAGACTATACTAGTTACATAGAAAAGGAAATAACAAAGCATACACAAAAATGTAAAACTTTGGTTGTTGGGGGCCCTTCCAGCAAACAGAGTAATGCCTTGCTAATGGAACACAATCATGCACATCATAATAGAACTTTCATTAAACCATAAGGTAGCATTATAGAGTTTTGTGGTCAACTGATAAGATGGCTAACTATCTCCCTATTCTTACTAACTCCATTGATTCTCTTAGCTACTAACCGCGAGCTATCAACTATTAACATTCAACGATTAACTATTTCTCGCATGAGATCATATGTATATATAGTGTTTTTGCAGAAGGGGGGAAATTCGACCCTTTCAGTTGTCGATTGATCTTAAGATAAGGCATACATTATGACAAATAACTACATTTACAACCAACAGATGAAAATTCCTTATTCTTCACAAATATGGTTCCTCTCTAGCATGTGGTGTGGCATACGAACTCAGTCTCTATCGGATCTGAAGGTTTCACACAAAGACATCATACAAGCGCTCTTCCAGGAGGAGGCTCATACTAAGATGCTGGCACATGGTCACAACAATTTATGACCGTTACATCCCTTTAACGCACATAAATCCATTATTAGCAATGCGTGGTTGATTCGGTGGTTCGAATGATTAGCCAGACGATGTGTTGGATACGCTCTACGCACATCTAGGATGAATGCAATGCTACTTGCTGGTTCGTTGAAGACCAAGATTCTGCAACAAAAGTTTCATACATCAGAATATCACTACATATTATCGAATTTAAACAAGAAAATCATGAAATGATGCAAAATAAAACATAACTTGCATAAATTAAAATATGACCATACCTGCTGCTGAATGTCGAACTGTATGGTAGAAAAGACGCCAAAAGGTAACAAAAAATGTGTTAATATGTAAAGCATTTAGCCAAAATGGTGACAAAACGAGGACCAACACTCTCCCACATGTATAAATTAAATTTTCTACATGCATTTTGGATCTGTTTTATAATTCATTTTTTTTTCATAAGTATTGGATGAAGAGAGAGTGATCACCTCTCTTCTTCCACGATCTCATGTTTTATTGCAGGAAAGATCTAGGTTTTTGTAGGTCCTCGGAAGATAGAAGGTTAATATATATATGAGCGAGTCTTGAAAACTTTTTCTTATATTTGCAAATGGATTGAGAACAAAAAATTTAGGAATTTATATGTAAACCATAGGAAGATCAATTTTCCATAAGTCAAGTTCCATTGCTACATGATTTTATACTAAAAAATCCTCCCAAAAGACCTTTCGTCCATCATGCTCATTCAACAACACCATGGTATGGCCATACATTTCCTTCTTTCTTCCACTATTCCATCACTTCCATGACCTTCTTCTCCATTTATTCACTCCCATACTATCCATTCCACTCACACCTAACCCATGAATAATGTCTCTCAGCTCTCTTGCATGTTGAGTTACCTCCCTATCCTTTTCATTTTACCAATAAAGCCTACTTGTTAGCAAAAATATTACATCTCTAGTCCTTCATAATCATTTATTTTGTACTCATATTGGATGATGTGGAATTCATCAAGGTCCACCTTCCAATGGTATTGTCCCATCGACATAAACACACTATCTCGGAAACAAGACTTGAGTTATGTATATTACCTTGGAATTTTACATGCATCAATGGTAAATTTCCTCATTGATGATCAAGGGAATACATCAATGTCTCTTACTTGTCAAATATTGTAGGTGACTCGACTTCAACACATACATTCATACCTGACAAGTTGTAATACTATACCTTGATAGTTCATTGTCATCACTGGTGATTTCTCTCATGTTGGTTAATAATTTTCATTATTGATTGGTAATCCAACGAAGTTTTTTCATGTTCGAATTCAAGAACATTCATTCACATGGATTAACTTGTACATAAGCGTGGATATTGGATGAAGACTATATATTTTTATTGTTCCAACAATTCAACATTATTATTTTTGTTCAGTTGGAAACATTTGTTTTCAATAGTTAGTAGTCTCAAGATCCATCACTACACTTGCATGAATCCCACCCTCAGCGTCATCTATAACAGCATTCAGTTCATCTTGCACATTTCCTTATCATGGAATATATTCAACCTTGATAAGTTTCATCTTCTAGCTATGTCTCTCAGTAGTAGCTAGAAACCTACATTAGCCCCAGCATGCATCAGTACATTCATGTCAACCAAGGCTTCCACAAAGGTAAAAATTGACGTAAAGTAGCATGAGTTTTTGATTTATTAAAGATTTAGGAAATTTTCATGAAGAACCATTAAGCATTATCCATTTCCATTTTATGTATAGCATTTCCACTTCTTTACCACTAGTTATTTTTTCCTTTGTCATTCCAATACATGCACACCCAAGTCAAGTCCTTCCCTACATCTCCTATGTCCAAGCATGAGAAAATGATATGTTTCTGCCACACAATAACCAACAATAGGAATATGAGGAATTGTTGTTTCTTCCTGAGAACCTACAGTGGAAGAAGCATATGCTGCCATACAACAAAGAATACATTTAGAGGTATGAGTTTCATAGTTCACTGATGCATACATTGATTTACAACTATTGTCATGAGCATTTTATAATAATGATAAAGGATTTGGTCCTTGCATACTTGATGTTAATGGAAGAGAGGTATTGTTATCACTATGAAAATAATTTCATAATGATGAAAGGCAAACCAACCTTTGGGAAAACATGCATATATTTACATGGCAACAAAACAATTTTGTTTGAGATATGATATTTCATTAACAAAATCATCAATTGTTGGTATCAAGCCATGCTCAGCCCACAGTTTCACATTCAACCATCTATTTTCAACATCATAATTTTATTATTGAATCTTGGAAATGGGAGGTATATCCAAGGGAATCAGGATAATAATGGAGTGCATACATCAGTGCAATCTAAGTTTTTGGAGCAACACTACACTGTCATTTTCATATCCATGCTATGTTTTCAAATGAATGCTTCTCGTCATCCATAGAAGTCAAGCTGATATTGTTAGAGGCTGCATGAACGTATGGTATAAGGGATGCATGCATGGTCTTTGAAGGGTTCTAAAATTCATTATTGCTTGCTGTCAGTAACCACATTCGTAGCTCTTATCAATTGACACAAATATTTATTGCAAACTTGCCTATGATTTTGATGGCTACCAATTGTTTTAGCATGGTTTGTCTTGGTGCTATGAGATTCTCATAATAATTTTGACATAGGATTTATCCTTGGTGCAATTTGGTTTTTTTGGTGCTTAATGCCATCATTAATACTTTTAGATTATAGCATGGAAATGATTGAGAGGGTTGCAAGTTTGCAATCTACCTTGGAATCAATCAAATATAAGATTGGTAATGTTGGATGCATTTCAGGGGCACCTTGAGACTGTGAGTATGTTTTATCAAAAGAATTATTTCAGCCTTATAATTGACCATCATATACTCAACAAAAAAATCTGCATTATGTTTTCTCAGCATGGAGAAATAGACCAACTCCTAAAAATGGAAAGGTTTGTGGAAATTAATTTATCATTGTATGCTGTGTACATTTGCTTATATCTTCCAAGGAATCAAAGAATGACAACATGTTAAGTTTGGGGGATATGAATACTTTCCAACTAAGCCGACAACTCTTACTTTCCATGAGGACATGGAAATTACTCAGTTTGGGGGGAGGATCTATTATGCTTGCTAGTTTGTTATTCATATTCATATTTCACATGCATGTTGATTTTATAAAGTGCAGAAATTGAAGTGAGAATATATTGCAATTGGTAAACTAGATATTCATCAAACTTGGAGAAGAGAAGTACTACATCATGAAGAACAACTCTGGTAAGTTTCATCCCAATCCAATGCACGGTTTTCAATAAAATGGCCATCATCACCTACATCCATTTTGCCTATATCTCGAGATCCGTGCATCATATGGATTTTATTTTTGTGGAGAAGAAAAATTATGTTAAGAACAATATACTCACCAATTTTTAGGTAAAAATACTTCATGGATTTTGAATAAATGACTATCATCACCTACAACCAATTTGCATTTTTCTCGAAATCCGTGATGTGGGCGTCTCTTCTTTTTGGTGTGTATATGCATTGGGAAAAATATTGTCTTGAATAATTCACCTAATATTTAATGATCAACCAAGGTTGGTAGGCTTAGAGTTGTTACAAAATATATGTGAAGGTAGAGGCATTCTTATGGTATCGTGGTAATACATTAGTAAACAAAATATTATAAGGTATTTCAAAATGAAATATTGAGTCGAAATCCTAAGAAATAAACTTCTTAAGATAACGGGAACAGAGGAATAGGGTAGAGTGGTATCAAGTTATACTACTCTATTCTATAAACAACTACTAAAAGACAAAGATATGGACAGTGTGACAACAAGGAACTATTCTTTATAAGCCTGGTCTAGCTCATAATTCAAAAAGGAAATTACATTATTGAACAAACTGAAATATACCTAAGAAAAAACACAAATAAAACAAAGCTAAATTTACTGTGACTTAACCAAAGGAATCTAGTCTACAAATCAAAAAATAAACTGTAAAAAATTTGAAAAGGAATTTAGAAACTATTCTAGGCGCAATGGGTTGCTGACTTGTAAAGGAAAACTACATAATCAACATGATAAAAATGAAATCTATGCTACAGAAAGTAATTAACATCAACGGTTACATGAATGAAACTACATAAACAATTTATAAATAAGACTATACTAGTTACAGAGAAAAGGAAATAACGAAGCATACACAAAAATGTAAAACTTTGGTTGTCGGGGGCAGGGATGATTTTAAGGAACCATACTTATTTAAAAGTGTATAAATGTTGGCGAATTTTACCAATTCTTAAAACGGAAACTCTAAAATGATTGGTGATATTTTTCAAAAAATATTTTAATTTCCAAGTATTTTATATCGTTTATATAATAATTTGGCGATTTTTAGGGTGAAAACATTTTACCCCATCTAAATTGGGTGAAATAGGGCTTCAAAAAATTCAAAATGGCAAATTTTTTTTGGGAGAAAAACATGGAAAAATAGCCCACTGGGATAAAATTTTCACCTAAAATCATCCGTGGTCGAGGGGCCCTCCCAGCAAATAGAGTAATGCCTTGATAATGGAACACAATCATGCATAGTGTAATAGAACTTTCATTAAACCAAAAGGTAGTGTTACAGAGTTTTGTGGTCAATTGATAAGATGGATAACTATCTCGCTATTCTCACTAACTCTATTGATTCTCTTACCTACTAACCACGAGCTATCAACTATTAACATTCAATGATTAACTATTTCTCATATGAGATCATCTGTATATATAGTTTTTTTATAGAAGGCGAGTAAGTCGACCCTTTCAGTGGTCAACTTCTCTTAAGACAAGGAATACATTATGACAAATAACTACATTGATAACAAACAAATGGCATTTCCTTCTTCTTCGCAAATCTGGTTCCTCTCTTGCATACGGTGTGGCATACAAACTCAGTCTTAATCAAAGCCGGCATCAAGGTGTCACACAGAGACATCATACGAGCGCTCTTCTAGAAGGAGGCTCATACTAAGATGCTAGAACGTGGTCACAACATTTCGCAGACATTAAATGGATTTAATGCACATAAATCCACTATCGGGAATGCATTGTTGATTTGGTGGTTCGAACAATGAGCTGGACGATGTGTTGGATATGCTCTATACGCATCTAGGATGAATGCAATGCTTCTTGCTGGTTCATTGAAGACCAATATTCTCCAATGAAAGTTTCATACATTAGAATATCACTACATATTATCAAATTTAAACAAGAAAATCATGAAATGATGCAAAATAAAACATAACTTGCATAAATTAAAATATGACCATACTTGTTGCTAAATGGCGAACTGTATTGTAGAAAAGATGCCAAAAGGTAACAAAACATGTGTTAATATGTAAAATACTTAGCCAAAAATGGTGACAAAATGAGGACCAACATTCCCCCAAACTGGAAGAATGCCAGGTCCCACTCGTCAGAAATAAAAGATCGCATCAGGAAGGAGGCAGAGTTGCGTCAGCAGCTGCCTCTGACTTGTATTGTTTGAACTTTAATTTCCTACCCTGTGCTTTCAGAAGGGCACGCCTTGCTTGTTGATTCCTCTGTGATAAAATAACGGTCTTGTGGAGGTCCTCCATCTTTTTAATCTATAACCGCAACTCTTTATTCTCCTCCCAAAGATCTGAAATTAAATTAACATACCCTTCATTCTGCTTTGTTAATTGAGTTAACTCATAAGTTAATTGATCTAATGTTGGCTATGGTGGCGTAGATGGATCTACGAACTAGTTGGAATCTCGTGGAGGACTCATTTCCCTTGATGGAAGATCCAAATCAATAGTAGGAATGTGTTCTTCAAGGCTGATATCCTAGAAAGATGCAGGAATGTTCGCTTGATCGACATCCTTCAATAATTCGGCAGAAAGACTGGTTAATGCTAACAGGGATGAATTTGGGTCGATTTTCTCTAATTCGGCTACATCATCTGAATGACCGGTCTACACATCAAACAAAACTACGATCTAGGTACTAGGCCAGAGCATACGCTGAAATTTTTTTGCCTTTTGTTTCGTGGTGCAAGGTCGTGAGAAAGGTACAAATTCAGCGAACACGAGACTAGCAAGAGTCTTTTGTGAAGATGGGTTAGATTCTAAGATATCTTTGTCAAGGTGGACGATGTTGGGATTTTCATCTTCTACAGGTGAGGTTTGACTTGTTCCACGGTGAAATTGATGAGATCATATACGGATATTAAGATGGGGATTAAGCACCTTGAATACAAAGGTCTCCCAATGTTGGTTTTGCTCCTTGAGTTGTTCCAAGATTAAAATTTTAATCAAGTTGTGGTGGTATAAGCTACTTTTGGGGTGAAGGGTATTTTTGCGTACCAGGTTTGACATTTTTTCGAGACTCCTAAGGAAAAATAAAGGAAAATTAAGACTTCTATTATTGACAAAATGGGCTAATAAATGGAGATGACAGGATTTTAAAACACTAAACTTACCTTCACAGGTAACCGGATGAATAATGACTGTCAATGGATTGATGTATTCATGATTTATCCAGCTATGGTGATAACCTTTTGTGCCTGTCACATGTCGGAATTTGGGCTTGAGGGAAAATTTATGTGATGCCCTTGGAACAAACTAGTGTTTATGCCATCGCTTGCCGTCTCGGGGAAGCTTAGTGGCGCACACAATCAATTCCTCTGTAACTTGGAAGGAAGGATGTCCTACCCTCGCCATTCGCCCATTGAATGCCATTGCAAAAAGCAATGAGATTTCCTCATCGTATTCTTGTAGTAGATGGAGGAACGGGTTCCAATCGGTGTGGAAAAACACTTCCCAGCAGTCTCTAAACTCTGTCATTTGGAACAAATCTTGGTAAGTTTCTGGCTCAAATCGGTTCGGCATGGTTTAAGTAGAGGGGAGAATACAGGGTTTGCAGAGAAAGGTGGCTAAAATGCTCTATAGTGATAACGGATAGTGAAAGCGATGGAGTGGGAGAAGGTTTGCATAGTGTTGGTTTAAAATGTGCCACATTAAACCTACCAAATGATCATGCAAACAACCCAACATGCTTAGACGATCGTGCCATTATGGCAACTTCGAAACGTGTGCCATCAAAAACACATAATTGAATGAGTTTCTAAAGTTTAGTTGGTTCAACCATGTACAAAGCGATCTTTGGACAGGTTTAACATGTGACTTAATACAAATGTATAACCAAATTTGTAACCATAGCCTTAGTTCAACAAGAAGGTCGACTTATCTTATAGCTTATGCATGCAAGCAAAAAAAGAGGATAATGGTGATGGCAGAGTCATGATAACTAGAAGGTACCATAAGGTCGTATCATATCCATATGGAGGTGAAATAAAATCATATTAGATCTAATTCGTACTATCATGAATCAGAATTAGTCATAATATCCTGTGGATGTGATTCTAATGATATGACTCAACTTTTCACCCAAACTAATTTAAGCTAATACTTAACCATAAATACGAAAAATATCATAATTTGTATTCAGCTTGTCATTTGACTTTTTATTCATACCGACATTTGACCCTTCATATGATCCTTCATACAGATTTCTATAAAAAATGAGCTTGCTAGAGCGGGCTGTTGCTAATTGTGGCTTTTCCTAAGCTTCCATGTCACAAAGAAGTCATATGAAATAATTCTCTAGCGTTCTTCGTTATTCATCCAAGATTTTGAAACCAGTTTCACTATTTTCATTATCATGCAAACACTTTATCATTTGGCAATGAGTCTTTTAGAAGTAAAAATTTAGACAGATAGTCAGGCTAATCCTCCCCCAAACAAAAGATATGGCATGTCCCCAAGCCATACAAGGAAACGAAGTCACTTCCAAAATAAATTAAAAAAAGTTCAATCATGTTGTTGTAAGTTTGTAGAAGAGAGAAATATTAACCAATAAATGGAAAGGATTCAGATATATACATTTATCCAAAAATAAGAGTGCTCAAATATATAGATGTATAAATTTATCATTTACCATGTGATGAAGATATAAGTGAAAGGACCATAGGGAAAACTAGTCATCCCTGCCTCATTGTATGGATATCTTTTCATCTCAAGAATTCTTGAGATCACCTTTGAATTTGTAGGAGCTTATAGCTATGGGTCCCATTTCTAGGATAAACATATCCAAGATATTGATTGAATTTAGATGGTCGGATCCAAGGCCAACTTACGGTTATTCTTTAATGGCATCATAAACAATAGGACTAAACATATTTTTATTTTAAACCATGTGCCTAGTGGTGCATTAACTAGATATTACCCGATATTTCCCCACTACCAGTAGGCCTGTTCAGTACCTCAGCGGGTTTATCTTGGTACCATGCACGCATAGCCCTGCTTCCAGCGATCCTGTTTAGTACCCCGACGGGTTTACTTTCATTTATCAAACTTCCTTATTTTTAGGTTGTTAATTAGCATTGACCCGCTACCAAAAGGCCTGTTCAATACCCCGACGAGTTTGGCTTGTATAAATATTTTGAGTATATGGAAGTCGATTGGTACTATAGCGTGCTAAGCCCTCCTAAACACATGAGTTATATATAAAACATTTTCAAAAAATGGACTTAACTATAGATCATGTCAAAAGAGAATAACGTAAAGGTGTTCTTGGGTCTTTCCATCTATTGTCTTTATAAAAGATAATGTTCCCCACAAGCATAAATTCCACTTATCCTGGAGTGTTCTCAAAAATATTTAAGAGTCAAGTTTTGATAACAAGTGTAGATGAGCTAGTAATCTCTAGGTGTAGAAATTCTAAAAAACATGATAATTGAAGTGAGTCTTTTGAGCACTTGTTCAAGTAATCGGGAATGTACATATCTGAATCAAAACACCAGATATATAAAGCATAACAAAATCATAAAATAAATGGTTTGAAAATGATATACAAGAACTTTAAAACTTCAAAGTTAAGATATATTTTCTAGAATATTTTATTTTTCAGGTAATATCCCATGAGATGTTCAAAGAAATAGAAAGACCCATTTGTAACCAAATTTCAAAACCATTTGTTGGATGATTTATTTTATTCTTGAAAACATAGAAAAAAGAGTCCCCTACAAAGAAATGATTAGAAATGACTCTTATTTATTCAAAGAGATATACACATACTGACATATCTACAAATGATGATAACCCACAATATTTTTAAGAATCAGGAGGAGGAAGAGTCTTTGGAGAGTGGAGTCCAATGATTGCCTATATCCTGATAGGATCCATCTTGATCCTTTGGGGGAAAACATAATGCCCCATGTAGATATAACATGGAGAGGTTTTATTTAATGGACATTCCCATCGCGGATGTTTAGTTTTACATTTCGGACAGAAATCACTCTTTGCTACTCGTTTTCTTCCTGGTTCTTTATGTAAGTTTGGTTTCTAAAGTGAGTGTACCTAGAAGGTTTTTTTCAAGGTGGGAATGTGGCAACCCATCATTCTTTTCCAGGAGAAATATTCCTTTGATCACCTATTCTTTTATTGGTTCTTATAAGAATAGAAGATACTACTGTGGATGTATCAATCTGTGGGGTTACTATGTTTATTGAATTGCCAAAGAGAGCTTTCACCTAGGAGAGATTGACAAAATTAGTGAAGTTCATCTCCCCCACTTAATAAAAGTTGTATTATCTAATTTTGTAACTTAGTGGAAGATTTAAAGGTTCCCAATGGTTACTTCTTTTGAACTTTGTCAGGAATGATGCCCTTAGGACCTCCTACCAGGATCTCTTCTCTTTCTATAATTTCCCCCGTAAAAGTATCTTTATGTTTCCAGTAGAACTACTTCCTATAGGTGTTTTTTATTTTATTTTTTTGATGACTTTTCACTGAGTTGATGGTTGGGGTTTTATGTTTCCTGTAAAAAATTAATAAAAATTTCAACAAAATTTTACTACCTTAACGAATCTATCCCATACTAATACTATACTACTACTACTACTATTAAAACTGGATTTGGGAGCGCCTGTTATAACAGATGTGCAAGTTCTTACCTCTCGTCTTACTGCTCCCCTGCCACCAGCCTACATCTATTCCACCTTATGGCACCATTCCCCAACTACCGCGCCAAAATGTTGGGAAAAATATTCTCTTGAATAATTCACCTAATATTTAATTATTGACAGAGGTTGGTAGGCTTATATTTGTTACAAAATATATGCGACGGTTGAGGGATTCTTATGGTATCATGGTAATAATTTAGTAAGCAAAATATTAGAAGGTATTTCAAAATGAAAGACTGAGTTGAAGTCCTAAGAAATCAACTTCTTAAGATAACGAGAACAGAGGACTAGGGTAGAGTGGTATCAAGTTATACTACTCTACTCTATAAACAACTACTAAAAGACAAAGATATGGACAGTGTGACAACAAGGAACTATTCTTTATAAGAAGGTCTATTTTACTGATAAACAACTTTTAAGAACTGGTTATACAAAGAAGAATTTACAACAACTAATTATGTTTCCTAAAAACTATACATGCAACTAATAGATGGCCACTAATTCCATTCTCCTTGATTATTTTGAGGATAAGGGTTTACTGTAATTACGACAGGAGCAGGAGAAGTGTCAAAATGGCTTTCAAATGAGGTGAAGAAACTAAAGGGAATCAGATCTAACTTAATCTCTATGAAAATATGTAGACTAAGAATCATCCAATTACAGGATATAGTAAACATGATGATCTATAAACAAATAAGTCTTATTTACAAAAGATAAATTAATACTACAAGAAAGTAGACATGATTCATGAACAAGCAGAAAGCTTATAAAGCTGATCTAAGTTCTATAGGATAGAATTATTTTAATAACTATATGATTGAGAGAACAAATTGCATTATTGTGAGCAATGACACTTAATCTATTAATGGATTTAAAACTTCACATGCGAAGGAACCATTCAAATTTTAATTACAAATCAATACAAGAGATCAAAACACATGACATAATTCTCAGGCATAAGGTGAGATGAAAGGAGAAATAAGAATGAGGTTTAACAAATTGTCTAAACAATCTTATCTAAGGGTGTTAAGAGAAAATACAATCACTATATAACTACCACTATCAAAACAGAATAAAAAAAACTAAATAGATAAGCTCAAAACATATTAAAGACAGGAAAGGTTGAATGAAAGATTGGACAGCAGGTTGAAATGAAGGTCTGTATGAAAGGTAGAACAGACTGTCTGAATGACATTTTGCCTAAAGAAAATACTAAAATTTCAAGAAAACGGTGAATTTAAATAATTTGTTGAAAACAGCTAACTCATGGATATGCTAATGAAATGTGAAAGAGCAAAAAGTAAATCTACTTACTGATTGAATTTCATAGCAACATAATTTAAACTAGCTCATAATTCAAAAAGGAAATTATATTATTGAACAAACTGAAATATACTTAAGCAAAAATAGAAATAAAACAAAGATAGATTTCCTGTGACTTAACCAAAGGAATATATTCTACAAATCAAACAATAAACTGTAAAAACTTTGAAAAGGAATTTAGAAACTATTCTAGGCGCAACCAGTTGCTAACTTGTAAAGGAAAACTACATAATCAACATGATAAAAATGAAATCTATGCTACAAAAAGTAATTAACATCAACTATTATAGGAATGAAACTACATAAACAACTTATGAACAAGACTATACTAGTTACAGAGAAAAGGAAATAACAAAGCATACATAAAAATGTAAAAATTTGGTTGTTGGGGGGGCCTTCCAGCAAACAGAGTAATGCCTTGCTAATGGAACACAATCATGCACATCGTAATAGAACTTTCATTAAACCATAAGGTAGCGTTATAGAGTTTTGTGGTCAACTGATAAGATGGCTAAATATCTCCCTATTCTTACTAACTCCATTGATTCTCTTAGCTACTAGCCGCGAGCTATCAACTATTAACGTTCAACGATTAACTATTTCTCGCATGAGATCATATGTATATATAGTGTTTTTGCAGAAGGGGGGAAATTCGACCCTTTCAGTGGTCGATTGATCTTAAGATAAGGCATACATTATGACAAATAACTACATTTACAACCAACAGATGAAATTTCCTTATTCTTCACAAATATGGTTCCTCTCTGACATGTGGTGTGGCATACGAACTCAGTCTCTATCAGAGCTGAAGGTGTCACACAAAGACATCATACAAGCGCTCTCCCAGGAGGAGGCTCATACTAATATGTTGGCACATGGTCACAACAATTTACGGCCATTACATCCCTTTAACACACATAAATCCACTATCAGCAATGCACGGCTGATTCGGTGGTTCGAATGATGAGCCAAACGATGTGTTGGATACGCTCTGTGCACATCTAGGATGAATGCAATGCTACTCGCTGGTTTGTTGAAGACCAATATTCTGCAGCAAAAGTTTCATACATCAGAATATCACTACATATTATCGAATTTAAACAAGAAAATCATGAAATGATGCAAAATAAAACATAACTTGCATAAATTAAAATATGACCATACCTGGTGCTGAATGTCGAACTGTATGGTAGAAAAGACGCCAAAAGGTAAAAAAACATGTGTTAATATGTAAAATATTTAGCCAAAATGGTGAAAAAACGAGGACCAACACTCTCCCACATGTATAAATTAAATTTTCTACATGCATTTTGGATCTGTTTTATAATTCATTTCTTTTTATTTTTTTTTCATAAGTATTGGATGAAGAGAGAGTGATCTCCTCTCTTCTTCCACGATCTCATGTTCTATTGCAGGAAAGATCTAGGTTAATATATATATGAGCGAGTCTTGAATACTTTTTCTTATATTTGCAAATGGATTGAGAACAAAAAATTTAGGAATTTATATGTAAACCATAGGAAGATCAATTTTCCATAAGTCAAGTTCCATTGCTACATGATTTTCTACTAAAAAATCCTCCCAAAAGACCTTTCGTCCATCATGCTTATTCAACAACACCATGGTATGGCCATACATTTCCTTCTTTTCTCCACTATTCCATCACTTCCATGACCTTCTTCTCCATTTCTTCACTCCCATACTATCCATTCCACTCACACCTAACCTGTGAATAATGTCTCTCAGCTCTCTTGCATGTTGAGTTACCTCCATGTCCTTTTCATTTTAACAATAAAGCCTACTTGTTAGCGAAAATATTACATCTCTAGTCCTTCATAATCATTTGTTTTGTACTCATATTGGATGATGTGGAATTCATTAAGGTCCACCTTCCAATGGTATTGTTCCATCGACATAAACACACTATCTCGGAAACAAGACTTGAGTTATGTATATTACCTTTGAATTTTACATGCATCAATGGTAAATTTCCTCATTGATGATCAAGGGAATACATCAATGTCTCTTACTTGTCAAATCTTGTAGGTGACTCGACTTCAACACATACATTCATACTTGACAAGTTGTAATACTATACCTTGATAGTTCATTGTCATCACTGGTGATTTCTCTCACGTTGGTTAATAATTTTCATTATTGATTGGTAATCCAACGAAGTTTTTCCATGTTCGAATTCAAGAACATTCATTCACATGGATTAACTTGTACATAAGCGTGGACATTGGATGAAGACTATATATTTTTATTGTTCCAACAATTCAACATTATTATTTTCATTCAGTTGGAAACATTTGTTTTCAATAGTTAGTAGTCTCAAGATCCATCACTACACTTGCATGAATCCCACCTTCAGCATCATCTATAACATCATTTAGTTCATCTTGCACAATTCCTTATCATGGAATATATTCAACCTTGATAAGTTTCATCTTCTAGCTACGTCTCTCAGTAGTAGCTAGAAACCTACATTAGCCCCAGCATGCATCTGTACATTCATGTCAACCAAGGCTTCCACAAAGGTAAAATTTGACGTAAAGTAGCATGAGTTTTTGATTTATTAAAGATTTAGGAAAATTTCATGAAGAACCATTAAGCATTATCCATTTCCATTTTATGTATAGCATTTCCTCTTTTTTACCACTAGTTATTTTTTCCTTTGTCATTCCAATACATGCACACCCAAGTCAAGTCCTTCCCTACATCTCCTATGTCCAAGCATGAGAAAATGATATGTTTCTGCCACACAAGAACCAACAATAGAAATATGAGGAATTGTTGTTGCTTCCTGAGAACCTACATTGGAAGAAGCATATGCTGCCATACAACAAAGAATACATTTAGAGGTATGAGTTTCATAGTTCACTGATGCATACATTGATTTACAACTGTTGTCATGAGCATTTTATAATAATGATAAAGGATTTGGTCCTTGCATACTTGATGTTAATGGAAGAGAGGTATTGTTATCACTATGAAAATAATTTCATAATGATGAAAGGCAAACCAACCTTTTGGAAAACATGCATATATTTACATGGCAACAAAACAAGTTTGTTTGAGATATGATATTTCATTAACAAAATCATCAATTGTTCGTATCAAGCCATTCTCAGCCCATGGTTTCACATTCAACCATATATTTTCAACATCATAATTTTATTATTGAATCTTGGAAATGGGAGGTATATCCAAGGAAATCAGGATAATAATGGAGTGCATACATCAGTGCAATCTAAGTTTTTGGAGCAACACTACATTGCCATTTTCATATCCATGCTATGTTTTCAAATGAATGCTTCGCGTCATCCATAGAAGTCAAGCTGATATTGTTAGAGGCTACATGAATGTATGGTATAAGGGATGCATGCATGGTATTTGAAGGGTTTTAAAATTCATTATTGCTTGCTGTCAGTAACCACATTCGTAGCTCTTATCAATTGACACAAATATTTATTACAAACTTGCCTATGATTTTGATGGCTACCAATTGTTTTAGCATGGTTTGTCTTGGTGCTATGAGATTCTCATAAAAAGTTTGACATAGAATTTATGCTTGGTGCAATTTGGTTTTTTTGGTGCTTAATTCCATCATTAATACTTTCAGATTATAGCATGGAAATGATTGAGAGGGTTGCAAGTTTGCAATCTACCTTGGAATCAATCAAACATAAGATTGGCAATGTTGGATGCATTTCAGGGGCACCTTGAGACTGTGAGTATGTTTTATCAAAAGCATGATTTCATCCTTATAACTGACCATCATATACTCAACAAAAAAATCTGCATTATGTTTTCTCAGCATGGAGAAATAGACGAGCTCCTAAAAATGGAAAGGTTTGTGGAAATTAATTTATCATTGTATGTTGCGTACATTTGCTTATATCTTCCAAGGAATCAAAGAATGACAACATGTTAAGTTTGGGGGATATGAATACTTTCCAACTAAGCTGACAACTCTTACTTTCCATGAGGACATGGAAATTACTCAGTTTGGGGGGAGGATCTATTATGCATGCTAGTTTGTTATTCATATTCATATTTCGCATGCATGTTGCTTTTATAAAGTGCAGAAATTGAAGTGAGCATATATTGCAATTGGTAAACTAGATATTCATGAAACTTGGAGAAGAGAAGTACTACATCATGAAGAACAACTCTGGTAAGTTTCATCCCAATCCAATGCACGGTTTTCAATAAAATGGCCATCATCACCTACATCCATTTTGCCTATATCTCGAGATCCGTGCATCATATGGATTTTATTTTTGGGGAGAAGAAAAATTATGTTAAGAACAATATACTCACCAATTTTTAGGTAAAAACACTTCATGGATTTTGAATAAATGACTATCATCACCTACAACCAATTTGCATTTTTCTCAAAATCCGTGATGTGGGTGTCTCTTCTTTTTGGTGTGTAGATGCATTGGACTAGTGAAAACTTTCCTACAAAATTGCAGTCAAACCTAGTTCGTCATTTAGGAGAAATTGGTCTAAGAATTTCACTATTATATTTGTTGAAACACCACTAAATGTTTCTACTAAATTTTCTGCTAAATGAATGAAACATCGCTAAATGGATGAAACATCGCTAAATGGATGAAACATCGCTAAATTTTTTCCGAAATTCTTCGCTAAATGGATGAAACACCGCTAAATCTTTTGCTAAATTCCCTGCTAAATGGCTGAAACACCGCTAAAGTTTTCACTAATTGCTAAAACTCCACTAGAATTGCTAGAAAATACTTGAGGGCTACTTTTGAAGGTATGATGGGTATGAATATTAAACATAAAGTTGCTAATATGATCTCGATGACATTGTATTGAGAAACATCACTTGTTGTGTTCATAATTTGCTAACAGTGACATGTTTTGAGATTGACTTTCATGAGAGATGCAATAACCACTATTTGCATAACTTTCAGGTATTATTTGGAAAGAAGCATCATATTCCATTAGCATCATGAGTGAAAAGTAGAGTGGTTTTGGTCACTATGCATGGTAAAATGAAAGAAACAATTGAATGAGTTTTTCTAGTTTGGATGCTACACAAGTATTGGGTTGCATGAGGACATGCAACAAGTTTATTTTGGGGGATATGTTGGGTCATGGATTTGTCCTTATTTTCATCACCTATCGACATCTATTTCATACATCTTCTTCCTATTATTACCCATTTATCATTCCATTGTCCATATATTTGTTGTAACTGCCTGTAAAATACCATATTACTCCTATTGATGCTTTCGTGGTTAATAATGATTTTTTTCTTTTTTTTATTATTATGAATTGAACACTATTATGCATAATTTTGGTGATGATGGTTTGTGAAGTGATTTTTCATATTAGCAGTAGCATCACTCATGGTTCAAGTCTCTAAAGTTGGCATGCTAGCACACGTCCACATGCAAATTCACAACATTATTTCATTACTAATATTAATTATATGGATTTGTGATATTGAATTCGTACACCTATCCAATATGGAAGCCTCCACCTCATGATCAAACAACCTCAACCAAAAATGCATTGCAGATAAAAAAACATTGATTTACATTTCAATTTGTGGGAGGATGAAGAAGAATCTCGAAAATATAGGACATGGGTTTTGTCTATAACGACCTCAATTACTTGAATCATAATAAAATATCCAAAAAATGACACGGTTTGAGAGATACAGGTGGTTATTCGAGAGGATATTTTCCTAGATTTATAGTTACGACTAGTTTGCAAATTTGCAAATTTGTTAAAATATATTCCAAGTTGGGAATTTGGTTCCTCATCCTCATGAATGATTTTTATGTGTAAATATGTAATCAATATCATGGAGAAGGGAGATAGGAGAGAAAGCAATTTTATGTTGTAGAATTTGATCCAGACTATGTTGTAATAATTTCATTCTGATAATACATGCTGGCAGTTTCTTAATTTTGGAGTTGTAGACCTTCATTGTGGGTATCCAACTCTGCTAAGTGGAGGAAGGGCCCTCTTCCTTGAGAAGATGCCGGTAGTGTTGATTGTTAAGTTTATTAATTTGCTTATCATTTAGCTCTTACTTTCATTCATTGTTATATTTATCATTGTTGTTATTCATGTTAATTTCTTTTGATAAATCGTTGGCCAACATAACATTCTTTCATATTTATGTAATTAGATCTTGATTCATAAGAGTCGATTTTGTTTTTAGATTTACAATATGGTTTTATGAATAGATTTGAGGTTTGATTTATTTTCAAGAAGGTGTGATCTAGTTTACAAAGAATTTCAATTTCATACCAATAGATCAACAATGTAAGGGATATATTGTGCTTGCATAGATATTGCACGATAGCTTTGAAAGAAAAGTCTTACTAGGGTTGAAAATTTATGTTATGGGAGTTTCAAATGTTTATTTCATTATACAATTAATTTTACCAATAAGACACGCAAAATTTAAGTGGAAAACCCAAAATCGATGAAAACCACCATAATAGATCTATTATATCCCTTGACCTAAACTATCCAAGACGGGATGAGCCAGCCACCACTCACCTCTAGGCCACTTTACAATGGAGCCTCCTTAAGCCTTATAAAGGATTATTTACATGGAATACCATGGGCCACCAATACCATGGAAAATACCATTGTCCAAAAAACACGTGCTAGACCTAAATCACCTCTGACTTATTTCCATGTTTTTAAGTGGAAAACCCAAAATAGAGAAAAACCACCATAATATATCTATTATGGCCCATGAACTAAACTAACCAATATGGGTCAAGTGAGCTAGACACCACTCACCTCGAGGCCACTTTAAAATGGTGCCTCCTCAAGCCTTAGAAAAAATTCCTTACATGCAATACCATGGGACAATACCATGGGCCATCGAATACCACTGGCCACCAATACCAAGGGACAATTCCATTGGTAACCAAACACCATGGCCCAAAACCATGTGCTAGACATAAACCAAATTTGACTCATTCCCAAGTCAAAGTTAGCCCTAACAATTCCCTCTTTAAACTTGTGTTGGAGTAATCACCAACCCCCCTCAATTTTTTACCTAGGAATCTCACATATACCTCCCTATCACTAAGTCTATCTCCTGAATTTATCGATGAGTTACTAAGGGTATGCATGCATTACCAGGTCATACAACCATATGCCCATTTACATGCAAACTGATCCATTAATTATTTTCATGTGTCTTCATTATGACTACACCATCGCCATCCATTGGTTCATCCTCTCACTTTTCCATGCTCTCTTTCTTACTCATTTCTACGATGCTCATTTTGTACTTGCATATAACCTTGCCATTAACGTCCATATAAAAATAATCCCTTTATTGGATTACATGTGTCCTCAGCCATTGTAACTGCCAGTTATCTATGAATTCTCTTCACATACATGGTTCATAAATCTTGGTCCCATAAATGAGATTAAACCATCTCACATCCTCCTGCAATCAAAGACTCAACCTCTTTGATATATATCAAGTTAGGTTACAATTACACATGCCACCCTCATACCTACCAAATGGTTCATTCCACACTTGCTGCAACATCCATTCTCTTCACATAATAGGGATACCTTGTGCTTCTAGCACCCAAGGAAATTACATTCTAACAAGGAACCCAAAAATATTGTTAGGGTGTAGGGTACCATCGAACATGCACCCCACAGTTAATTAAAAAAACCAAGTACAAAAAAATGAGCACAAGTATATGATAAATCATGGCTTTGATACCATTTCTCAGGATTTAAACAAGCATACATATAATTACTTGCAAGAGAAATAAAATAGACAAGCAACAATTAAAGATAGACACACAATATTTATGTGAAAAAACTAAAACCAGGAAAAAAAACCATAATAGATCTATTATCTCCCTTGACCTAAGCTGTCTAAGGCAGGATAAGTGAGCTAGACACCACTCACCTCCAGACCACTTTAGAATGGAGCCTCCTTAATCCTTATAAAGGATTCACACACAATACCATGGGACAATACCACGGGCCACCAAATATCATTCGCCACAAGATACCATGGGCCAAAAAAATATGTGCTAAATCTAAACCACCTTTGACTCATTCCCAAGTGAAGGTTATCCTTAACACAATTAAAAGTTATACAATCAACAAGTATTTTGTTTTCATGTGCTAAATTTATATGCCAAATGTACAACAAGGCCTTAGTGGCACAATAGAAGCAAGGTCCCAAACCTCCTAAGAAACAATGTCCTCACAATAAGAAACTAAAAAATGGTCCCAATCCCACTCAATATTCTCATATTCCTAATGTTGATAAAGAAGCTAAGATAAAATGAAATAAATTTGACTTTCAAGCATTGTATTTTTTGTGGGGAAGATGGTGATAACGAATCTTGTTTTGAATACAGATGTAGTTTCACTTTTGAAAAGGTTTATGGTTGTAATGTTTCAAAAAAGACCTATAATTTGGGTGATTATATTTGTGGTATAAGGCGTGGGGAATTCTCACTATTGGGAGGGAATACATACTACATTAGGTTAAGGAATGCACATTACTGGTTATTCAAGGTATCTATTGGTAATGTGCATTATTTGATAACTACCACTCATTGGAGCAACTGTCCATGAATGGGATTTTCACTACTTTTACTCTATCTCATTTCTTGTAGGATGGTGTTTGTTTATGATGAATATTTATTTCTTCTACTTTCAATAGGTTACTTAGAAATTTATTAAATATCATTTATGTAATGTCCATGCAAACTTGGGTTTAAACTTCTTAGAATTTAAGAGTGATGTTTTTGACATGTTTGAGTCTCTATAAGTCTATTGCTATATTGAGGGCATGAACATCATGACTATTAAGAGGTAGTTTCGGTAGCATTCCTTGTGGATTATTTGAATCATGTTACTTAATACTAAGAGTTTTTTTGAATTCATCAAGTTATAAGAAAATCAAAATGTAGGTGTAAACCAATGGACCAACTTACCCAATAAAGGGTGGAAAAATAATTTTAATGGAAACCCTAAATTGTTTGATGTTTTGAAATTTGGAGTTTGAAGAGAGGGAAATTGTTCTAACAAGTATTTGGAGAGGGGAAATACCCTGGTTTTCTTATGTCGAGAGGATTTGAAGAATTTTATATTGTTCGATTGGATTAAAAAATGGTCTCTCCATTTTGTCAATTAACACCAAAATTGGTGGGTTTCAATTTAAAAAATGATAATTTATGGTTTGAAGAGAGCTAAATCAGTCTAACAAGTATTTGGAGAGGGGAAATACCATAATTCTTTTATGTCGAGGGAATTTGAACAAGTTTATGGTGTCTGGTTGGATTTAAAAATGGTTTGTACAGTTTGTTAATATACACCAAAATTGATGGGATTTAATTAAAAAATTGATAATTTATGTTAAGAATGGAAAAAAAATGATAGAAGTGCTTGATTTACCACTCAGATGATGAATATGGGTGAAATTTCCTACCCTTGACCGAAATCGCACCGCTGAATATTTGTTTCTCTCTAAACACACGTTCCTGCTTTGAAAATGAACTCACTACTTGCATCTTGTGGGCTAAATATAAATTTTAACTTTTATGAAATGCACTATCATTTTCTAGTTAGAAAACATGCTAGCATTTTGTAACAACAAAAATCTAGCAAGATTTTCAACCACAAAATGCTAGTGCATTTTTCTTTACCTAGCCTACATGTCACAATTGGTATTAACCAAACTAAGCATTAGATAACGGGAGCACGTTGTATTTTTATGGAACAATAGCATGTTTCCTATAGGTAGGATTGCATCTAAAAGGCCCCTCATCTTCTTGCACACACCCTAAAGTTGATGTTGGATTGAAGTCAACCTTGGATTTAATTCAACCATGGGTTGAATTCAACCTTGCTTAAAAGTCATCTATATATTGAAGTGAACTATGGATTCAAGTCAACCTTGTTTAAAATTTAATTATGGATTGAATCCAAGCTTGCTTATACGTTGACTATAGATTGAATTCAACCATGGTTCGAAGTCAATAAAGCACTTTTAAAAATATAATAGAGGATTGAAGTCAACCATGGTTTAAAGTAAACATTGGATTGAAGTCAACCATGGATTTAAGTCAACTATGGATTAAATTCAACCATTGATTGATGTCATTAATGTTAATATTATTAGAGACTTGAAGTATACTATTAGATTAAAGTCAACCATAGATTGAAGTCAACCATGTCTTGAAGTAAACCTTGGATTGAAGTTAACCTTCAATTGAATTCAACCTTCAATTAAATCTTGGATTAAAGTCACCAATCGATTGAGGTTAACATTGGATTGAAATAAACCTTAGCTTGAAGTCAACTATGGATTGGCTTAAACCATTAATTAGAGTCAACCATGGTTCAAATTCAACCTTATATTAAATCCATCCTTACCTAAAAGTAAACTATGGATTGAAGTCCACCATGGTTTGGAGTCAAATAACCACTTTTTAAAACGTGGTTGTGGACTTAGGTCAACCATGGTTCAAAGTCAACCATAGATTCAATTCAACCATGGATTAATTTCAACTATGGATTAAATTCAACCATGGATTGAAGTTGTTAATCTTAATATTATGAATGGATCAAAGTCAACCTTGGGTTTAATTCAACATTGGCTTGAATTCAACCGTGGATTGAAGATAACCTTGGACTAAATTCAACCTTGGATTGAATTCAACCTTGAATTGAAGTCAACCTTGGATTGAAGCTACCCATGACTTGAATTCAACATGGGATTGAGGTGCACCTTGGATGGAAGCTGACCATGGATTGCAATCAACCTTACCTTAAAGTAAACCTTAGGTTGAAGTCAACCTTCAATTGAAGTCACCCTTGGATTGAAGTCAACCTTACTTAAAAGTAAACTATGTATAGAATTCATAATTATATTGAAGTCAACCATGGATTGAAGCCAATTATGGATTGAAGGCATGCATGGCTTAAAGTTAATCGTGTATTGAATTCAACCTTGGGTCTAAATCAACCATGGATTGAAGTTAATAATGGTTTTAACTCAAGCTTAGCTTGAAGTTAAACTTAGATTCATGTCAAACTTAGGTTGAAGTCACCCATGGATTGAAGTCAAGATAGGATTGAACTCAACCTTGGATTGATTTCAACCATGGATTAAAGTTATCCCTTGATTGAAGTCAACCTTAGATTGATGTCAACCATGTATTGAATTTAAGCATGGTTTGAAGTCAATCTTAGACTGAAGTAAACCTTGGATTGAAGTCGACCTTGGACTAAAGTCAACCTTGGAGTCAAACTTAGACTCGAGTAAACCATGAAGTTAACCATGGATTGAATTCAACATTGGATTCAAGCAAACCTTGGATATAAGTCAACCATGGACTAAAGTAAACTATGGACTAAAATCAACCTTGACTGAATTCAACCATGGATTGAATTCATACTTGGATTGAAGTCATCCTTATATTTAAGTCAACTTAGCTTAAAATTCAATGATGGTTCCATGTCAATTAACCACTTTTAAAAATGTGGTTGTGGACTAAATTCAATCTTGATTAAAAGTCACCTATGGATTGAAGATGAACCTTGCTTAAAATTCAACTTTGGATTGAATTCAACCTTGCTTAAAAGTCAACTTTGGATTGAATTCAACCTTGTTTAAAAGTCAACCTTGCTTATAAGACAATTATAGATTGAGTTCAACTATGAATTGATGTCAACCTTAATTGAAGTTAACATTGGATTGAAATCAACTATAGATTAAAGTCATCCATCAATTGAAGTCAATGCTGGATTGAATTCAACCTTTGTTAAAAGTCCTTTATGGATTGAATTCAACCTTTCTTAAAAGTAAATTATGGATTTAAGCCAAGATCTATTAAACATTTAATATGGCTTAAGATCAACCATGGTTCAAAGTCAATCAACCATGGTTCAAATTTTATCAACCAATTTTAAAAATGTAGTTGAGGATTGAAGTCAAACTTGAATTGAATTCAACCATGGATATAAGTCAATTATGGATTAAATTCAACTATGGATTAATGTAATTAATGTTAATATTATTAATGACTTAAATTCAACCATTGATTGAATTCAAGATTTTTTTAAAGTCAACATTGGATTCAAGTCACCCATAGATTGAAGTTAACCTTAGATTGAAGTAAACCTTAGATTGAAGTTATCCATAGTTCAGAGTCAACCTTGGATTAGATTCATCCATACATATAAGTAAACTATTAATTGAAATCAATGATGGTTCAAAGTCAGTCAACCACTTTTTAAAACGTAGATGTGGAATCAAGTACACCATTGTTCGAATTCATTCATGCATTAAAGTCAACTATGGATTTGTTGATGTATTTGTAACTTCAGAATGTATTCACTTGTATATCTTATGTATTGTACCCCGATGTCTATTCTAGGAAGCGTCTGTAATGTACTTGAGTCATGTGATGCCCTGATGTCTATTCCGAGAAGCATTTGTAATGTACTTGAGTCATGTGATGCACCGATGTTCCTATCGGGAGATTCAATAATGTAAAAAAGTCATGTAAAGACATTGTGCATAACCCTCCTATTGGTTAAGGGTTAAAGTCCTCGCAGTTGTGGGGCCCTAGGGTTATTATACTCTCCTAGAGAAGTCAACCCTAGTGAGTTATTGTCAAGTCGGGAATTAGTATAAATAGAGAGTGAGCCTCTTTATTTATCATACATTTAATCACACTTAGTTGTAGTGCATAACTAAGAGAGAAGAAGTTACTGGGACAAGAGAGAGAGAGAGAGACTACTGCTTTCGGGAGATCATCTTACTAATTTTGGGGTTTTTCTTTTGGTGTTGAATCTATCTCTGAGGAAGTTGCGGGGTTTTCTCCTTTATGGATTCCCCGAGGAAAAACTTTGTGTTCATTGTCTCTTATGTTTGATTTCTGTACTTGTTATTCTCTCAGTAAAAGATCCTAAGATAATGCTAGCTTGAATGATAAAAATCTAACATGGTATTAGAGCTAATCTGAGAAAAAGACACTATCCAGCTGTGAAAACTAGGGCTTCCTACTTTTTGGATATATCTCCACAGATTTTCAGCAAAAGAAGGTTGGGCTGACTCTCCTCTCTAGGGCGCATCTTACTGTCGAAGCAAAATCTGATTCTAAGCATTTTTCAGTTTTCTACCTGACACTACTGCCAAAAATTAGGGATTTCCATAGAAGTGGAATTTTTGAGTGAGCCTAGGCCTGGATTGATCTCCTCTCCAAAATCAGAGTTTAGAGATCAAGATCAAATATTTTGGTTGGACAAAACTCTGGGAAAGTAAAACCCTAATCTGCTCCTGAACTAGCTCTGCAGAAATTCAGCTCCAGATCCAGATCTAACATCTTAACCTGGTAAGATCTAAATCTTTTGTATTTCCATTTGAGGTTCTAATTTAAGATTTCTCATCATACAAAGCTTAATGAAAATCTTGACGAAGCTTATAAGTTCCAAGCCTGGAAGTATAGGATCTCCCTGGTCCTAGAAGAAAATGAGTTGGACTCCTACATCAATGAGGAGGTTCTAGTTCCAGAAGGATATGAGGTTAAGGCCTTACACAAGATGAAATTGGTCATGGCTAAGAGAATTATTGATGATTCAATCAAGGATCACCTCATACCACATGTGTCCTCCCTAAAGACACCTAAAGCTATGTTTGATGCCCTGACCAAACTATTTGAAGGAAAGAACATAAACCAAAAGATGACTCTGAGAAACCAATTGAAGAATGTAAAGATCCAGAATGCGGAGACTATCCAGTCTTACTTTACAAGGGTCTCTTAGATCAAGGAAAAGCTAGAAGCGGTAGATGAAGAAGTAGAGAATGCAGAAATTGTCATGACCACCTTGAATGGCCTCCCTATGGCTTGGGACTTTTTCATTCAAGGGATCTATGCTAGAAAGAAGCTAGTAAAGTTTAGAAGACTATGGGAGGAATGCTCACAATAAGAAGCTCAAATATTAGCATGAGAAGAAAAGATGGAAAGTGAAGATCAAGCTCTCACAGTACAATCCAAGAAAACCAAAACAAGCCATCACATAGGTAAGAACTCTCACTAGAAGAGTAACTTTAGAAAGCCTAAATATTTGTCTAAGTTCATTTGCTATACATGTGATGAAAGAGGATACCTTGCAAGAGATTGTCCTAGAAACAAAGATAGATCTCTCAAGAAGAAGGGAAACAAGAAAAGACATCATGCTCATGCTGTAGAAGATGATGAGCCTTCCAAGAAGAGAATCAGACAAGACAGTGATGATTCTTCAAGTGATGAAGAATATGTTTTTATTTTTTCTCTCACGGGAAACATCACAAATGGAAGCAATGATTGGATTATAGAAAGTGGGGCTTCCAAACATATGACAGGATTCAAAGAATCTTTTGTGAAACTATCAGAACATGAATCACCCCACAAGGTGAAACTTGGAGATAACTATCGGTATCCAATAAAAGGTAGTGGGGAATCCACCTATAAGCTAGATTATGGAAAGTCTGAAAAGATGAAGGATGTATTGTTTGTACTATGACTAAAGAAGAACCTCCTCTCCATATCTGCATTAGATACAAAAGGCATGAGGGTTGCATTTGTAGATGGCCAAGTTCTCATGTGGCCAAAGGGAAAGACTATTGATGATGCAGTAGTCATTGGGGAAAAAGAAGGAGGTCTATACAAATTGAAGGGCCAACCAGAACAAGCTTTGGTCCATGAATCAGTAGAGCCAAATGAAATTTGGCATAGAAGGCTTGTGCATGTACACTACAGAGCACTACCACTTGCAAGAAAAGCTATTGAAGGACTTCCAGAAATTCAAACAAAACATGAAGGTGTCTGCAAAGGATGTGCAAAAGGAAAGAACACAAAGAAGACATTTCCAAGTAGCGAGAGCAAAGCAAAAGGAATACTGGAAATCACTCCGATGGATGCAGTTCGATGTCATCCAGTTCATTAAGCAGGTATGTATACTATGTTTCTTTTATTGATGATTTTTCTAGGAAGACATGGATATACTTCTTAAAGAACAAAGATGAAGTATTCAACAAGTTCAAGGAATTCAAAGCCTTTATTAAGAACAACAAAAAAAAGAAGATCAAGACCTTTCGATCACATAATGGTGGAGAATTCACATAAAATGAATTCAAATAATTATGCAAAGATTCAGGGATTAAGAGGGAGCTAACCACTCCATATAATCCAAAACAAAATGGGGTTGCAAAAAGGAAGAATAGAACAATCATGGAAGCTGGAAGGGCCATGCTTCATGATAAATATATTCCCATGCATCTATGAGCAAAAGCTACTAGAACTGTGGTGTATGTACAGAACCATACTCCACACAGAGTACTTGAGAACAAGACACCTGAAGAAGTTTTTTCTGGAAAGAAACCAGAAGTCAGCCATCTCAGAATATTCGGTTGTCCATTGTACATACATATTCCGAAAGAAAAGAGGACAAATTTAGATCCTTTAGGAAGGAAGGGTATATTTTTGGGATACTCTGAAACCTCAAAGGCTTAAAAAATATACTTCACAAGATTCAAGAAAATTAACATCAGCAGGGATGTAACACTTGACGAAGACTTAGCTTACAACAAATCCAGAAAGAGACCTAATGAAGAACCTGAAGAAACATAAGTAACCAGAATTCATGACACAACCATGAATGAATAAATTCAAGAAGAAGGTTGAGAATTAGAGGAACCTCAAGAAACTGTAGATCCACCTCAAGAGAAGAATCCTCACAAGAGGAAACTTGCTTGGGTATGAGAAGCTATCCAAGGTGTAGAAAGATATGGGGCTCTAGAGGAAAATCACAGAGAAAGGAAAATAACTAGGTGCTGCTCCAGTTATGTAGCCTTATTATGTGACTTCATCGATAAAGAACCTTCCAACTATGAAGAAGCGGTAGAAAGAAAAGAATGGAAGGATGCTATGATCAAAGAGTATCAATCGATCATGAAGAATGACCATTTTGGGATATTTTCCCAAGACCAGAAGGGAAGTCTGTCATAACTTCCAAATGGATCTACAAGATCAAGCATGCTGCAGATGGCAGCATAGAAAAATATAAAGCAATATTTGTGGCTCGTGGCTTCTCCCATAAAGAAGGAATAAATTATGAAGAAAATTTTGCACCTATAGCTAGATACACTTCCATCAGATCAGTACTTGCTGTGGCTGTAGTAATGAAATGGAAGATACACCAGATGGATCTCAAGACTGCTTTCTTAAATGGTGTAGTCTAAGAGGAAGTGTATGTGGAGCAGCCACTTGGTTTTGAGACACATGACAGGGAGACTCATGTGTGTAAACTGAAGAAATCCCTGTACGGTTTGAAACAGGCACCTAGGACATGGTACGATAGAATCGATAGCTTCCTATCCAGTTTGGGCTTTACCAAGAGTAAAGCAGATTCCAACCTTTACTACAAGGTTGAAGAAGGTAACCCAGTGATACTCCTACTATATGTAGATGATCTGTTTGTAACAAGTATGGATGGGTTGATTGCTAATATGAAGAGGAAGCTTGCTGTCGAGTTTGAAATGAAGGACTTGAGTATGATGCACTATTTTCTAGGCATGGAGGTGTGGCAAAATGTAGATGGAATTTCCCTAGGACAAGGGAAGTATGCGGTAGATATCCTAAAGAGATTCAGGATTATGGATTGCAAAGCCATGACCATACCTATGGAATCGAACCTGAAGCTATTGAGTGATGCTTCATCAGAAGCGTTTGATGCCATGATGTATCGTCAGATAATTGGGTCCTTGATGTACCTGACGAATACAAGACCATATATTTGCTTTGTTGTGAACACCTTGAGCCAGTTCTTGATAGATCCAAGACATGTTCACTTGATTGCTGCAAAGCATATTCTGAGGTACCTAAAGGGTACAATTGATTATGGGCTCAAGTATTAGGCGAATCAAAAGATTAACCTGGAAGGTTATGTTGATTCATATTGGGCAGGCAATGCCATTGATAGAAAGAGCACTTTATGATGTTGCTTCAGTATTAGATCAGGTGTGATCTCCTGGTTTAGGAGGAAGCAATCCTGTGTGGCACTGATTCCAGCTAAAGCGGAGTTTGTTGTAGCTTGTTTAGCTAGTTGCGAGGCGGTGTTCCTGAGAAAGATATTGTCTGATTTATTTGATCTCTAGATGGATGCTACTTGTATATATTGTGACAACCAGAGTTGTGTAAAGCTATCAGAGAACCCAGTGTTCCATGACAAGTCAAAGCATATTGAGATCAAGTATCACTATATCAGGGATATGGTGCAGAGAGGAGCAGTGAAGTTCCAGTATGTTGCGATGGATGAGCAGATAGCTGATGTACTGACCAAACCACCAGCCAGAGTAAAGTTTGAGTACTTAAGGGAGAAGCTTGGTGTTCTCCAAATAGAGTTTCCCTCCAAAGGGACTTGATGTGTCCGTTGGCCTTTCTAAAATGGTGGAATCCTGAGCTTCACATGGTCAGATGTAAGTGCAGAGATGTTCTGATGTGATTGTGGGTTGTGTAACCACATGGTCGGTGCATATCCATTCTGATGTGATTGAGGGATGTGTTCCCACATGATCAAATACAAGTGCAGAGATATTCTGATGTTATTATGGAATGTGTTCCTACATGATCAGTGCAGAGCCTTTATAACAAGATGAGGTCAGATGTAAGTGTAAAGCCATTTTGATGCGGTGTGTTCTCACATGGTCAGATATAAGTGCAGAGCCATTTTGATGCAGTGTGTTCTCACATGGTTAGATATAAGTGCAGATCCATTCTAATGCGGTGTGTTCTCACATGGTCAGATATAAGTGCAGAACCATTCTGATGTGGTTTGTTCTCACATGGTCATATATAAGTGCAGAGCCATTATGATGCGGTGTGTTCTCAAATGGTCATATGTAAGTGCAAAGCCATTCTGATGTGGTGTGTTGTCACATGGTCAGATGTGAGTGTTGGGCCTTTCTGACATGGGTTTTGGATGTGTTCCTCCCATGGCTAGATGTGAGTGTTCAGCATGCCTTTCTGACATGGTTCTTGGATTTTTTCCTCCCATGGTTAGATGTAAGTGCTGGGCGGGCCTTTTTGACATGGTTCATTCCATGGTCAGATATAAGTGCTGAAGACGATAAATACCTACATGAAGGCTAGGCCTACAACCAGAATGAAAAAGGGTTGGCTCTGTAGAACTTCTTGTGATGAGTAGAATTGAGATAGCACTAGTAATGATGACCCAGTGATGATCTAGCAGTGATACTCCAGATCAAGTGATGATCCAGTGATTCTCCGGATCAAGTGATGATCTAGACTTGATGATGAGCTAGTGATGCTCTAGATCAAGTAATGATCCAGACTTGATGATGATCCAGTGATGCTCCAGATGAAGTGATGATCTAGACCTGATGATGATCCAGTGATGCTCTAAATCAAGTGATCCAGACTTGATGAATATGACTTGAAGATGAAGATGACTTGATAATGATCTAGATGATATAGAGAAGAATATTTGTGTAGATAAATTGTGTCGAGAGAATACCTTCCTAGTTAAGAGGGAGTGTTGATGTATTTGTAATTTTGGAATGTATTCACTTGTATATCTTATGTATTGTACCCCGATGTTTATTTCGGGAAGTGTCTGTAATGTACTTGAGTCATGTCATGCCCCGATGTTCCTATCGGGAGATTCAATAATGTAAACAAGTCATGTAAAGTCATTCTGGGTAACCCTCCTATTGATCAAGGGTTAAAGTCCCTGCAGTTGTGGGGACCTAGGGTTATTAGACTCTCCTAGAGAATTCGGCCCTAGTGAGTTATTTTCAAGTCAGGAATTAGTATAAATAGAGAGTGAGCCTCTCTATTTATCATACATTCACTCACACTCAGTTGCAGCGCATAACTGAGAGAGAAGAAGTTGTTGGGACAAGAGAGAGAGAGACTACTGCTGTCAGGAGATCATCTTACTGTTTTTTGGGTTTTGCTTTTGGTGTTGATTCTATCTCTGAGGAAGTTGCGAGATTTTCTCATTTATGGTTTCCCCAAGGAAAAAATTTGTGTTTATTGTCTCTTATGTTTGATTGCTGTACTTCTTATTCTCTCAGTTAAAGATCCTAAGACAATGCTAGATTGAATGATAAAAATCTAACAGGATTAAAGTAAACCATGGATTGAGGTCATTATTGTTATTATTATGAATGGATCAATGCCAACCTTGGATTAAATTCAACCTTGGATTGAATCCAACCTTGGATTGAATCTAAACTTGGATTGAATCCAAACTTGGATTAAATTCAACCCTAGATTAAAGTCAAATTTGGATTGGAGTCAACCTTATATTAAAATCCATCCATGGATTGAATACAACCTTCGATTGAATTCAACATAAGATTGAGTCAAACTTAGATTGAAGCTGGCCATGGATTGTAATCAACCTTGGATTCAAGTCAACCTTCGATTGAATTCACCCTTGTATTGAATTCAATGATGGATTGAAGTTAAGCTTACTTACAATTCAACTATGGATTGAATTCATGATTGGATTAACGTCAACCTTAGATTGAATCCAACTATGGATTAAAGGCATCCATTGCTTGAATTCAACCTTGCATTGAATTCAACCTTGGTTCAAAGTCAACCATGGATTGAACTCAAGATTAGCTTGAAGTTAAAATTCAATTGACGTCACCCTTCGATAGAATTCACCCATGGATTGAATTCAAGATAGGGTTGAAGACAACTTTATATTGAATTCAATTATGGATTGATCTGAACCTTGGATTGAATTCAAGCATGGATTAAATTCAACCTTTTATTGAAGTTAATAAAGCATTGAAGTCAATAATGTATTGAATTCAACCATGATTTGAAGTCAACCTACAATTGAGGTCAACCTTGCCTAAAAGTAAACTATGGAGGGAATTCAATTGTGGATTGAAGGCAACCTTTAATTGAATTCAACAATGGATTCAAGTCACACATGGATTGAAGACAACCCTATATTGAAGTCATCATAGGATTGAAGTCAACCTTGGATTGACTCCAACCATGAATTGCATTCAACCTTATATTGAATTCACCCTTTGATTGAATTAAATCATGTATTTAATTCAACAATGGATTGAAGTCATCATTTCTTAAAAGTGATATATGGATTGTATTTAAAATTAGATTCAAGGCATCCTTTGGTTGAAGAAAACTATGGATTGAATTCAGAATTGGATTGAAGTCAACATTTGATTGAAGCCAACTATGGATTGAAGTCAACATTTGATTGAAGCCAAATATGGATTGAAGTCAACCTCGGATTGACGTCAACCATGGATTGAAGTCATTAATGTTAATATTATTAATGGATTGAAGTCAACCTTGCAGTGAAATAAACCATGGATTGAAGTCAATGTGCGCTTGAAATAAACCATTGATTCAAGTCAAACTTGGATTAAAATCAATGTTTTCTTGAAGTAAACCATGGGTTGAAGTCAACTTTAGATTAAATTCAACATTGGATTGAAGTTGACCATGGATTGAATTCAACATATAATTGAAGTAAACCTTGGACTAAATTTGACCATGGTTTGAAGTCAAACTTATATAGAAAGTCAACTTAAATTGAACCAAACTTGGAGGAAACATTGGGTTGAAGTCAACCTTCAATTTATGTCAACCTTGGATTATAGGAAACCTTGGTTTGATTTAGTCAATATTAGATATAATTCAACTTTGGATTGAATCCAACTTTGGGTTGAAGTCAAAAATGGATTCAAGTCAACCTTGGATTGCATGAAATCTTGAAATAAACCTTGTAATCAAGTCAAATATGAATTTAAGTCAACCTTGGATTGAAGTCAAATATGGATTTAAGTAAACCTTTGATTGAATTCAACTTTGGGATGAAGTCAACAATTGATTGAAGTTTACCTTGGATTGAATTAATCCTTCAAGTTATGCTTGGATTGAAGACAACCTTGGTTTGAAGTCAACCTTGGATTGAATTTTACCAAGAACTATTATTATTTATGGATTGAATTCAACCATGGTTCAAAGTCATAATTTCTTAAATTTCAACTATGGTTTGAAGTTCGTTATGGATTAAAGTCACCCTTTCATGTAAGTCAACTATGGATTGAAATCAACCATGGTTCAAAGTCTCTCAACCACTTTTAAAAATATGGTTATGGTCGAATAATCGTTGAACATGTTCTCCTTCTTATGTCAACCATAGTGAACGTCAACCATGTTCTTTGGGTTATGTCAACCATAATGCACTAAATTCAAGAATCCCTAAACAACGGTCACCCGTGGTTTATAATCTACCTTGGTTTAACATTAACTATGGATTAACGTTAACCAAGCCTAAACATGGTATAAATAATCGAACTTATTATTATTATTATTTATTATCTATTTATTTATATTAGTTATTTTCTATAATTTAATTTATGAATATTTTCATTTATTTTTAAATAACAACAACAACAACAACAACAATAATAAACCATCACTTCCACGCACAACTACCATCAACTAGCAAGCAATATTTATTAATAATATGGGTTATATACATCGATCAACGTATATCAACCATTTTTAAATGTGTGGCCATGGTTGATATACGTTGATTGACATATATATGTCATATTTTTAATAAATATGGCTTGCTAGTAACTTAAATATTCCATGTTTTTTGTCTGTTTCTTTATAAAAAAATGGAAACACATAACATTAGAGTAATATATAAAATGAATTATTATTTTTTTTTTTAAATTGTTAATTTAATGTGATTAGGAAGATCATTTTGTTAGTCACATCAAATTCTAACATGATTATATTTCTAAGTGTCTCATCCTAATTATTCTACAAAATTCCAATTCGACCACCACTCAAATAACACCAACCAACTATACTAACAAAATTTGACATAAAAATTTAGTTATTGTTAACCTCTAAGTTCTTACAATTTTTTAATAATTCGATTAGGTTGTTTTCTAGTACACCTTTTTTACACTTGGCTATTAAATGTCGTATAATATTTCCATTTCCAAAAGTAACTTGAGTCATATTAATGGTTTTTCTGCTTTAAGATATCATTATAGTGATAGTTTTGAATTTGGGTTAATTTTGACATAAAGGACCTATTTTGTTTCTTCAAACTTTCAGAGAATTAGTATATCATGAGTAGATCCAACTTATATTATTACATGGACATTATTCTCTCATCCTTTCAAAATTGGTGAGGAAATGGGAGTGGATTTTACTAGGGGGTATGCTTGTATCAAACACAAAATTGAGCAGGGTTTCACTAGGCTACTCGTCACCACCAAAAAACAAGACCTAAATCACTTAGTAATGGTTTTCCATGAGGGGATGGAACCCCACCCCCTCCGACACCAAGACCCTTGACAAAACAAAGGAATAATCTTCCTGATAGTAGTATGAACCAAGGCCGAATCCATGCATCCAAGGAAAACCCACAAGGAATGGTATGAATGGAAACCCATATGCCAAATCATTCACTTCAAAACAAATCCATGAAGGAAAATAAGATCGAAGTCAATCATGAATCTACGAGTAGGTGCATTATTAAGACTGAGAGAAAGCCAAGATATGAACTAACATCTTAAAATATCAATGAAAGAATCCAATACATGAAAGCTCATGTCGTGATAGGTAAATATTTAGACAGTTGCCCTACAGAACATGCCCTAGTATGGTGGATAAGAAATAAATGGAGACCTAAATCCCACCATTATTTAAGGTTAGGATCAAAAGGATTATCCACTGTAGTTTTTCTCGTCTAGAGTACTAAGACCACATTTTTTACAATGGGCCTTACTTTTTTAACTCAATAAGGATGTAGATTTGATTTTGGATAGAGAAATTTAGTCTTGAGAAATAGGAATTCAGCCACACCCTTATTTGCATCTGGTTGTATTTTTTGTCGTGGGAATATTTGGACTTGGAAACCCTTGAGGGTATTTGCAACACCATTGGTTCATTTGTCAAAGTATCATAAGCCTCAAGACTGGGGAGTTACACCTCATATACCTGAATCTATGTTTATATGAACATATCCAAGGCGCTTTTAGACTCCATTTCCTAATCCATAAAGACTTGGAATGGCTTCAAATGGTGGATTATGAGCATATCCCATTCTGATGTAAAAAATGCCATGAGCATGGACACCTCTTTTAATACTGTTCTATGAATGCAATACCTATTCAACCCATTCAAGCCTATAAAGTAGATTAATATGGATACACCAAAGTTATAGGATGAAGAATATAATCCAAAAAATATCCACCCTTAGAGAGATAAAAAAAAGGGGAAAATAAGTAATAGTTTTGAAGTCCTCAACAACCTTCAAGAGGAGACAAGGACGCATAAACAATTTAAAATCTAGTTCCACCAAGATCTGATCAGTACAAATATATGGAGCAAATGTATCAAACCACACAACCTATAAAGGAGGGGTCTTGAACCTTTCATATTAACAAGCAAGGGAAAATTCATGGTAAATTGCAATCCAAGTAGCTACAAACCCAGATCTAACTTCCAACTACGAAGAGGGTGAGGACATGGACCTAAGAGAGATAGACTTGAAAATAATAGAATATGCATGCAAACGCAAGGATCACAAGTCAATATCTACTAAATAATTTTAGTTATTCGAGGTAGCATTGCTCAAAGCTATAGTCAATTTCCCTTTATAAGTTCGAAGTATCAAGCTAAAAGAAACCAAAATAAGTATAAAGGAAGCTAGGAAAATAGGATGAAAAAACAACAAGTAATGGATCGAATATATTGGAGAACAATTGGTTGATTTTTTTCAATATTCCTAGCTTATTGAGATCTTCTCACCCATTCCCCATAACTATCAATGAAAGTCATCTCCTAGAATATATGAGGCATCAATGGAAAATTGAAACACTGGATGCTTCAAAACAAAATCAAATAGGAATAACCTAAAATCCCGATGCTGCAAGAAATGAAGTGTGATAGTAAAGTTTTCTGCAAAGTGGCTATGAAAATTTGGGAAGGGCTCAAAATCCATAGCTATAGATGTTAATGGATTAGAAATGGGGATAGCCATACTTTGAAACCCAAAAGAAATTATTTTAGATGGATTTATTAAAGCAATGTGCCATTCTATCATGACAAATTCTAGGATCATAGACTATGGGGATCATCGCTAATGTATATGGTCCCCATACCTCTCCTCAAAAGTTGTAGTTCTTTGAGTCCCTTGCTTGGCTAATCGAGCACATAAAAATTGGATAATGGATAATCGGAGGGGATTTTAATATGATCACCTCCCTTTTATAGAGGAAAGGAGTTTGGTGAATATTAGATCAGGACACTGAATTGTTCAAGGAGACTATGCAACAACTTAAGTTGGTTGATTTAGATGATTCCAATGATATCTACACTTGGAATAAAAGCACGGAGGGGAGAAGCAAATAATTCCAAGACTTGATCATTTTTTATCTAAGGAGTCCATGATGATGCTTGGGTCCAACATGGAAGTGAGAATTCTCCCACCAATAAGATCAAACCATTAACCCATCAATATTATATGGAATATCAAAAGTATTCCAAAAATATATCCATTTAAGTTTGAAATTTTTTGGCTCAATCACCCAAATTTCAACCAAAAACTTCAGACAAGTTGAACAGAGCTAGATATCATCCAAGGATCCCTCATGTATTGGTTCCATCAAAAGTTGAAACATCTCAAACTAAACCTCAAAAGTGGAACAAGGAAGGATTTATAAATATTTTTCAAGTGAAAAAGGATTTTTATGGAAAAATGGAGGAAGTCAAACTTCACATGATTCAAGAGGGCCATACACTATCTATAGAGGAAGCTAAGGCTAGTCTTCAAGTTCAAATTAATGAAAGAAATGATCAGTAATAGATCCTCTAAAGAAAAAAATTGTGTGTTCAGTGGATCAAAGAGGGAGGGAGGGAAAGGTGGGGATGGTGATTTCTTCCACTTCTCCATGAGTCAACACTATTGGTCCAACAATATTATCTCTTTTCTCAACTCAAGAGGGGAGAAATTGAGGAAAAATTAATATATGGAACAAGATTTTGTCTCCTTTTATAAGAACTTTCTCTCTTAACTTGTTCAAGGAAAATCAACAACCATAGGTAAAATCACTAGATATATCCCTATGTGGTATATCAAGAATAAAACAATGAATTAAGGTGTCCCATTGAAGTTGGAGAGGTAGAGGAATCCATCATGAAAATGGTAGTAAGAAAGTCTCTGAGTTCGGATGGATTCACCTCATATATTTTCCATCTCTACTGGCATCTTGTCAAAGAGGAATTATTATAGATTGTGGAAGACTCCATAAGAGAAATCACAATCCTACTAGCTCCCAAATCCATGTTTTTGGTACTAATACCCAAAGAAGACCAGGCCAAATACGCAAGTATTGACCCATATCTATCAACAATGTCATTTACAAAATAATCATGAAAGTAATTGCCAACCGTCTAAAAACTACATTTCCTAAGTGAATACCAATTGAGAAATCATGTTATGTGGAGGGTTGACGAATTATTAATAGCATCATCCTATCCCATGAATCCATCCATTCCCTGAAATCCTCTAGAAAACCTAGTATGCTTCTTAATGATGACATCTTGAAATCTTTTGACAAATTAACCTAGAAATATATAGAATAAGTTTTTCTTACCTTTTGCTTTGATCGTAGATGGAAACAGTGGATTATGTCCCTTACATTGTCACCTTTCTTCTCCATCCATAATAATGGGGTCCCCTCTCCCACCTTCAATCCTTCATGTGGCATCCACTAGGGTGATCCACTTGCCCCCTTTATTTTCATTCTTATGGAAAATGGACTAAGTTGTCACATTCGTGCTACCTCCCTCTCAAGTAAATTTTGAGGACTATGGTTCCACCACCCTGATCTAAAGCACACCCACCAACAATTTGTGGATAATACCTTCATCATGGGGCATCCCTCAACTAAGGATTCCAAGGATTTGTAGAAATTTATTTGGGACTTCATGGAATCCTATGGAACCTCCATTAATGATGCCAAACCTCATATCTTGTTTTTCAACACCCCTCCTCTAATCCAAAGAAGCATTACATGAATCCTAGTATTGCAAGGGAGATCCATTTCATCCAAGTACCTAAGTACCCCCCTCATCGATTATGTTATCAAACATTCATCCTAAATAGATATACTTTCTATGATAGAGAAAAATATATCTTATAGGATCTTTATAATGCTCAATCTTGTGGGATATCTCATCCCTTTCAAATCCATTTTTCAAGTTAAGACCCTATACCATTTTTCTGCCATTATGGATCCCAAACAAATTATTAAATCCATTATTGATTTGCAAAGAAATTTTATGTGGATCAACTCAAAAAGCCATAAAACAATGGTCCATGGTCAATTGGGATAAGCTTGGTCTACCTATGTTAGTAGGAGGACTTGGGAAATGAGATCTTGAAACCAATAATGTAATCATGTGAACCAAACCTTAGTGGAGGTGGGTAACTCATGAACATTAAGCATGGGATCGATTATGGTAGAATACATATTCTCCCAATATTGATAAACAAGATATCATCATAATAGATTGAAACATTCAAGGTTCATTGATATGGAACTCGGCTTGGGAAAACATGGAACTTATCCGAAAAAGTATTTTTTGGGAAGTTAAAGATGGAAACTCCACTATGTTTTGGGAGGAATCTTGGAAAAAAAATTTCAAGTTTTTTGACACACATACCATGCTGATCACCTAGTATGCCTCAAGGACAATAATTTGTTGAATGTTAAACACTTATGGAGTTAGTGGAGGGACCGACAAGACTGCTAGACCTAAATTCACCATCTCAATGGCCAAGTGGGAACATAGGAAAATGGGAGGAAATTTTGGTAGAGATTCAATGACCCCACATTAAAAAAAATGAAGCAAGACAAGATATTATGGGGATACAATCCAAGTGATTTCTCTTTAAAGGAGGCATTCCATCTTATTTTTTATGATCCATGTTTACCTAAAAAAGGGTCTGGAAAAATATATGGCCCACCAATATTTGGCCCATGCTTTCTCTCTTCTCCTATTTGGTAGCACAAATATGTAAACTCACATGGATAAACCTTCTTAAGCATGGTTTTGAAGGACCCTTATTCAGCATTCCAATCCAATTCTAAAAAAAATGACCACATCCTGGATGATTCTGCATTCACAAATGCATTAAGGAACAAAGGGGCCATGATATTTCGAAGATCAGATCAAGTTCATGGAAACATAGATTCAACTATCGACCATTGGTTGGATGATCCTTTCATAAAACCCATTCTCAAAATAATTTGGAAATTGTTTCCAAGTTTCCTAATTTGGGAGATGTGGAAATAAGGAAATTTCCAAACTTTTTAATATACTGGCATGAATCTCAACCTTACCTAGGCCAAGATCAAACACAATATAGTTGAAACTATAAACCTCCACCCCTGGACAGACCAATACCTTCATTTCAATGATGGAGAAAAATCATATCCTAGGAACAGGACATTAAATTCCATCCCTTCCCCCTCCCTCCTAGCAAACAAATGCCTCAAGTAACTAGTCTGAAGCCTTGGTCTCTACACCCTCAAGGATTCATCAAACTCAACTTTGATGGTGCCTCGAAAGGAAATATGGGTCCTACAAGATGTAACACCCCCGTTTTGACCTCATTTTGCATTAATATACATGATACACATTGTAAATGATCTTGGTGCAGAGCTAAAGGCCAAGGCCCCACCATGATTTCGTTATGTTATGTTTTGGATTGAAATGGTCATCGATGGTATATCGGGACATACAACATATATTTAATTATGGCATCATGTAAACATGCATTTAATTGAATAAACCAACCAGCTATGTTCACAACAACTAAATTGAGAAGGGGCATGATTCCTAAGGGTAAGGAGGAGGGAATGTTGAACTTGGAGTCATGGGGAAATCCATGTGTCACACCATCCTGATTTATTCCCTTATTAGTTGGGGCAGCGATGGGCTGGCAGGAAAACCATGCCCAGGCCCGCTCACACTCCCACCATAATGTTTTAGTTGGTCCACCCACTAACCAGATCGTGTGGTTTGTTCAGTTTCCTCACAGGGTTGGGTTAAAAGTGGCACATTCGGATTGTTGGGGATTCACCCTCTGTCTCTCACGCGATTGCTAGTCTGTGAGTTTTTCTTCCTTGGTCTCTCAAGGCGAGTCTCTTCCTATTCGCTTAGATTTGGTTGTAGCTTCCTCCACGCATTGCCGACGGTGTGATTTCCTGTACAATGTGGAAATTGCTGTAGATTGTTGTGTTTTTCTATGTGAATGTGGGCTGTTATTCTATCATGTAATCATGGTCGTGATTACATTTCCAGCTATGCATTTTAGTTGTGTCTTCTTCCCCATCCTCTGCCTAGGTAATTTCTTTCCAGCGATTGCCTAAAGGATCGTGTGCTATGGATTCAAAGTTGCTCGCGGGCTAATGTTGGCCATGATTACTTGGCTGTATTTTTCCCTTTTTAAGGTGGTATTGGTGGAAGAATGCTATGAATATCTGTGTTCTGTTCGACTGTGTTTTTCCCCTGTAAAAGTTGAATAGCTGTTCAGCTAATTGCATGCAGTGGTTTTATCCTTGGACTACATTGGAGTGGTGAATGAGGACTTGAGGTGCTTGATAAACCTGGTGGACTGAGAACCACATAGACAGAGCTACTGAGCTGGATTTCTTCTTCCCAACCCCTGAAGAGCACTAGAGGGAAGATCAAGGTCTGAGGGACTATGTTGCAGAGAAGGGACTAACTTCCTTGTGTTGGGTGTGTGTGGGTGTTCTAGAAGCTAGGATGGATTTGGTGTTGGTTTCTATAGCTCTTCCGTGAGATCACCAGCTTAGAATTAGCCTTTCCCATCTCTTGGATGGCCTGATAAACCCAACTTTGTTGGCTTGGCTAATCTGATGTTCGCATGATAAACCCAACTGTGTTGTCTTGGCTGAACTGTGTACCCTTGTGGGTTGTTATCCTTGGCTATGTGTAAGTCTGCTTTGTTCCTTATTCCTTGGGGAATCATGCCCAGCTTGGGGGTGGCAGCGTTACTGAGAGATTAAAGAGAACACGGGCCTATGGTTGGGTGGAACGTTGCAGGGACGTAGCTGGTTGTGGAACAAGTTCTTCATAAGATAAGTATTCTTCCCTAACTTGTATTTGAAATTATAATTACCATTGATGAATGATGTTATACATGTTAAATGCTGATTTATATATGCATGAGTGTTGATTGATATGTTTGCTTCCATTGTGTGCATGAATGATTATGATTTGTAACATGTTTCATGTTTTAAGTATCATGCTTGAGTAGTATATGTGTGTATGTATGTTCATGTTCATGGGGCTAGATCCCCAGATGATTTGACGTATAGTAGCATCCTCTTCATCGGTCGGAGGGTCGGGGACGTTACAGTGTGGTATTAGAGCTCTGGTTACAGCATGGGCCTGAATGGGCCATGATAGATTAGATAGCAGAAGCAGGATTACCTTCTTCCCAGCAGCAATCAGAAAATTGTGACAGAAAAAACTCAACTTCAAAAGTTTCTAAGTGATAGAACTATCGGCCCATCGGATCACTTAGTGGGAAGGCCACCCAATGGATAGTTGATCCGACGACCGATGCAGCGGGGATTAGCTGATGATGCATCCGGTAGTGGAAAATGTTTGAAAAATTTCCCTAAGTGACAAAATCATCGGCCATCGGAATACTTTAGTGGTTCGGGCGCTCGCTGTTGCGGAAGCCTAGAGCACTAGTCTTCCAATAGGGAAGAGTTCTGACTCCCGATGCCGATGTAGCTCGCCGATCAGAAAATGATAGTGGAAGAAGGAATTAGTTAAATGGATTTCCACCATTGTGGGTGACTAGGGGACTAAAACGCTGATGTAGTAGTTGCTAGTCGTTCCGACAACCAATGCGGCAGAAGAAAGTGAAAGTAAAAGAGAAAAAGTTTTGAAAATTTTTCTAAGTATTGACTTCGTCGGCCATCAGAAACTCCTAGTACTATTCATCGATGATGGACATCGGAAGGAATTAGTGGCTCAAAGCACCACTGTTGTGGATTCCTAGTGCACTAATCCTCTGACACATATAGGTTCCGCTAGCCGATGCCGGTGTGTTTCAGTCGTCGATCAGAGGAAAATAGTCATTGTCACCACTGATAGAAGAAGAAAGTTTCAAAAATTTGTTTAAGTGATGAAATCATCGGTGGAAATTAGTTGATTGAGCACCCACCATTGCGGAGGGCTAGACCACTATACCTCCGACGGATAGTTGATCCGACTGCCGATGACCCAGAAGTTTCGAAATTTTTCTAAGTCATGGAATCATCAGCCATCGACAACGGGTTAGTGGATGACATTGCCGATGCTTAGGTGATTCCATCGCCCATGACCATGACGGGTAAAAATTGTTGATTAAATGTCCGCCGTTGTGGAGATTGAAGAGACTAAACACCCAATGTCTAGTGCATTCAAGTGCCGATGCCACTACTTCTAGAGGATCCAACTGCCGAAAAAGTCAGGAGCTATGAAAGAATTAGTTGGATCACGGTCCACCGTTGCAGAAGCCAAAAGGACTAACCATCCAATGCGTAGGGCACCTGGCCACCAGTGCAACATGGAGAGTCTATGCCATCATCATTAATGTTCATAATGTTAACCGATTATGTGTTGATATGACGAAGGGAATTAAACAAGCAAATCACCGATATGGCGGAAGAACTTGGAAGCTTCAGTCGCCAAAACGCTAGGGAGTCAGCGGGGAAGAGACCCGATTAAAGGGAAAACTTGGAGGAGTATAAAAGCATCAAAAATTTGTTGGTGATAGGATCACCGATTGGAAGCCTAGTCAAGTTGCAGTAGAGATCATAGTAAGATTTCTTTTCACCATTGCGGCTGCTCAAGCAACTATGCACCCGATGAGTAGTTGGTCCACTCACCGATACAGATCAGGGGTTTAATTGTTTTTTCGCTGAAACACCGGAAGGAGAACAAGCAATAGACCGCCGATGAGTTAGTGGTTTTCACCCCCACAATGTCGAAAAAATAGCTGAGAAGAGGTCCGATTAGGGCCTAAGGAAATTTGGGATTTTCAAAGGCATTTCGCAGTGAATTTATGAGCAGTTTTTTACTGTCTTTCGATCGATTTTCATCAGATTCAGCAGACTATCCATGGTCACAGGGCTGAAAGGAAATAAGGGAAATTTCTATATTTTTACATAACTGTTTTTTTATGAAAATTCCAGAAGAAAGAGGTAAGTAGTTTTGATTTATATTCATGTTATGCATCTAACAATTTGCTACTAACACATTGCAGAACTATAGATAACTTCCAAGAGCAATACTCTAAAAAGAACAATGTGGTAAAGAAAGAGGTGGTTCAGTCATGAGAACCCATGATGGGTATGATTTCCAAGATTCTTATGAGTGAGAAGAAGATGTCATGGGAGAAAATGATCGTAATAGAAATGATGACATAGAATCTAATGGAAGTAGATTCCAGGGGACACCTTCCGAGGTTGCAGCAACCATGTGAAGCTTGGTGAAACCCCAGGAAGAGTAGCATCAATTGAATGCTGCCATATTGGAAAGCTTGACAGACTTGTAGAAAAAGATAGATTCTAGACGAGGTACATCAAGACTAGAAGGAAGTAAGAGCAGCATTAGGAGAAGGAGAAGGACTTCCAATGGATCATCTGACTCTGAAGAATCTAGTGGGGATATAAGTTCATATTCTCATAAAAGGAAAAGAAGAAGACGCCATAGGGATCGCTCTCGGGATGAATTTAGGAAAGCTAAAGCTCCTACATTTGATGGTGAGATAAATACGAGACAAGAAGCTGAGGCTTGGCTTCTTGGGATAAAGAAGTAATTTCAGGTGTAGGATTATTCAGGAAACATGAAGGAAATATTTTCCATATTCAATCTGAATGGAAGAGCATCCATTTGGTGGGAACATTTCAAGCAAGTAAAGAGGATCGGTGAGAGAAAACTGAAATGGAAACAGTTCAAGAAGTATTTCAGGAAGAAATACCTCTTTGACAGGTATTATGATGACAAGATCAAGGAGTTCCATGAGCTGATATTGGGACAGCAAACCATGGATGAATATGCAAATAAATTTTTGGAATTATTGAGGTATGTCCGGTACATCAGAGATGAAAAAGTGAAGATCCAGTGGTTTCTGAGTGGATTGCCTCAAGCTTACAAAGATAGAATTGAGTTCTATGAGCCGGGAATTCTTGAAGAAGCAATAAGAAAAGCTAAGTATTGCTATGAGCAAAGCAAAGGTACACCTGATTACCATAAGGCATGGAAGGACAAGAAGAATGAGAAGTTTGACCAGAGAAAGAGATGTTTCATTCATGAATCAACAGAAGCAACCATCCCAAGCTGTGAGTAATTTAGTTGGAGTGACAAGTGGAAAGCCTAAAGAGCCACATCATAATAGAGGTCCACTCAAATGTTGGAAATGTGAAGGACCTCACTCACGTAGATATTTTTGACTTGAGAATGAAAGTGCAAGGCCAGCTTATAACATTCAGGAAGTAGAAATAATGGGTCAAGTGGCAAGGGCAGTCCCTAGAATTTATGTGGCACTGGAGGATAGCCAGGCAGATCATTAGTCAAATGTGGTTGAAGTTGCAGGTAAGATTGTTGAACAGTCTGTTTCTATTTTGATTGACCTTGGTTCTACTCACAATTATATCACTCCTAGATTAGTGGAGAATTGTGCTTTTAAGAAGGTCAAGCATAGGAAACCTTGGTTAGTTCAGCTTGCCACTGGGACTAAGAGAAAAGTCAGTGAATTGGTAGAGAAATGTCCATTGGTTATGGATGGATTGATCACTTGTGTAGATCTGAATGTTCTACCGCTTGGTTCCTATGATGTTCTCATTGGAATGGATTATTTAGAAGCTCACAGATTGAAGCTTGACTGTTATAACAAAACTTTTGAATGCACGGATGAAGAAGGAAACCCAGTAGTTGTAAAGGGTATTCTGAAGTTAATTTCAGTAAGATAGGTTTTAGCAATGTAGTTGAAGAAGTTCTATAGGAAAGGTTGCCAGTTGTATGTAGCTCATATTCTGGAACCAATTGAAGATGAGACTCCTAGGTTGGAGGACTATCAGGTGTTACAAGAATTCAAGGATGTGTTTCTTGATGAGATTCCAGGGCTTCCTCTATAGAGGGACATTGATTTCACCATTGAACTTGTGCCAGGAGCAGCACCTGTGTCCAAGACACCCTACAGGATGAGTACACCGGAGATGCTAGATTTGAAGATGCAACTGCAAGAGTTGTTCGAAAATAAATATATCTGACCGAGTGTGTCTCCTTGGGGAGCACCGATTCTATTTGTGAAGAATAAAGATGGTACACTCAGGTTATGTATTGATTACAGGCAGTTGAACAAAGTTACTATGAAGAATAAATACCCTTTGCCTAGGATTGATGACCTCTTTGACCAAATGAGAGGAGAAAAGGTATTTTCCAAAATTGACTTGAGGTCTGGTTACCATCAGGTGAGAATCAGGGATGAAGACATTCATAAGACATCCTTCAGGACAAGGTATGGGCATTATGAGTTTGTAGTGGTACCATTTGGTCTCACAAATGCACCAACTACATTTATGTGCCTTATGAACAGTGTCTTCAGTAAGTATTTGGACAAGTTTGTTCTTTCTTTCCTTGATGACATTCTTGTTTATTCTAAGAATGAGGAAGATCATGAAGAGCATTTGAGATTGACATTGCAAGTCCTCAAGGAACATCAGTTGTATGCAAAATTGAGCAACTGTGACTTCTACAGATATAGAATTCAGTATTTGGGTCACATTATCTCAAAAGAGGGTATATCAGTAGACCCTCAGAAGATCGAAGCCATTATGAATTGGCCCACTCCAAGAAATGTGACGAATGTAAGATCTTTAATGGGACTTGCAGGATACTACAGGAGATTCATTGAAGGATTTTCCAAGGTTTCACATGCCATCACTTCTTTGCAAAAGAAGGGAGTAAATTTCGAATGGACTCCGAAGTGTGAAGAAATGTTCCAGTGGTTGAAGAATCTTCTCACTAGTGCACCAGTATTGAAGGTTGTAGATCCACAGAAATATTTCATGGTATGTACCGATGCATGTGGACAAGGGCTTGGAGGAGTCCTTATGCAGGATAACCACGTGGTATGTTATGAGTCAAGAAAGCTGAAAGAGCATGAGAAGAACTATGCCACTCATGATATAGATCTTGCAGCCATAGTACATGCTCTCAAGATGTGGAGACATCACTTGATGGGTAGAATATTTGAGCTCAGAACAGATGACTATGGACTGAATTTTTGTTTGATCAGCCTACTCTGAATTCTAGGCAAGCAAGATGGCTGGAATTTTTATGTGAGTTTGATTTCGAAATCAAGCACATAAAAGGCAAAGAAAACAAGGTAGCTGATGCACTCAGCTGAAAGGTACAGGAAATGCATGTGGCATCTCTTAGTATCTGCCAATCAAATTTGAAGCAGCAGATTGCAAATCATGTTGCTGGAGATGAATTGTATGAGTAGGTAAAAGAAAAATTGTAGTAGCAAAGTCTTGAGAAGAGGTATGAGGGATATAAATTAGAAGAAGATGGGGTTCTCACTTTTAAAGGAAGAATTTATATTCCGAATGTAGCAGATTTTAGGAGAGTTGTTATGGATGAAATCCATCAAGCTCCTTATTCTGGTCACCCAGGATATCAGAAGACGATTACTACAGCTAAAAAGCAGTACTTTTGGCCAGGTATGAAAAAGGACATGGCTGAATACATTTCAAGATGCATGAAATGTCAACAAGTAAAGGTTGAGCATCAACATCCAGCAGGTTTGTTGCAGCCTTTGTCAGTTCCAGAATGGAAATGGGAAGTTATTTCCATGGATTTTATTATGGGATTGTCGATGACCTAGAGACAACATGATTCCATCATGGTTGTGGTAGACAAGTTGACAAAAGCAACACATTTTATACCAGTGAAGTTTACGCATAAGACTGATGACATTGCAAAGATCTTCATGAAGGAGATTTTCAAATTGCATGGATTGCCGAAGGAAATAATTTCAGACAGAGATGTCAAGTTCACTTCCAATTTATGGAAGTTTGTAGATTTGGGTACAAAGTTAAACTTCAGCACTGCTTATCATCCTCATATAGATGGGCAGATATAAAGAGTTAACCAAATGCTTGAAGATATGCTTCACATGTATGTGATGGACAAATCAATCAAGTGGGAAGATTACTTACACTTGGTAGAGTTTGCTTACAACAATGGACAGCAGGCATCCCTGGGGATGAGTCCATATGAAGCTTTGTATGGAAGAAGGTCCAGGACACTAGTGACTTGGGACAACTCGGTGAATGAGTTGTGCTTGGACCATAATTGCTTAAGGAAATGGAGCAAGAGGTTGTAAAGATCAGGCAAAATCTGAAAGCAGCACAGGACCGACAGAAAAGCTATGCAGATAAGCATAGGATGAGTAGAGAATTCAGTGTTGGGGATCATGTTTACCTCAGAGTGAAAGCAAAGAAAATTTCCTCGAAGCTTGGAAGTTGTGCCAAGTTGTCACCTAGATATTGTGGGCCATTTGAAGTGCTTGAAAGAATAGGGCCTGTTTCATATAGACTTGCATTTCTTGCTAGTACTAGAGCTCATAATGTTTTTCATGTTTCTTTGCTTAAGAAATATGTACATGTTCCTAACCATGTGATAAATTGGGATGTGATTCAGGTGGAACCCGAGGGAGAGTTTCGAATCGACCCAATGCGCATCCTCAACAGGAAGGTCACCACACTTCGTAACCAATCCATAGGGTAGGTAAAGGTGCAATGGGAGCATTACAGACCTAAAGAGGCTATGTGGGAGCTAGAGGATGCCATACGATTGGCACATCCATTTTTGTTCAATTCTGCGGAACACTGAGGCGGTACCAGTGTAGCATTTTGTTCAAATTTTGTAAAGCACTAAGGATAGTGCTATTGAAGGGGGAGGGGAATGTAACACCTCGGTTTTGACCCCATTTTGTAGTAATATACATGATACAAATATTGTAAATGATCTTGGTGCAGAGCTAAAGGCCAAGTCCCCACCATGATTTGGTTATGTTATGTTTTGGATTGAAATGGTCACCGATGGTATATTGGGACATACAGCATATATTTAATTATGGCATCATGTAAACACACATTTTAATTAAATAAACCAACCAGCTATGTTCACAGCAACTAAATTGAGAAGGGGCATGATTCCTAACAGTAAGGAGGGGGGAATGTTGAACTTGGAATCTTGATTTATTCCCTTATTAGTTGGGGCAGCAATGGGCCGGTAGGAAAACCATGCCCATTCCTACTCACACTCCCTCCATGACGTTTCAGTTGGTCTGCCCACTAACCAGATCGTGGGGTCTGTTCAGTTTCCTCACGAGGCTGGTTTAAAAGTGGCACATTTGGATTGTTGGTGGTTCACCCTCTATCTCTCATGCGATTGCTAGTCTGTGTGTTTTTCTTCCTCGGTATCTCATGCCGAGTCTCTTCCCATTCTCTCAGAGTTGGTTGCAGCTTCCTCCACGCATTGCCGACAGTGTGATTTCCTATGCAATGTGGAAATTGCTGTAGATTGCTGTGTTTTCCTGTGTGATTGTGGGTTGTTATTCCATCATGGAATCATGGTCATGATTACATTTCCAGCTATGCATTTTAGTTGTGTCTTTTTCCCCATCCTCTGCCTAGGTAATTTCTCCCCAGCGATTGCCTGAAGGATCGTGTGCTGTGGATTCAAAGTTGCTCGGGGGCTGATGTTGGGAACGATTACTTGACTGTATTTTTCCCTTTTTATGGTGGTATCGGTGGAAGAATGCTGTGAATATATGTGTTTTGTTCGACTGTGTTTTTCCCTTGTAAAATTTGAATAGCTGTTTGGCTGCTTGCATGCAGTGGTTTTGTCCTTGGAATGCATTGGAATGGTGAATGAGGGCCTGAGGTGCTTGATAAACCTGGTGGACTGAGAACCACACAGATAGAGCTACTGAGCTGGCTTTCTTCTCCATAACCCCTGAAGAGCACTGGAGGTAAGATCAAGGTCTGAGGGACTACGTTGTAGAGAAGGGACTGAATTCCTTGTGTTGGGTGTGTGTGGGTGTTCTAGAAGCTAGGCTAGCTCTAGTGTTGGTGTCTGTAGCTCTTTCGTGAGCTCAATAGATTAGCATTAGCCTTTCCCAGCTCCTAGATGGCCTGATAAACCCAACTTTGTCGGCTTGGCTGATCTGTTGTTCGCCTGATAAACCCAACTGTGTTGGGTTGGCTGAATTGTGTACCCTTGTGGGTTGTTATCCTTGGCTATGTGTAATTATGTTTAGTTCCTTATTCCTTGGGGAATCACGCCTGGCTCAGGGGTGGAAGCGTTGCTGAGAGATTAAAGAGCACTCAGGCCTATGGTTGGGTGGAATGTTGCAGGGACATAGCTGGTTGTGGAACAAGTTCTTCATAAGATAAGTATTCTTGCCGAACTTGTATTTGCAATTATAATTACAATTGATGAATGATGTTATACATGTTAAATGCTGATTTATATATGCATGAGTGTTGATTAATATGTTTGCTTCCGTTGTGTGCATGAATGATTATGATTCGTAACATGTTTCATGTTTTAAGTATCATGCTTCAGCAGTATATGTGTGTATGTATGTTCATGTTCACGGGGATAGATCTTCAGATGATTTGACATATAGTAGCATCCTCTTTGCCAATCGGAGGGTCGAGGATGTTACACAGGACATCGAGAGGGCTTTAGAAATGAAAGTGATCATATATTAATGATATTTCATGTTTATATTGGAAGGGATATCAACAATATTATGGAATCAATAGGGACTTATAGAGTTCTATGGATGGCTATCACTCTTTAATGCACCAAGTTTGTGGTTGTGGGTGCATATGAAATCCTCATACATAATAATGGTGCAAGATTTTCTACATGGAACACTTGTCCACCAATTGATCAAAATTTTGAGATTGGAGGATGAATTACATCACATAGCCTCCCTTATGTCAATCACTCTGATGATCATCTCATCCCATGTTCGACAAGAAGCCAACAGACTGGTGGATCGACTATCCAATGAAGGGGCTAGAAAGAGACAAGTGCGCATTGAGTGGATATGGGAAGTGATCAAGGTGTCCACTCAAAAAATCAATTTTCAAGGGATGGAAAAATAGGACATTAACCTCCTAGATGGGGTGAGGAACATGGTGTATCCTACCCTGGCCATCAGGCACATTGAGGGGGAATATGGAACATGTATGCACCCATGTTTGCATGACTAGTATGTTGAAGGGTGTGTGAAGGTTTGTGTATCTTAGTCGACAATAAGAGATGGTTTTCAATCATGGAATGAAGCATTCAATTGGAAGCATATTGAGATCCATAGAATGCATGGCATCATATGGTATCTAGTATGTATGTGCCTAAGATAAGGATAAGGCGAGTCCCCTCATTTGGTTGATTGTTATTTTGAATTACTATGATGGGAGTATGAGTATTTAAGAAATATGGAAGGATTTAGGAAAAGTGAGATTATGGTGTTGTATCTACTTGTGTCTCCTGGTAGTTATCTACAACACTAAGATAAAACTACCTGGAGAAGTCGGTCTTGGTGTGGTTTTCCCCTTTCATTCCTAATTAATCTCTATGAATCTATGGGGATGTTAAATTGTTAGGGAACCATGGTAAGGAAGTGGTCGCAATGCAAAAAGGGAGGGATATTGCGTCAACATTGGTTGGAGAGGAGATTCAACTAGGACACTTTGTGGAATATCCGAAATGAGATAGACAAGGTAGAGGATAGCATGCTAGAAGAGGTTCAGGGTAAATCACATAACAAATAGGTGTGGGGATACTATAACGGTTTGGATCCTTATTGGTTGATTAAGGTCCTTATTGACTAGATCCTAAAAAAAATAGAATAAAATCAAGTTGGTTTATGTATGGTGGTGGCGTCAATGTGCGATGACATCAAAATTCATTCCAAGCTTGATCTCTTAGCAAATGTTGTTAACATGCCTCTCCAAATCTCGCACCAAATACCAGAAAACACTAAAAATGTGTCACATGTCCCTAATACCCAAGTCTTTTAGTTTTGTCTTTAGTTTCAATTCTAGAATGAACACTTTTAGGGTGGTATCTTGGTTATAGCTTTTAACCATTCAAGTTTTTTAGTTGCAAACTATAGAGGACCATCCTAGTTTCCCTATGTAGAACAAGACCAAAACAACTATTTTATTAATACACATCATTCTACTTTAGTCATCAGTTTCAAACTATAAAGGACCATCCTAATTTCCATATGCAGAACAAGACCCCAAACAACTATTTTATTAATGCACATAATTCTACTTTTGACTATAAATGAGACTCCCCATTTGCTATCCTAGTTTCTATTATGGAAAGGAATCCATATGAGCTATGGTCTATATGTTTATAGTTTTTCCATAACAAGTGATGCAAGGCAGCGTAGTCACTGCCAAGTTTTTTAGGGGTTTTTGTTCCTAATGATTTATTTTAAAAAAGGATAGTTCACCTTATGGTAGGAGCACGAGGAGAAGGCTGCAAGGCCAAGATTTGATATTAATCAATGTATCACATCAACGCCACCCAAAACATACATGCAGAAAATGTTCTGAGTATTCCACGTGCCATAATGTTAGTAAAAAAACTTTATTGACAAGCATGCATGTGGAAACAGAAAGCAAAGCAGATCATGACGATACCACCTTGAATCCGAGGATCCAAGTAGGTGTTAGATAGAAACTGCATGTTTTGTTCTTGGCCATTTGTTTATTGCTACCATTTGTGTATTGGATCCATTTGTCTACTTGTCTGTTGTGTCAGACTACTGTACATTACCTTTCTCAACATATGCAAATGCATAAGTTCAGAGAACGACCCTGGAAGATCATCTCAATGTCATCTCACATTAAAAAATAAATGGAATCTCTACTAACGATCGTAGATGGAAAACCAAAGAAAAAACAATATGAAAATCAATTACTAAATGTGTAATAATCTTTATTCATGGAATATCGCAAACATGTTTTCGCTAGCCAAGTAGCTTTTAGTTTGAGACACTTGGTCCATGCTAGTACTTGTTCCCTCCTTTGTGGATTGGTTTGTTTTCCAATCTTAGCACCTAGAAGTGAATGCGTTAGAAGAGGTTCATTTCCCCGCAAAGAGTATATTGAGAGAGACATGATTCATTTTTCCTCACTTCCACCATTAATCAATAGAGTCTAGCTTCAATTCAATCCATATATGTGTAATTCCTGGATTGTCCTAAATAGACAGAAATATGAGCAAACTAACAAGTTATGGGAATATCAAATAGGTGCAGCATGAAATGATAATGAGAATCAAATACAAAGAATAAACCTCAAGACATGTGATTGATATTGATTCCACAAAACATCTACATGATTTTCAACAACTTTTTCACATATCATAGTTAAAACTTGTTTAATGATGGTATGGATTTCTCATTTTATTTTCAACACGCATATGCATTATTTCAGAAATATAGGGATGGTTTGCATGAATTTAGATCTCCTTCTTCTTCTTCAGGAAGAGGAGGAGGAGATCCAATTATAGAATTGTCCAATGTTTCTCTTTTACATCCTTAAACACCACTCGGTACAAAAGACACACAACTCAGTACAAAAGACGCAGAGCATAATCCCAAGTAAGATATAACTCGTACCTTTCATATCTAATTACTCTTAAGATAACACATCAGATCAATAACCCATCAATGATGGGATTTGCAGAATAAGTGAATACTTGTGTGATTTCTTTTCCATAAAGGTAATCATCGTCGCGAGGAATATCCATACATGTAATTCCAACTTCCATATCCATATATTTTTGGTGTGAAGGAAAATTAGGTTGATTCATACTTTAACAATCAAATTTCATGTTGAAGGACATGGATTTTCAGGTATGTACATTGCTACAAGATACGAGTTTTAATTGTTGCCGCAATACTAGTCTAGGCTTGAATGATTTTATGTAAATTTGGTGATAATGTTTGAATGATTTTATGTAAATTTGGTTATAATTTTAAGTTTAAACTTCAATTTTGTGTAAATTTGGTGATAATTTTATGTTTGGGCAGATTTGTTCTTCTATACAACATAGAAACAAAAAAATAGTTGTAGTGAAAACTATGGACATAATGTTGGCATATGTCTTCCATATTTCGTATAATGGCCCTTTTATATTTACAAGCAAAAAAACTTTGTAAAGCAAAAATATTGGCATATGTCTTCCATATTTCGTATAATGGCCCCTTTATATTTACAAGCAAAAAAACTTTGCAAAGCAAAAAGAATTTGATATTTACAGTATTCCTCTTTATAATGCACGTGTTGGAGCTTTGGAAATCATGTTTTCATATTTACAATGTAGAAAAAATTTCATATTTTTATTTGATGCCCAAGAAATAACCCTCTTTGGATTTGTATTTTATTTCTTCTTTGTATCAGTAATGCATGAAAAGTACTACTCCAATGATAATGGATATATGAGTAGGAATAGTACCGGGAGTGTTTAAATAGTACTTTTTTTTTCTTGAACTTCATCGACCTATGCCAGCATATGACATCGATTTTTTCACATCCAACCATGAATACAATTCTCTGATGAATTCCTTGTATGTAAAATAGTAGTACGGAGCTGACACCTTGAATTTTTCTATCTTTGCAGTCGCTTGTTGCACATAGGTGTTATCTTTGCCAATGTTGAACCAATTTTTGTCTGCATTCATATCTTGCAGTTCCTAGCAATGCCTGGGATACCCAAAACATGGAGTTGTCTGGTAGCATCTATAAGCAAAGATGAAATCAGGACACTGAAAATAATTTTTTTTGTGGTGCATAAATATGCGCTACAAGTTCAAGTGGTGCATGTAATATTTTGTAGGAATATGTCATCCTTAGATCAAGTAATCTTGTTCAATGTCCCAACAAGAATGATTGTTCTTGCAACCTATAGGTAGGCATGATATTGAACATTAACAAGTTGAACGCTTTTTGTAGGTTGACACGATATTGATACTTAATGAGTAGTAATGATGAGAAGGGTGGCAAAGAAAGTGGTGATCCAGGTGGAAATGATGGCGGTGAAGCAGTCATGAGAAGGGAGGCCATGAAGGAGGTGTCACGGTGGCAATGAAGATGTGGTGAATGAGTCAAGTTCATTTAATTCACCTGAGTGGGGTTCATTTTCATTGTTAGACACCCATCAAAGAAAGCAGGGAGAGAGAGCCATTCCCAATACCCTCGCTTCCACTACTACAATAACGCTTGGAAATATAGGGCCAATGAGCTTGCAGAAAATATGGATTTTTATATTAATTAATAAAAAATTAGTTTGAAAATTTAGATAAAATAATACATGGCATTTGTGTCAATGAAAACTAATGTTCAATCAACACATATCGAAAACAATAATTCCCTAGCCTTTTCCTGAGACTAATAACTTATATGATTAAGTCAAACACTCATTTCACGCCTCCATGGCTTAAATGATCTCTTTAGCTATTTAATCTTAGTTTATATTCCTATGTTAACTTTTAGCGGAGAATCAACCTTTTTTTATTTTCCTTATTTTGGGACTTTAACATGCCCTTCATTTTCTTAACAAAAATATGTTTTCCATGGTTAAAGTGGCTATAAGTAAGTATACTATTATTCTTTGAATTCGTCGGTATAAAGTGATCATCAAATGTAAATGTAAAAATTGACTGGTATAAAGTTAACATCAAATGTAAATGTATAAGAGAATAGAGATAATGAAATATAATGTAAATTTCAGTGAAAGATAATATTAGATTTAGTTGGTTGATTCAATGTATGTAGTGCTGAAATTTGATATTCACATTTACTCATTGAAGAAAAAAATCATAATGTTGTAATAATTTTATTACACTTAAATTTACATTCACATAAGCAATGACCACCTCAATTCTGGGTTGACAAAATATTGTAGAGAATGTTTTGGTTGATTGTTTATTCTTTTCTATATCAAGGTATAAATAAAAAATTTAAGTATAACTACTTCACCTAACACAATTTTCAAAGTTTTGAAACACTATTTTAGTTAAGAGAGTTATATTTAACATTTACAATTGAAAATAGGCTTATTTAATAATGTATTTAAAAGAGATCTTAGCATTAATCTACGAATTCATAAGAAAATAAATTCATTAAAAATGACAAATAAACCACTTTTATTTATTTGAATTTGACACATAAAAAATTTATAGGCTTGGAAGAAAATAACTTCATATAAATTTACATGGAAATTATGTCTTTTATTCAAACTTTTTACATTAAAATCTATATTCTCATACATCAACCACAATTTTCTTCCTTCATTTTTCTTGCATAAGGAATTATGGCACTCTAATGGAAAAATAGAGTAAAACTTTGAAGTTTAAACCAATTTATATCCATCTTAACTCCAGATCTATGTTGTGTTAAGAGGGATCAAATACATCAAAGAGAAAACCCTTTTTAAAGTGAAAATATTTCAGGAAAAGTCTGTACCGTAAGAGATATGATCCCTCTTAAAGCATGATATATCCATAGTTAATATGGATCTATGCTTTCAATCTAAAGATCATAAATACTCTTCAATAAAGGATAACATATAAATTTTAGTAGATATTCGACATATATTAGATAGCTAAGCAATATATATTCATCATAAATGATTGTTTATATTAAAACTATATGTCTATCTATCTATTTATATGTGTTTGTGCATGTGGTTTTAAATTTTTAATTAGATCCAACATTGTATTTTTAAGTTAATATTTTTTTAAGTAACATGTGTTAATTGTATGTTGATTGTTGAGCCACAATAACACCACATTTTATTCACCTTTCATACACAATTTGTCACCTTATTCCTATCTTATCCTTCCATAAAACCATTAATATTCACCACTTTCATAATAAATATGGGTTTATATTACTATTTTCCAAATCATTTATTTTTGAGTATTTTGAGTGAATTTGTGGTCAATTATTGAGAAAAATAAAATATTTTCATTATACTTTAAAGTTGGATGAGTTTGGTGATACTTACAAGTGTATTTGAAGACTTTAACAAGCTCAAAAGTGACCACTTAGCCTGAGATTCGAATTTCTTCTTCTAGATGTGAGCTAACTTCAAGGAGAAGATCATGGAGATGTGGAGAGAATATCTCATCCAATATTTGTTTGAGAATTTTTAGGGATGAGTCATAGATTTGTTGAGGATTTTGAGGGATAAGTTGAGAGAATAGTTGATATGTAATTATGATCAGTTATCTTGAATTCATGTATAAATAGGAGGGCTCTCTCCTCATTTTGGTTAGAGATCTCTCTCATGGTTTAGAAGTAGAGAATAGTTCAAAGTTAGTAATAGAGTGGATTCTTGATTGTTATGTCATGGAGATGATGCTTAATGCACATCCTTTGACCCTCCCATGTTAATATAGATTTTCAGTTATGTTTTGCGTATGAATTTTTAATATAGATTTACCGTGAGCTCGCAAGGTATTGTTAATTGCTTTATACCAGTTTATTTTCTGCAATTTCAGTCCTTCTTTACCAAGTTAATTTATGCAATTTCCTGTTTTCTGCAATTAGATTTATTTTTATACAATTTCCTATTTTCATAACTTAGATTCAATTTCAGTTGTAAAATAGGTTAGTAATACTCCGCCTCTGCATATATTTTGTATGTACCTCACAAGTTTACACTCTCTCCGGGTTGACAATTAAATCATTGGATATATGTTATAATTTGTTTAATATTTGCACCAACATTTTGGCGTCGTTGTCGTGGAGGTGCTAAAAGGGATAATAGTTTAGATAGGTAGATAGTTCATTTTTTTTTACATATAAATGGGGAGGGGAAACGATAAGAGACAAGGACGACTTCACTACAGGATTTCCGAAATTTTCATGGTGTAATAGCCAGACGCATCCACTTTAGTGGGTCGCACCAAAGCCTTGATTGTTTTCTACAAAGTGTTTATTTTCCTGCAAGTTCTTTCATTTTCTGCAAATGCAAGTTTGTTTTATGCAAGTTTTCATTTTTCATTTACAATTTTGTAGTGTAAAGTTTGGATTGCTTTCATTTTTTGGTGCCTTTATTTCATACTAACTTGTTTCTAACTTTGTATCTGTTCATTCTTTGTTTTATACAGATTTTTGTGCACTTTTAATTTCTGTTTTTGCACTTGTTTGGTACTAACCCATTTCGTACTATTTTTGCATTTGTCAAGTAATCATTTTTTCATTTGATTAGATTTTAGCTTTACAATGAGCATAAGCTTAGAGAAGCTCACTCAGATCCTAGCAAAAGCCAGGATCTCCTCTTCTTGACAGCAGTCAAAGATGAAATCACTCTCCTTGAAGCAAACAATGAAGAATCGACATTTGAAGAGTCATGCATATCAAATGAAGAACACTTGTTCGAACTGGAGATTGAAGAGGATGAAGAAGGGATCTTGTTTGACCATCATGCAAACGAAACCTGCATCGAACACAGTTTCCAAGTAAGTATTAGGTTAGATCAGTTTTGTTTTTGTTTTTGTTTTGTTAATTTACATTTTAAATCCCTAATTTTGCATACCTTTGAATACATTAGGTTTCATTTCGTAAAATCATATGTAAATATTCTTCGACTGCTTTTACATGTATGGTTTCACTAGAAATTTCATTACACGTAAAAGATTATAAATTCCAATTAGAGTAAAGTAGGTAAACTTTAGCTTTTATTTCTAATTCAAAATTAGCATGTAGAATGCTTTAATTTGCTTTAATATTTTTGTTTACTGAAATTTTCATTTTTGTCTTATTTACAATTCTGTTTTTAATTTTGTTAAGAATTAAAAATTGTTTCAATCTATTAAATTTAAAAATATTTATAAAAAACAACTCAAATTTCGATTTCTTTTTGAACTTTCATGTTTATTTGAATAACTTTTAAGTCAGGTTATGATTAAAAATAAATAAAAATAAAAAAATACATTAAGGATTAGTTTTTTAAATCTAAGGACAATTAAAAATAAATAAATAAATCTAAATAAAATAAAAGATTTACTAAATCTAGTTTGCATAGTTCTAGGAAATATATATATCATGTTAGTTTTTAAGTGTTAGTTTTAGTTTTCTAAAAAGGTTTTTTGGAAATAAATGGTAAAAAATTAGTTAGGCTTATAAAACAGTACACATTTTAAAATTAAACATCAAAAACATTTATTAAACATTTTAAAACTGTAAATCCATATATATAATAATATTTTTTTGAAATAGCAGATCAAACTAGCCATTTTTCAGCCTATTCTTTCAGCCATCTTTTGATCTGTCCTTCATCCCATCTTTCGGTCTGCATAGATCGAAACCTGCAAAAATTCAGAAAAAAAATAAAAAATATATAACACTTTCCAAACCGTGGATGTGCATATATCTTTCGAATCAAAACCTGCAATAAAACATAAGACACAGTAAGCGCAAAGAATAAAATCACTCAAAAGATCATAAACCAAACTGTTCTTATTGGTTGAATTTGCCAAGCTTGCTCGGTAGAGAAGATGATCACCACCAAACCCACTTTTTGTATGTAAGTGGATATCTAGCGATATCATTGCAGGAAATGAGAAATGGATTTGATGCATGAAGGGGGTAGAGGATCTCGACTCTCTTATTGTAGCAAAAGTAGAAACTAGCATATTAAATTCTTAACGATAGCAAATTTTAGTGTCGATCTAAAAATATTCAGCATATTCCAAGCACGAATTTTGTACAGTCTTTTAGGGAAAACAAAGAGAGTCTTTTAGGGAAAACATATCTCTTTGAGAGGGGTGATTACACAATCAGGATTCATATCCTATCATTCGTCTCACCGATTACGGTAGGCAGGTGCTTCCGAGGCCTCCAGGGAAGCAACAACCCTCAGCGGCCACGTTAACGACCGGATTAATATGTTAGATATCTCCTCCCTTTAAGGATTCTTTTTCCACCTTCCCATGCGGCTTCATAGAGCTTATCCAAAGGTTTGTCAATGGTTTCAAAAAGATAATCATATATTGCGTGAAAATAGAGAATTTGGTGTGCACTTGAGAATGATGAAGATAGTGAACATCTCACTAATACAATTCTGGTATCGGTGTTATTCTCTCACTCTCATTTGACTTGGAATAAATGTAATACCGGTACCATTCACCTATTGACCCACAAATCCACTAGTTTGGGGGAAGGGCCAGTGAGTGGTAAAGCGTTTCCAGTTGATTCAATCGATACAAGCCCTCTAACCAATCCAGAATCTCCAACTGGTTCACCAAGATCTCCAATCCAGGTACGACCTGTTATTCCCTTTGGCTAAGCACTTGGTATGCAATTGGGATTTATTCCTCTACAGTTAACGCAACTGTAATTCCTTATCTAACTAATTCCTATACAGCTAACGGAACTGATCTAACGTCTCCAACTCCTCATCTAACGTACTGTTCCTGTCTGTCACTTCTTCCAATCTTTTTGTACTCATCACATTCATTTTAGAACTCAAAAATTAATCTGTTTACATATTTGAAACTCCTGTATTTTATTATGTCTCTATTTCACATTTGTATTGTTCTTACATCTGTTTCATCGACCGGTTCAATGAGGTAAACAACAGGATTTACTGCTTGCTCTAGGTTTCAGGCTTCTTATCCCATATTACATTTTAAGAGGAAGAATCTTGGAAAATTAGCTCATGAACAGAGGATATTCACTAGTAGCAGATTATATCCCTTAAATATTACTCCTTATTACAGTCGGAATTTACATAGGCACTAACTCCATCATTACACCAGAAAATGGAGATAAATTACAATTTCGAGAGCATTTTTCACATGAAATCACTATCTAAATTAACTAATGGAAATCTACCATAGAATCAACCATAGATTACTCATTATATCACTTGCTAAATCACTTTACAACCCTAAATCACGATGGATAAAAAAAGATTTGATGGCATGGCAGGCGAGCAGAGAGAGATCTCATTTTTTTATGAATAACTATCTCTTCAGTTAAATATATAGATCTGATAGATCTTCATAACTATCGCTCATTTAAAACTCTCACTTTTTGTGGCCTATTGTAGATTTTGTTTCAGCACATCCCTGTACTGCTTCCACTTCTGTGATTGTTCTTTGAGCTGCAGGTTTTTCACGCTCATATTACACAAAGGTATAAACTTAGTTATTATAGATGTCCCGTGTATTTAATATGAGAACACTGGTGATTAATGTACACAATATATATGGGTTAGTAAGGTGTAAGTAAGTCGTGTTTTATTAGAGTTACAAGCTTAGATCGTCATAACAGGAACAAGACATTCATGTACAAGCTCATAAGAAAGGACCTGCTTTCAAGCAGAAACTTATTTGGAGGTGGACGATCCTATGAGAAGGTTATCGTCTGCAAATTGGAGATGGGAAAGCGCCTCTCCTTCCTCGGATAATTTGTTGGACTACGCCACAAGCCAAAAATGCATAAGACGTTAAAACATAGTAGCGGGAGAACTAGCAAAGTATAGGTGCCCAGGTATGGCTATCTTCAATAAACGCCACTACAAATTTGGAGTGAATTTTCATCAGTGAAAAAAATGCAAATCACTTCAGAGAAAATGTATTCACCAATTCTACGAATATGTATACGTCTTGACTGTGATCGTGCATACAATAATGGTGTACATATATTGAGAAATAAGGATAGAAAGGCCTCACATCTCTTAAGATCAATGCTGCAATCTGGTGTCCAAGTGAGCCTGTACTTATTCTGAGCACTGGTCCCATCCAATCATGAATTGGATCAGATCTCTTTATACTCACAACATACTTGGTAAGATCAGCATACTCCACATAATCTAATACTCTTCCTGTCTGTACTATCTTTGTTTGCTGGTTATTACTGCAATTTGGGAGCACATCTTCTCTGCTGTTGGGAAATTATGGACCTGCTATATATTGTGGCTGTCATCCAAAATATTATGATGAGAGATAACAGTGCTCTTACCATCACCATTGATAGAACCTGATTTCCCCAACATATTTTTATATTGCATATCAATAACACAATCAGACTTACAATTGCATATTAGAGAAGTCGAACTTACCTCATCATCATATATTTGTCAGCATAGGATATAACATTTTCCCCAACCGAGAATAGAGGATAATGTTATTTTTAATTCAAAATATATGCGTTTATGCGCGTGGAATGAGAAACTGTTAATCCTGTCACATGATTTGGCTTCTCCATTCTCCTCCTTTTTCATTAATCCCATAATCTACATCCTTGAGAGGCTGTGGGTAATGGATGCTTTCACTGCTTGATGATTGAAAAATTCCTTGGTCGATAAATTCTGTCTTTACCGAGCTTTTCACTAGTCGAATGGAAAGAAGATCTTTATTAAGTCTTTTGAAAGAGGAGCTTTCTTAGTCTGACAAAATGTTTCCACCAATAGATAAGCAATTGGAGGCAGCTGTAGGAATCACTATAACAAACCCAGTCTTACGCGAGGAGGTGAGGCGAATCAATATATCTCTTCGTTTCGTTCTTTATTGGTCGTATAAGGCAGCGGAAATAATAGACGTATAAGCCCACCCAACCTTTGTCAAAGTGAGAAATTAAAGAGTGGTAAGGTGGCGTATTTAGCTACTTGCCCCCATCCTAATCCCAGGCAGGGCTAGGTTATGTAATGTAAATTTACCAGAATAGGGCGAGCAAAGGTAAATATGCCAACTTTATGGGGGGGCCAAGTTCGCACTATAAAAATAACCAGTTCAAGGCCCAGATGGTTTTTGCAACTTGAAAGATACGTATCTCAAGCCTGAACTTTTGTTTTCTCTTTACTGAAACTCAGAGCCTCTTGGCCGAGGACCATATTTATGGTTTGTGGACGGAGGAAAACTCGAAAGGTCGATGAGATTGGCATTGCTTACTAGAGCGGGATTGGTTTGAAAAAAATGTAATGAACTGCTCTTTCTTAGTGAAATAATCTTTTTTATTCTTTCTTATCTTAATGAATGGCTCTTTTAAACCGACACCATTTCATTGAAAACCTTACTTCGTTCCGCCACGATAACACAGTTCACAGTTAAAACATGGTTTAAGATATTACTTCGTAGGTTGAACCAAGTATAAATAATAAATATGGTACAGATTACTTTGATTTCGCCACCAATAAAATGTACGGGAGCTCTTTTCTCGAGGTATAGATTGAGGTGAACTCATAAATTATTACGGATATCTCTTGTAATATGAGATAGATAGAACATGCATAACTGATTAAGGAATTAGCTTTATTTAGATGGATCATTGCATTAACTATATAAGCATAGTGATTCCCATTAATATAAAGTAGTTAGTAATAAACATTGGTTTCAAATCAGGTTTAGGGTAAGAAAAGTCTAAATGTCAATGTTAAAGGATTAAGACAAAAATTGGCATGTCATGAAGAAAACATGGAGGACGGGACTTTAAAATGGTATGTTCTTTCCCTTAAATTTAAGCATGGCTACCTAAATCATGATATGAAGAATTGCACTTCAATAGTAATGCCTTAGACATGTGAGATAAATTGGTCTATTCCTAAACATAAATGGATTATAAATTGATTATATTTAACATTGAAGCCAACCTCGAAAAAAGGATAAAAGTTCATACGGCCATCTTATGTGTTATTTCTTTTCATCTTCTATCTTTTTTTTAAATGCTTTGTTGTTTTACATTGGGGCTTCTAGCATTGACCAATCTTCTCCTCACAAATAGGAAAAGCATCATGCATTCATATCAGGGATGAAACAACTATTGTGTCCTTTATAAGCTTAAAGGGTCACAAAAGGAACTTCAACATTGTGAAAAAAATGTAGTAAAAGCTTATTGTAATGTGATTTATTTAACTTTACAATCATGCCAAGAATATAACAAATTATGTAGAGGTTTATAATATTGTTCATGAGAAAGAAGAATTATTTTAATGTATTAACTGTTAAAAATCATACTATATACAACCCATAAAGAACAAATCTACTTTTTTTCACAAACTAGTGGTTCAATATGTCAAATAGAACCATAGTGAAAACTCATATATATTTTCAAAAACTCTACAATTGGTAGCTTGGACAATTCCCACAATCAAGTGTACCATGCTTACAAATAGTTTTCATGGACAACACTTTGATGCAATTATTAAAACAAAATTTTCCATGATGAAGTTTAGAATTATGGATAAAGAAAGAACATTAAATTTGGTTCATAAAAAGAACAAACCCCAATAGTTGGATTAAGGTCATATCCTATCATAACAACTCGAACAACATATCATGCTTAGTGTTTATGGGAATTGGACCTTCGATGAACTAATGAAATACTAAGAGTGGAGGATACCATATCATAAGAAAATGTGAAATTTATGTTTATTTAGATATTTGGATAAAGTAATGTTTTTTGATATATGGATTTGTTATGATACTTCACAATCATTCTCATGTTGACGAAAAAAACATCTCGTGACACCACTTAAGCTATAGATAGTTTTAACATCTGAACATGAACAAATTTAATTTATTATGAAACATTTTATTTGGGTATGTGGGAATAATGTATCAATTGAGCTTGGGTAGATATGAAAACAATAAAAATAATTTATTATTCATTGGAAATAATAAAAATAAAGAAATTTATTGCACTTTATAACTTATATGTATTTGAGAGATTAACAGATTATTATTTATGTTTGAAGGATGGTTATGGTGAGAATATATATGACCAGTTAAATGAAGGTTTATACATTGTAGTATGGGATTATAGGGTATATATTATTACAAGTGAAATAAGTTTTATGTTATGGTATGGCATGAAGATTTATTGAATATATATTTTTTCTATGAAAATAAGAATTCTTATGATATGGGAGTCAATCGAATGCATATTTTTAAATAATTTTGAAGGTGAGGAGATTGATGTAAGATCATGGTATTAAAAATTAATGTATGTTAAGTGAATATACATATCAAAAAATTGACGGTATATACTTTATATCTATAATTATAATTTCTTTGTGTAGTTTCCATGTATTTACAATGCAAACATGGATAATGCATAGGGATAACTATGAACTCTATCCATAGCTTTTCAACTCCCCTTACCCCACAGAACATAGTGTTTATGTCCAAATTTAAACATATTACTTCACACACACGATCTCATCGAATTGATAATAGTCCATCAACTGAATGGAATTAGACAATGTGGAAGCTTGATATAAAATCAAATACTGTTTCATTTTTCTTTGAAATCGAAGGCAGTTGCTATCGCACATACTCCTTCTTCTTGACTTTTATTATTTTTTTGCGCAGTGGGACCTAGCACATCTTTCATTGGGGGAAGGTATCCACATGGTCATTGAAACTACTAAACTCACTAATGAAAATCGTTTGTTGCACACTCTTCTCTATTCTAAGATAGTCTTCTTTTAGAAGGGTCGACCCTCTCTCTCTGGTCATTGAAACTACTAAACTCACTAATGAAAATCGTTTGTTGCACGCTCTTCTCTATTCTAAGATAGTCTTCTTTTAGAAGGGTCGACCCTCTCTCTCTGTCGCTCAATCATTATATGAAGACGCATTCATATTTGTAAAAGGAGGGCGTAAACACTCTGAGTTTTGTTCCAATTTTATTAAACACATAAAAAATTGTTCTTGTGGTAAATTAGTCAAATTTAAAAATACATAAACAAAAACAACTTGAGAAATAAAAATTAAAAATTATGATAAAAATTAAAAATCAAATTAAATTAAAAATTAAAAACATATAAATAAATAAAAAGTATTAGGTAATAAATGATATCATAAAATTAAAAATGGACTTGGAATCTTTTCGAAATTGTATAATTTGTGCTAATTTGTTTTCGCAAGTCACTCAGAAAAAGGTTTCGACAAGAAGGGTTTCTATTTTCAAGTATAAGAACATTTTATTTATTTACTTTAACTTTTGATTAAGCACATAATTTCATGTATTTTCAATGCTATAACAAGTTTGTTGCAAGAAAATGCTAACCTTTTTGCATAATTAAAGATGAACAAATGACACGCAGAATTGATTTCCAGAATCGCAGAAGATTTTCAAAAAAAAATGTTCCATTTAAATCTTGAAGAAGTTGAGTTTCCACTATGTATGTCATGACATTTGCTCCCACAAAGAATCCTTTCAGAAACCAATTACGCCATGTCATGATTACTTACCCTTTTTCCTTCTAAGTTTATTCAATCATCCATGCCAGAGTCTACCTTTTCACTACCTTATACATCATGATTTCTCGCATGTCTACCTTTGAGTCACACACATTTTCCTTATTTTAGTTTATCTTTTTACTTATGAATAAAACCATTCGGCTTCCTTTCCATGACTACACTGCTTTGTTATCCTTGCCATAAAAATTGTTTGACCGTGAGATCTTTCATCTATTGTCCTACCACTCATTATGTACAACTCGTGTTGACTAATGTGGGATTCCTTAAGGCGCACCTTTCAACAAGTCTTGCCCCATCGACCTCAGCACATTATCTGGGATAGATACTAGAGTTCGTTTTTAGTACCTTGAGGCTTGCATGCCTTAATGGAAAGTTCTCTCACTAACATTCATGGGAATACATCATTGTCCCTTAATCATTAGATCTTGCAAGTGCCTCAACATCAGCTCATCTATTCACACTTTGCAAGATGTACTTAGGTACCTTGGCACTCATTGAAATCAATGGTGAGATTTCTTCGCATTGGTTAATGACATTCATCAATGGCCGGTAATCTAATGACTTCTTTCCATGTTTGACATCGACACATTTATTCACATGGTAAGAATTGTACAATCGCGTTTTGTAGCAGGTGAAGACTATATACTTTGCATGACATCATCAACAGTTTTACAGTAGCATACTTCACCCATATGAGAGTACTGTCAGCTCTCATCTTTTACTTCCTCCAACCAAGCAGCAGTTCAGATCCTTCACTTCACATTCTATTATTCAGCAACAACAACCACATTCCTATTGCATAAATTCATCAGCTTTTTGGGTAAGTGGAGGTATGTTGTTTTCTAATCTTTAGCCATGTAATTCCTTAAATGCTATAAAATAAATGAATTTGGAAAATTCCCTCACTACATTCCCTTTCTCCTTTTCATAAACCTAATACATCTTAAGTTGGGGGGGTTATTCATTACCATTTTACATACTCATTATCTCATTTATCCTTAATCAACATGTCTTTCCCAAACTATGTTGTATATATTGGCATGATTCATAATATGAAGAAAAAGGCTTTCTGATATACATTTATGGTTCATAATTTCTAATGCATAAATCTTATGTATTGCAGCAAAAATACAAGTAAAACGAGCAAATGTTGTTAACACAAGAACCAACATTTGTTATACCTATGGTTGTCACACAAGAACCAACCATAAGGAAAATTGTTTCCACTCATGCATTTCAAATCCTGGAATGATTTACTGTTACATACCATCATCATGTAAATCCCAGCTACAAAGCCAAAACGTTTTAAAGAGAATCAATGTATAGTTGCATGAGGACATACAACCAGTCAAGTTGGGGGGAATGTTGAGCCGTAAAAAGACCACATTTTATTCACCTTTCATACACCATTTGTCACCTTATTCATATCTTATCCTTCCATAAAACCATTAATATTTACCACTTTCATAATAAATATGGGTTTATATTACTATTTTCCAAATCATTTACTTTTTAGTGTTTTGAGTGAATTTGTGGTTAATTATTGAGAAAAATAACATATTTTCATTATACTTTAAAGTTGGATGCATTTGGTGATGCTTACAAGTGTATTTGAAGACTTTAACAAGCTCAAAAGTGACCACCTAGCCCTAGATTCGAATTTCATCTTCTATATTTGAGCTAACTTCGAGGAGAAGATCATGGAGATGTAAAGATAATATCTCATCCAATATTTGTTGGAGAATTTTGAGGGTTGAGTTGTAGATTTGTTGAGGATTTTGAGGAATAAGTTGAGAGAATAGTGGACCTGTAATTATGATCAATTATCTTGAATTCATGCATAAATAGGAGGGCTCTCTCCCCAATTTGGTTAGAGATCTCTCTAGTGGTTTAGAAGTAGAGAATAGTTCAGAGTTAGTCATAGAGTCGATTCTTGATTGTTATGTAATGGAGATAATGCTTAATGCACATCCTTTGATCCTCCCATGTTAATATAGATTTTCAGTTATGTTTTGCTTATGAATTGTTAATATATATTTGTCATGAGCTCACAAGATATTGTTAATTGCTTTATACCAATTTATTTCCTACAACTTTAGTCCTTCTTTACCAAGTTAATTTATGCAATTTCTTGTTTTCTGCAATTATATTTATTTGTTTTCTGCAATTAGATTTATTTTTATACAATTTCATGTTTTCATAACTTAGATTCAATTTCAGTTGTAGAATAGGTTAGTAATACTCTGCCCCTGCACATATTTTGTATGTACCTCACAATTTTACGCTCTCTCCCAGTTGAAAATTAAATCGTTGGATATATGTTATAATTTGTTTAATATTTGCACCAACATTGATCACAGAGAGAATTACACATCTCTCGATATTGCACTGTAGAAAGCTTATTTAGACGCAACAACAATTTTGTACCTAATACCAACATCCTCAATATTGAAGTTTTAACTTCTCCTTCATCTCACCCATGTTGTACTTTGTGAATAAATTAGTTCGAAATTTAACTTTTAAAATAATAAAAGATTTAAGATTATAATGATATATAAATCATGGGTTGGTGAAAGGTAATGATACCCTATTATGACATATTAGTTGCAATGGAAACCTGGAAAAACAAAAATATGATCACTAAAAGTAAATATTAGAGGTACATGCACAACTTTTTAGAACATGGTGTAAAAAAAATGAAATGTAGACAATCGAGTTACCTCTCAGAATATATAACTTTTATTTCGATAAAATCAGTATAAATTCAAAAAAATCGTTTTCTCCTAATATTGGTATGTTATTTTTTTTCTAATATGTAATGTATATGAATACGTTAGGCCTTGGGTTTGGTATGTGAAAACTGATTTTTTTTTTAATTTTTCTTTTGTAGATGAATGATTTCCCTATTTTCTACGTAGCTACAACAAATCCATTCATTTCTTTATTGGTCATAGCCCCTTTTAGGATTGGGAGGATTCATCATGTGTAGAAGCAATGCATAATAATACGTGATTGGGGCTAATGAATGGAACCCCAAGCACACCTAAGGATGATCGGGATGATCGAGATGATCAAGAAGCCAAATTTGTTGAATGGATCCATCACATTCAATAATAAGTTTGATATTTTGTAGAAATACAATGATAAATATAAGCATATCCATAATTAGCATTGAGATCCACACAAGTTCTAGTTGGGAGGAAAGGTATGGTTTCATTTCCCAAAAGAGCACCTCACAGAACACCATAAAAAAATTAACCACTACAATATGAGCCTTACACCATCACCAAGGCTGTGGATGACAATGATTTTTGAGTTAAGTATTCCCCCATTTCTCAACTTGCACCCTGTATTTAATGTGGAGCTACTTTGACCGTATTTTCCACCTTTATTGGACACCCAAGAGGTAGCCAAGCACTTGGACACTACAAAACTCAATACTGAATACATTGAGAATGTGATAATTGACTGAACCATGGTAAATGAAATTAATATCACTTTCCAAGAAAACATCCAACTAGATTGAGTTGTCAAAGTAGAGTGTCTTCTTCACCAGGAAAAGTGCCTTACTATGAGTTAGATTTTGCAGAAGTTTACCTATATAATGGAAGAACTTGATGCTATGGAGACCATTTCTTTGTGAAAGGGGAGGACTAACCCAAGTGGATACTAGTTCCCACCCACCTGTTCCACTAAGTTACAATGGTTCTACATCTTCTTCACAATTTTCTACATTTTTTTGGATCCCAAACTTAGGGAGATGTTTTGAGGCCATAAACAATGTTTTTTGTCCATTCACAGGACCATGTATTTCTATGGCATGCATAGACCACAACCAAAATTTATACTTATCAGCTAGTTCTTTCTAATGAGCCTTTGTGTTTCCTAAACAAAAATCATATGAAAAATGTGTGCCCTCCAGAAGTTAGTTAGTCACATCGGGGCCCACAAATTATTTTATCACTTTATCTTCTAGTGTTTGGTTTTTTTATGTTTATGGCTTTTTCCTCCATGATTATGGTAAAAAGGACCTTTTTCAGTCTTTCTATAGTCATCTCTTGAGCATGAGTGTAGATAACACATTTCTCTACAGAGATAAGCTACCACAATTTGAGTTAGTTTGTATTTCTTGCAGTTTGTAGTATTTTCCATTCCATTCATTAACAATATTTGGGTTTTACTGTACTATTGTGCACTTTACAAAGTATTTGAGTGTGTTTCCATTTTTATACTTCTTCCTTCATTTAATTCTCTAAATAATATAGATTAGTGGTATTAGAGAAATTTGGTCTTCTTATTTCTTTTTTCATTTCCCCAACGAGATGTGGGTATTGGATGTTGGGTCTTGAACTACTTCACTTGAAGACAACCACTCTCATTGGCCCTTGAAACCTCACATGGAAATAAAATAAGAGAGAGAATATGGAGCAGGATATGCTATCACAATGTTTCTCAAGGAATCCCTCACATGACAAAGGACCAAGATGATGGATAATTTCCCCTATATCTTTCTTCGACTACCAACAATAGTAGAGGCACCTTAAGCTTGCGGCCATTTTGGAGGTACAAAACCATTCAAGGTACAAACCAACTTTTTAATTAAAATATATTTGAAGGCTATATAGAGGCATATGCTTTGGAGAAATGGTTAATATTTTAGATGGTTATTAATCTATTCAAAAAAATTATATAGTGATATTATGACCTTCACACTCCTTAAGCCCCCCCCCCCCATGTCAATTATTGGTGGGATGATTACTCGGAGATCAAACATGATAGAGATGAGTCTATAGTATATAGGAAAAATCCACTTATCAGGATTTTCTCAATGCCTTTCAAAAGGAGTTATACCATGTTGAAAACTATAATGAATAGTACATGAGATGGAAAACTTTGTGCTAGGAGAGAGACCAAATGGTGTTGGAGTTTATAAATATATTCCATACCTTATGTTCAAAGGCGGGAATAACATTAGAGGAAATTTCAACTCAAAATGGGCCTTTTAACTTTAACTCAAATTCCATGTCATCATGTGTTAGCCAATGAAATTGATTTAAATTTGAAATACCGTATAGGTCTTAAACACTTTTTAAATATAAATTTGGGGATAAGTATCATAAAAAAACTACTTTTTTGTTTGTATTTTCGACATATCTCCACGTGTTTTTACTCAAATTTTGATCGGGAGAGCTCGTTGGATGCGGAATTAAATTCCGCATCCAATGAGTACCCACTCGGCATACTTTTGATAGACCTCGCTACCTGAAAAACAAGAAATACCTGAAAAATGTGATGATGATGTCATCATCATGTTTTTTTAGGTATTTCTTGTTTCTTGGGTAGCGGGGTCCGTCAAAAGCATGCCGAGTGGGTACTCGTTGGATGCAGAATTTAATTCCGCATCCAATGAGCTCTCCCGATTGAAATTTGAGTAAAAACACGAGGATATGTGTCGAAAATACAAACAAAAAAGTAGTTTTTTTCTTTTCTTCCTCCAAAATTAATAAATATTATTTTATTATTTTAACTATTATTTTATTAATTTTTTTTAGGAGGCCCATTTTGAGTTGAAATTTCCTCTAATGAATACTTTGAATGAAACTTTGTCTCAAAGTACCGTAGTGGTATACAAAGATACATCCAAATAGAGATGAATTTCCTAGACATCTCCTCACTAGAAGCTACTTATCGATATATTGTCAAATTTGAGCAAGAACTCAAAGAAAAATTAGGACTTTGGGTTCTCCTAGGAAAATTCCCTAAGTCTAAACATAGCAATTTAATTCTAAGAAGAAAATGAAATTGACTAAGATTATAAACCAAGGTACTAAGTGTTCGATTACTGTTCTAACAATGTGTAAAGCTCATGTTTTTGTGACACCAGACTTCAAAAACATTTATTGTGGAATGTGATGCTTCAGTAAATGGAATTGGAGTTGTACTAATGCAATATGAACACCCTCTTTCCTTCATAATTTGTCATGTACCCTCCCTCCATCTCACCGATGGAGAGGACGCGACTACTGCGCTTCCATCATTGTAATCGGGAATTTAGACCCATGAACATAAACAAAAATGCATTGAAATAAAATATACATATGCAGATGCATAATGCAATAATATAGAGTGGAAGCAAATAGATTTCAATAGATTCAATATGTTCATAAAAACAAATGCATTGCATGAGAAAATACAAGAAAGTACTTATCTTTAAAATGAGTTGTACCACAACTAGCTATCTCGCTACAATGTTCCACCCAACCATAGGCCAGTTGTGCTCGTCAATCTCTCAGCACAACTTCCACCACCGATTTGGGCATGATTTCCACAAAAAAAAGGGGAACAGCAGGCTCACACAGCCAAATACATATCAAAACTCGGCCAAGCCAATCTATAGTTGGGTTTATTAGGCTGCTAAGGTAGTGGAAATGAAGAATTGCTAAGGTAGTAAGCTCAACCACAGAGGTATGTACACCTCCACAAGATATATATATATATATATATATATATTGGCCTCCACAATACCTACACACCCAACACAAGGAAGTATTCCTTTCTTTGGTACACAGTCCCTCAAGCCATACCTTCCCTTTCAATGTTCTCTCGGGTGTGCATAGAATATTAGCCGACCCATCTTGATCCTTTTGTGAGGTTCCTCTCTTCGCTAGGTTTATCAATCCATTTCTCAGCCTCTTCCACTCCTAAGTATTTCAGACCAAAATAGAGATGCACATAACAACAAAATACAACTGCTAGGCATGAAGAAAAACGTCTTGGGAACCAAAAACGAAAATGGTAGAAGGGGAAATCAACCCTGGGAAAGAAATTTGATTTCAAAAATGTTTCTGGGCATTGTAGGGGTAAAAAAGGCCTCAATAAACTCCCAAATCGTGAATCCCTTAAACCCATCCATTAAGAAACACAAAAATAAATTTCCCATCCATGGAAAATGAAGGAAATTGCAGTAAACATGAGGGAAAACGCCCAACTAGCTCCAGCTACGTGGGGAAGAGAAAACGTATGGGTAAGGAATGGTCTGGGCAGCAATTTCTAGGTGTTTTATTTCCCCCATAAGAAAAGATACAATTTTCCAAAACTGATGGCTTTCCCCAATATGAAATTGGCTGCCATACCTCTCCATTCCCATTGCATTAACTACCTCAACCAATTTATGAAAGAATAAAATGATTGGGTGCATAAGACAAAATGGGTAGTTGAGATTTTTATGGGTTCTCCCATTGAAATTTGGATTAACGCTATTGGCTCAAGGGTTTGAATAATTTCTCTCCCTATTCCTTGTGAAATCATGCCCCCATATCTTTGTTGCATTGCATAGCTAGTTGTGGGTATTTTATTAAATTGCATATTTACATGATGTCTCAATTTATATTGTGCCTGGCTAGCATGAAAACCATACGTATCAATTTTAATAGCCGATACATAAAACGCTAAATCCATGTCAGGTCCTTGGCCTTGAGCTCCTCACCGTGATTTAATAAATATATTTACATCATGTACAATTTTAATGCAATAGGGGTCAAAATCGGGATACTACATAAGTCATTCAATGAAGGGAAAGAACTTTAAAAATCCCATTTATGAGAAGGAAATGTTGGCAATACTACATGCCTTGAAGCAATGGTACCCCTACCATATTGGGAGACATTTCAAGGTTAAAATGGATCATGATATCCTTACATACTTATTGGAACATAGGAAATCTCATAATAGGAACAAAAATGGGTGACAAAGATGTTGGGATATTACTTTGAAATCATCTACAAAAAGGGGAAGAAATTTTTTGTTGAGGATGCACTCTCCAGGAAATATGAGGATGTTGAAGCATTACTCTATGCTATCTCGATCATCCAACTTCATTGGATATCCGAATCAAAGGATGAATGGAAAAATGAGGAATAAATATGGACATTCATTTAAAAGCTACAACAGTATCTTAGTGCATCTAATACATTTATGTGGAAAGATGACTTCCTATGGTACAAGGATCACTCATATCTTGGTAAGATTTCCCATCTCAAGCAAAAGGTACTTCTGGAATTCCACTCCTCACCGATAGGAGGGCACTTTGGTTTCTTAAAAACCTACCACAAGTTAAAGAAATAAGTCTTAAAACTGATGTTCAAACATTTGTGACAGAATGTTTGGTTTACCAACAAAATAAAGTGGAAACAATTAAGACTCGAGGTCTCCTACAACCACTTTCCATTCCAAGCCAATGGTGGACAGAGGTATCGATGGATTTTATGATAGGTTTACCAAATTTTGAAGGAAAGAGTGTCACCGTGGTGGTTGTTGATAGATTACTAAATATGCACAGTTTTGTGCACTATCTCACCTCTTCAAAGCAAGCATGGTCACCAATGATTTTATGGAGACATTCCAAAAACTACATGGTACCCAAAATGTTATAGTAAGTGACAGGGATCCCATTTTCGCTAGAAATTTTTGGATCGAGATATTTTCTTGTTTGGGTAATCAATTGGCTCATATCTTATCTTATCATCCTCAATCTAATGGAAAAACAAAAATCATAAACAAATGTTTGGAAGGTTATCTTAGATTTTTTGCAACTGATAAAAAACACAATGGGTCAAGTGGCTACCCTTGGAAGAATGTTGGTATAACACTTCCTTCCATACATCAACAAAAATGACCCCATTTATGAAATTTATGGCTATCATCCACCATCCATCACATATCCACTAAGAGACTCCTCTAAGGTTCAAGCAGTGGAATATCACATGAAGCATCAACAACAAGTTCTTCAACTCGTAAAGGACAACTTGAATCTAGCACAAAATCGAATGAAACAACAAGTAGATCAACATTGCAGTGAAGAAGCTTTAATGTGGGGGATTGGGTATTTTTAAGACTACACCCATAAAAACAGATGTCCATGAATAACACCAAGAAAGATAATAAATTATCACCTAAATACTACAGTCCCTACAAGGTACAAAAGATTGGTAGTATTTCCTACAAATTGGAACTACCTGTATCTTCACAATTCCATCCAGTTTTCCATGTTTCCTATTTAATTATGGTAATCGATGACAAGTTGCCAATTCAAATGATATTAACAGAACTTGATGCAGAAGGAAAAATCATCTCGAATCCTAAGTAAATCAATGAATTAATAAATAGATAGCTTCAAAATAGATCAATTCCAAAGCATCTCATTAAATGGAAGAACTTACCAGCGAAAGATTCAACATGGGAAGATGAGTCCTTTATACAACAACATCTAGAACTACTTCAATGTTGAGGACAAGACTTTTTGAATGGGAGGGGAATGTTAAGCAGTTAATGATGGAACATTACCCCATATAGTGTGGCTCATTACCCCCTATATTGTGGTGCATTACATATTATTTATTTTATCTTGGGTCTATTAGTTGTTATTTTACACCTTTTTCTCCTATATATAGGAAGGAGATATTCTCATTTTAGTAATAATTGTATATTGTATTGTCTTGTGTACTTAGTACATTGTGTAAGGAGGTTCCTCTCTCGAATAGGATTGATATTTATCTATGTTATTCATTTTTAAGGTGTGGATTATTCTCTTCTTGTTTATTTATGCTATTTTTATGTTATTTTTGGGACTTTATTGCATAACAGTTTGACTTGTCATGAAACATAGAGTTCCCATATAACTTAACACAAATATGGTTGTCACAGAAGATATAAGTTGCATCTAACTTGAGATCAAACAAATATAACAGTAGCTTTCGTAGCCATACTGCTTCACAACTAGCTGAAAATGCCCTGCCTCGGTTGTACTCACTTCTACGCTCATCTTCTTCTTGTGAACCAAAGAGATAATATTGGATCCTAAACTGAAGTAGCATCGTGAAGTGCTCTTCCTATATATGGAACTACCATCCCAATTAAAATCAACATATCCCTGCAGGAATATCCTCTATTATTTCGCATATTTAAGGCCATACTCGATCATACCCTATAGGTACCTCAGCACATGCTTTACTGCAACCATGTGAGCACATCATGATTCCACCATGTAGTGGCAGAAAGTGTTATTTGAAAAGAATATATTCGGCCTCATGTTCATCAAGTGGATCAACAAACCAATAATCCACCTGTATATTTTGGCATCAACTGTCTCTGAAGTAGGATCACACAAAAACTTCAAGTTTGATTCCATTGGTGTAGATATAGCCTTACAATCCAACGTATTGAAACCAATACAATATCTCGACCTCATATTTTCCTTGGTTAAGGAAAATACTCTCTAGATTATTCCACACCTTTAATCCCAAGAATCATGTCAAGATTCTCTAACTCATAGATCTACTATAGTCACTCCCTATAAAGTAGAGAACCATCCTCCGTCTACATATTGTACTCTCTACATTGGTACATTCTGTACTTAAGTGACTAGAAGTCTCCTATGATGTTGATCTTCTTTGTACCCATATATGTCATCTCTGAATTTCAATGGATATCAATATCTTCCATCTCAAACTTTGTTGAAATTTCCTCTTGAACCCATCTATGACCTTCTCGTCCTCTGTAGGCTTCCATCTTCAACCTTGTAGAAAAGTTTGAGATATCCATCTCTCTGGTTGATCCTCAAGTAACTGTATGTGGTGTCCCATGGGTTCCTTCTGAGATTTACAAATCCTTCTTTGTGCATGTGATTCTTTGTAGATTCTTGAGTCTTGGAGGTTGCTCGATATGTACATCTCGCCATAATCGACTCCCTCTTTCTGAGAGAAATCACGAACTTTTCTTTGTATTTATCTATTTTTCCATCTACGACAAGCTTGATATTCTATATCCACATGGAATACACTATGGAATTCCCTTCAAGTCTCGTAACTGCATCCTAGACATCGTTCTCCATGATAAACTATTAATATTCAACCATAGCCTCCTTCCATTCTTTCTTCTTGTATTCTTCTTCATAGCTGGAAGGACCTACATCATTGAAGTCACACAACAATGCCACATAACTGGAGTGTGTCTGAGGCCTCTTACTTTCTATGGAAGTCCCATCTCAAGAACCATACTTTTCTTAATCTCGGATGATCTCTTGTGCCCAAGATGGCCTTCTCTTGTATGTTTTCACCACTCAAGGTGGATTTACCATTCTCTATGGTTTGATCACATCATGATTCTCATATAAGCTCTTTCTTCCGTCACAGTTTATCTAACCCTAGGAGATTCAAGTTACTCTTCATGTACTTTGTTATAGAGAATATTCCTTGAGTGTTATGGTTGAACCATCTTGACTTGTTCTTCGGAACAAGCCTCATCATTATTCTCTTGTAGGTGATTGTACACGATCTCTCATATAAGTCAAATTCAGTTGCATGAGTAGGAACATTTCATAATTTCAAAACATATTATTAATGACAAATTATTATGCATATATACATATGTCACACAATCATGCAACTATATTAACGAATTCTACAACATTCATAGTATATGGTAACTGTCTATATGCATTCAATATCTACTAGAACATTATTAAGAGCATGCACTACTCCCAATATGTCAGCAAAGAGGTTTCATTCTATATAATAAGAAATGGAATGTAGTACACCACCTTTTGCCGCTTACCCATCACATGCATATTAGTAGTATACTTCTCATGAATGCAAACACTCTAATATGCATAGTATATTTCGTAAATTAACTAAACATAAATATATATACCCAACTGAAAAATATATAGGAAATGGAAATTCAAATAGTTATCTTTGTTTGTTTGGTAGGCTCCCTCTTGATCTATGTCTTCTTGTAGAAATTACTGGATTCTTTAACAGTGTGCTTTTCTCCATCACCTGATTGTGAGGACCTATTTTTTTCCTGCTCATGATTGGAAATCATGAGCAAGTACCTTATTCTTAATTAATCACAACTGCATCTCTTCTTATCCAATGTTGAGATGGATAAAAATTTATTCTTCATCATGGTTTGAATCCTTCTGGATCAAAGTACATATTCCTCATCACTTGAGGAATCCTCCCTTGTTCTCTTCTCGGATAGTTCATAATCTTCGATGGAATAAGCTATTAGTGTTGATTGTTATCATCGCCATATTTTCTTATTTTTCTATCAATTGATATTATTCTTGTGTGCATTCCTTTATAGGTGAGCTTCCTTATATAACAAATTCCTTGAATGGATGATTCCCATGATCTTGGGAGACCATTCAATGTAGTCATCAATTAGAGGAAATTTCAACTCAAAATGGGCCTTTCAACATAAATTCAGAGTCCAAGTCATCATGTGTTAGCCAATGAAATTGCTTTAAATTTGAAATACTGTATAGGTATTAAACAATTTTTTAATATAAATTTGGGGATAGGTATCACAAAAAAAACTACTATTTTTGTTCGTATTTTTGACATATCTCCCTGTGTTTTTACTCAAATTTCGATCGGGAGA
>LPNX010632325.1:717348-758122 GCA_001517045.1 Pseudotsuga menziesii
GCTCGTTGGATATGCAATTCAATTATGCATCCAACAAGCTGTCCTGGTCAAAATTTGAGTAAAAACAAAGGGAGATATGTCGAAAATACAAACAAAAAAGTAGTTTTNGCTCGTTGGATACAGAATTAAATTTTGCATCCAACGAGTACCCACTCGACATACTTTTGACAGTCCCCGCTACCCCAAAAATAGGAAATACCTAAAAAATGTGATGATGATGTCATCATCACATTTTTTCAGGCATTTCTTGTTTTTGGGGTAGCGGGGTCCGTCAAAAGTATGCCGAGTGGGTGCTCGTTGCATCATCACATTTTTCAAGTATTTATTATTTTTGGGGTAGCGGGGTCTGTCAAAAGTATGTCGAGTGGGTACTCGTTGGATATGCAATTCAATTATGCATCCAACAAGCTGTCCTGGTCAAAATTTGAGTAAAAACAAAGGGAGATATGTCGAAAATACAAACAAAAAAGTAGTTTTTTTCTTTTCTTCCTCCAAAATTAATAAATATTATTTTATTATTTTAACTATTATTTTATTAATTTTCCTTAGGAGGCCCATTTTGAGTTGAAATTTCCTCTAATGGCCACTTTTCTTCTTCGAAGTTGTCTCCAATAGCTTCTATGTATTCCTTGATCTGGGATACCTTTGCGAAGTAAGATTGAATGCTTTCTAACATCTACATCTTCACACCAATAAGATGATTCCTCAAGGTCATCATTCATGTTGATGTTCTTTTCTTCATACAAGTTGGTCAAAACATCAAACATCTCCTTGGATGTTTTCAAAGAACATACATGTGAAATCAAATGGTCTTTGATGGATAAGGAAATAATCCTCTGGGATTTTACCAAGTTCTTCTTGTGCTTTGTTTTGTCTTCATCTCCTTTTGAATCTATAGGTTCTCCTTTGATATATTCACAATTCATGCTATTCAATATGAGAAGCACTCTATACTTCCATGCCTGAAAGTTCTTGGCTCCTTCAATATTTTCTTCAAGCTTGGTATTGTTTGCAATCGTGATAAAAAATGAGAACCTAAAATGTGAATAGAGAGAATAGAACTTACCAATGCGATTGCTTCAACTCGATGCTTGCTTCAATACTTTTCTAGTAAATTGCTTCTAGTGGACCTAGGGTTTGATAGAGAAACCCTAATTTTTCAACTTTGGTGACTGTCAGTGTGAGGTCAAAAGTTGAAAATCCACAGACTTAGAAATATGTCCATATAAATATGCACCCTCCTAGGGCGAGTTATATGGTCCTCCTTTTTCAACTCATCGGTGGAGGGAAATGTTCAGAACAAAAATCCCTAGTTTCTTTAATTTCTTCTACGAATATATCCAGTATAATTACAATGTATCTATGAAATTCCTGCTCCTCAAGGTCTGAAAATTTGACATGAAATATATTGATATGTATTCTTTCCAACCCCATAGGGTAAAGCAATATTGGATTCACCAAGTCGAACTTATGTGGTGACCTATTTCTGGACTGGTTCAGTATAGCTAAGTTGTATGGACTTCCAAGTTTCATTGTTTCAACTTCAAGGTCTGAAATGCACACCACAGAAACTGCAGTTTGTTACCTATATGAAACATCTAACTAAATTTGATTTGGAGATTCCTATCCCAAGATATATCATTTCTCCTTGGGTCGCTTATTTAATACTAAATTATGGAAGAGGATGTAACCTTGTTTTGGAGGGATCGTATATTCTAACGTACAATTAATATGAGACTGAAACTCACACACATGGTACATCAATATTTTATATTTTTCTTGTACATGTTTCAACTCTTGAGCCTTCACCAAGGTCTAGTTATAGAAAAAATTCCAAGATGACCAAACTATGCCTTATAGGGTTTTCAAGCATGAAACCCTAATCTCTATCAGTTACAGCAGTAGTAGTGTTAGTGTTGCACAATGCCTTCTTTCAGGTTGCATCTAATACCATGTTAGATTTTTCACTTTAATTCAAATATATTATATCTTTAATATAATGTAGTAGGATCAGTGAAATATAGACATGGCACAACACAAAATAAATACACAAAGATTTTTTCCCAGGAAACCACAAGGGAGAAAATCCAACAACTTATTTTCTATAGATTCATCACTTCATACAATGTCTGACTAAGATAGAAAACCAAAAGATAATATGTATTATTTTTCTTCTTATTATTCTTCACCAATGAGCTTGTCCTTCTCACTCTAGGAGTGAACTTTCTTTCACTTGTTGTGTGTCCAAATGAGGGGGGTGCCTCCCTATTTGTATTCTTTAGTTGTGTGACCTTTTGGTCCAATGGGGCCAACTTCTGAACCTTACTGGGCTGACCTCTCCTAGGGAGAGTAAAAAATACATTTTATGCATATTCTCTTGGGGACTATTTCCCCCGACTTACGACATAGGTTTTACATTGACTCTTATATCACCAGTTACATTAATGACATCTCCAATCAAAGGGGGATGTGTACCAAAAGATAACGTACCTTTTAGATGTAATCCTACTTTTAGGAGACATGTTAATAGTACATAAATACAATGAGATCCCATTATGTAATGCTTCGTTGGGTTAATCCTGATCCTGACATCTCATATGAAACATAGGTTAGGCTAAGAAAAACGTGCACACATTACGAAGAAGCAAAACATACATGCATTTTATAATTACAAAGCGCACATGCGTTATGGAGAAGCAAAATGTGCATGCGTTGTGTAAAAGCAAAACATGAACGCATTATGGAAAATCAAAACTCACACAATTTATGGAGAAACACAAAAAATGGGGTTGGTGCATGGCTAGGGAAATGAATAAAAACAATAGTTTGCATCATCAAGACTTAGGACCTATAGTAATATTTTAGCATCATCAAGAACAACACCTCAAACAACCATGCCTAACCTCCAAAGAGTATAATTTTTCTTTATGTTGTAATATGGACACCATTATGAGACTTTAAGAACTAAGTATAGGTCATAGTCCCTTGAACATTCTTGGGGGAGGACACTCAAGACTTATTACCTAAAGGAGATTTTAAGGCATGAGTTCCATGAACAAGGCATCGAACCTGCACATAAGACCTTCGTATGTGCTATTTTTCATCTAAGAGAGAATAGGAAATACATTATAATGACTTTAGCACTAGGAACCGATCTATAGACATGGTTGAGGGAGAAAACATAGTTCTTAGGCCCTAAAGGAATCCTATAGACATATAGGGCCAAGAAAAACACCTCAAACTAGCACACATGATCTCTTAAGGGTATCCTTAACCTTTAAGTTGGGATATTTCCATGATTAAGAGTTTTTTAGAACTAGGTGTGGAGGATAAGGTATTAATCATGGTTGGTATAGAAATATTTAGTTCTAAGTTGTAAAAAATCTTTTAGAGCTCAAGGTTCATGAATGACACCTTGAATCACCATAGATGACCTCTCAAGTTGATATTTTTCATTTTAATTGGGATATGGGAACCATTAGAGGTTTCTAAGTACTATAGATGTGTCTTGGGGGCTTAGACATAATAAGGGGAGGAATCCTAGGCCTTATCCCCTATAAGATGCTTCTACGCATCTAAAGCCAAAAGTGACGTGTTAAACAACCTAAACAGATCCTTCCATGGTATCATTTACCTTGGAATAGGGATACTAGTTCCATTAGAACATTTTTATCAATAAGTACAGGTATTAGCCCCCCCTAAAATCAGTGGGGGATAACACTTTCTCCTTAGGCATTAAAGGAATTTGTTTACCATTTAGGGCCAAAATTGATGCCTCCAACCACCACACATTATGTTGAAATGGAATCCTTTAAATATTAATGGGGATATGCATGTCATCATCATTTGTTGAGAACTGGGAATGTGCCTCAAGTCCATGGACATTATTAAGGGAGGAAAATAGGGCCTTATGCCCTAAAAAACGATTCTAGGCATCCAAGGCTAGGAAGGATGCCTTAAAAAAATCATGCATGGCATGTCATATGTATATTTGGACTATGAATATAAATGTTAAAGGAATTAGGTGGTTTTGAGAAATAGGTATGGGACCTCTGAGACATGATTGAGGGAATATGCTCGTGCCTTAGGCCATAAAGGAATATTTGAGGCGCCCATGTTAATGAACAATTCCTTGAAGCACCACATATGACATACACAAGGTATGTTTGGTCTCTAAGAAAATATGTACATTCCTTTAAGAGGTTTTGATCATTAGATATGGATATTAAGACCTCAACATGGTTAAGGGAGGAAATCCAAGACTCGATCCCTAAAAGAATATTTTTGGAATCTAGGGTTAGGCATGTCCCTTACTCACTATCCTTTTATTCCTTACTCACTAGCCCTTCCTTCATTTGTATTTCCATCTCTTTCTATCTCTATTTGTGTGGGTGTGTCTTTCTCCCCTCTCTCTCCCATGCAATCTCTCTCTCTCTCTCTCTCTCTCTCTCTCTCTCTCTCTCTCTCTCTCTCTCTCTCTCTCTATGTCTGTGTGTGTGTATGTCCACCCCCCCCCTCTCTCTCTCTCTATATATATATATGTGTGTGTGTGTTCCTCCCTCACCGTTACCACCCTCATGACCACTCTCCACCTTCTTTATACCTCCCTCACTATCCCTTGCTCTGTTACACATAATTCTTAGTCTCTGTGTGTGTGTTTGTGTCTGTGTGTGTGTGTCTCCAACCACCCTCTCTCTATATATCTATGTGTGTGTGTTCCTCCCTCACCATCCCCACTCTCATGACCAGTCTCCACCTTCTTTATACCTCCCTCACTATCCCTTGCTCTGTTACACATAATTCTCATCACTGTCATGTGTTGAGGCCCAAAAGATCAGAAATTTCCCTCAATCCCAAATGTATGAACTTGGACATTGACCTAGACTCCTATTTTTCATACCAAAGTCCACCACTGCTTATTCCCTTTATGCAATAAGTGTTACCCTCTTCAAGAAGCCTCTTGTTTCTTGACAATGAGCAGTGCCACTACTTTTATTCTTTGATCAATAAGTGGTTCTACCTTGGTAACGCTTTGTATGCAAAGTGAAAGAGTGGTGCTTGGGTTTCAAAAGGAAAAAGTGAATATTCACGAAGCTTCCCAAAGGAAAGCTTCATGGCACCCTCATCCCTACTCTTGTGGACCACCTGGACTTGAGATCCCCCCTAGTAAGATATCCCTTCCACCTCATCTACCAGTTTCTCAACCATCCCTATCCTCCCAAGGGATATAAGTGCTATCTCATCCTCTATGGGTTGGGAGGAGAAAAGTTATGTTGTTGCACTAAGATTCTGGCCAAATCTATGGTGAGCATAGAGAAGGAAAGTTGGAGCTTTGAGGACAAGACATGGCATGTGAGGAGGCATCACAACACTAATAAAAATGGTTGTAATCTCTCTTATTCATCTTAATGTAATGATGGTTTCTTTCCCATAAAATGTATTGTGTTGTAATCACTCATTTTATTATTCCTTAGTCACTGATATAGAACTGTAGATCATATTCTGGTACTTTTGATCTTGCTTATTGTTTGATGTGTTTATTGCAGGTACATCTATGGATATTTAATACCATGGAAAGAAAATATATCATACTGTAGAACAGATCAAAGACTCATTCCAGATGCCTACAAGATCCAGGGGAAGTTCCTATCCATGTTATCACTCATTTTTTTAGACCTGTACCATTTAGATATAGGGAAACAACTCTTGTCCACGGGAGGTGAGAATTTCTGGAAACAAATCTGGTGACTCCGCTGGGGAATACATTCAGATATTCTGATCTCTTTTGGTTATCAATTCAGAACTTTTGATCTTTCTTGGTTTTCATTCCTTATCCTTATTCCCAAATTGAATTGTTTCAAGTAATCAGATCTACTAGTTTGTAATAATATTTGGGTTCAGTTCAACCAGATATGCTTAGATCTAGTACATATTTACTTTCTATGGTTAATTTTCCTATAATTTTCATGATTTGATGCCAATTATATGATGCTTAACTTTCTATGTTTCGCTTCTTTTTTGTTTTGAAATATACAGGAGCCACCGCACATTTGGTGAGGACAATAGGCGGTGCCACCACGCATGCTCAGTGGTTAACAGGCGGTGCCACCACTCGATTATAGTGCACAAAAGGCGGTTCCCATGTGGTAATGCCCTGTCACCAACCTCCTGCAAGTGGTGCAAGGTAGGGTTTCATACCCATGTGTTTTCAAAACTTTGCATCTATTTGTTTCTTTGTTCAAATTGTTTTTGGTTTCATTATTGATGTTTGACGGTTAATTTCAAGATCTGGAAAGTGGCAAAAGGCTTGTTTCTTTTTGTTTTTAAAAGATAGACTGTTTTCGTTTGTTTAGCTTCTTACTATGCTTGGGTTTTATTTTCGAAAGAGTGCTTGGAATTCGTATAGTCAGATCTCTTTTTACTATTATATCAGCTAAGAGGAAAGCTTTTTGCTTTTGGTTTCTCCATTGTAATTCTTCATAGGTTAATGAAAGCTTACTTTTACTTTTGATTAGAAGAAAATTTGAGATTTGAACATAGTTGTGTTTAAAGTTGAATTGTTGGATCCTTGATTACTTTCGCAAAATTTTAGGGAATTCATGTTCTTCTTTTCTTTATATGATCTATTCTCGCAAAAACATCATAGATTGGGTTAATTTTTTCATATTTGAATAATTTTAAAGAGATTCTTAGTTTTCTAAGTAGTAGTAGTAGTACCTTTATTTTTGGAAAATAGATCTTCTTTTGCTTTCAAGATCAATTATTAGAAGTGTGTTTCTTGTTTCCATGTTGAAAGATAGTTTAGTGTGATTGCTTGGAATTATTGTTTGGAAATGAAATTGAATCACTCTCCCTCTCTCTCCTATAAGTAGGGCATACCTCGAACGATATAGTGATTTTTTTTTATATCATGCTATTTGGTTTTAATTTTCTGTCCACACCTCATGCATTCACCTAATCATTCAAGATAAAAGTAACTCTATTTTTAGGATAAAATTTTTAGTAACTTGTGTGATAGGATAGAGACGTGTTTCAACATCTTAAAACATAGGATTTGTCATTCTATTTCCTGTACTACATCCTAGGAACTGTGTGGTTCTTCCATGTACCATCGGTATATCGAAGGACCTTTCACATACCCTTGAGGTATATACAAAGGTACTTCACGTACTCGATTGTATATCAAAAGGCCCCTTTTGAACAGTTGTGCATTAGACAACACTAAAATGGATTTGAGCTCCCACATACCTTGCGTATATTGAGAGACCCCTCTAGGATACCTTATACCAAATGAGAAAATCCTTTTGGTCATATTGTTGGAGAAATACACTGAGAACAACACTCAGGGAGCTACTATGCACATGCCGTCCAAGTAGTCGGGTATTTAGGCAAAGGTACGGTCCCAATCCTCTTTGTCACGTTTTACTATTGGACACTGTAGTGTATTACGAGTTATAAAAACTTGACAATCCTAGTGAGGAACTAGCTTAGATCATCCCCTCTTATCACCTAAGTTTTCTTGTGACCTTTAGCTTGCATATGATTGTTTTTTATGCGTGATTCTAGTTTTAAACCCTAGGTTTGTTTTTTAGTGATCTACAGTATGGATGAGTTACCTTTGAGATGTTCTCGAAGAGTTCAAGGCTTACCACCTAACTCAACTCCTGTTGTAGGAGAGATCCCAATGGAAGCCATAGACCAAGGTGCCACAACTAATTCTCATGTAGAAGGGAATCCAGTTGTAGAAGTTGGGGACTAATTCACTATGTATGATAATCCCTTGGTCAAATAGCCTCTTGCCGTTGATACCACCTTTCATTTTCCAATGGAAGGCCAAGTTGGTTCTTCAAATTGGGTCTTAAATCACCCGTTTGATGACACCAGGGGGGAATAATTTTTCCCTAATTGGAGAACTTCTTTAGGTCAAGCTATTTCTGAATATGGGACCACTAAATAATCCTTTGTTAACCCTACATCGAAGGAGGAAATTTTTAGAAGGATTCAACCATCTATTGATCATTTACATAACTTTCAAGAGAACCTTTCGAACATTACTGCTTTGCCTCTTCCTCATCGAGCACCTATGTCTGCTCTTTTTCCCCGTTTTTCAGAAACAAACCCTCCCAGATACCATTCACTTTTTTCATCTCAAGTAGCTCCTAGTATAGCATCACCAGCTCGAGGTTCAATAGTTCATGATCCAGGTCTACCCTCCAACACTACTCCTATAGTTCCAAATCCTGGTCCTGCCTCTGGTACTCTTGTATCTTCTACCACTAGGGGGAAACCCCAAGCTTAAGTTGTCTCATTAGTTAGTTCTGAGTGGAGTCACTTCTAGTGCAAGATAGGTACCTATTGTAGGACAACCAGTAGTAGTATTTCCTTCCAAAAATTCCAACACAGTTATTCCCCCTTCTACTACAGGGAAACCCCCAGGGGTTCAATTTGCATTCAATCAACCTTATTGGGGTTATAATTACCTAGGAAACCAACCACCTGTAAGCAATGTGAATTATCAACCTACATATTGAGGGATTGTTTATCCTGGAGTTCCTTACCCCAGAAACATGTTTATGTCATGGGGGAAACCTAATTGGTCATATATTCCTATACCTGGAGGAACACCTATGAATACTGCTAGAGGTTATGGAGGGCCACCTTTTGGTGGCCCAACTTTTGGAGGACCACCTAGTGGAGGCCCACCTTTTGGAGGCCCACCTTGTGTAGGTCCACCTTCTTAAGGACCACCACCTAGAGGACCACTGCCTAGATGACCACCTTCTCAGGGACCATTTCCTGGTGGACGAATACTTGAGGTACCACCATCGGGAGATCCACCACCTGGAGGACCACCTTCTTGGGGACCACCACCTGGATTACCTCCTCCACCCAGAGGAGGACCTCCTCCTAGGATCCCGCCACCATATAGTAGATCTTTGGGAGGATCATCTATGAACCCATCACCCCAACAACCAGTGTATCAATCGACTTATCGTCCTACTGGTATATAGATGCCATATCAATATTAACGATATGTTCAACCTAATTGACAACTTTAATTTTTGGAAACCTTGGACTTGCCTGATTTGTCCAAGTTGATTAATGATCCCATCCAACGCAACCCTTCATGGCCTATGATTCGAGTTAAGTTACCATCAGACATTCTGAAGTTTGATGGGAATCATGGAGAGGAAAAATCACATTATGAAATTCCATCTATGGTGTTCTTCTAACTCTTTGATGGATGGTTCAGTCTATTTATGGCTCTGTTGACGAGCCGGAATTGGCACGATGATCAACTAAGAGACAACCCAATCCAAAAGTTTTCAAAGATGCTCTCAGTCGTTAGGTAGCTGCCTCTGACGAGATTAAGGCCTCATTGCCTTCCCTAAATTACTCCCAGCTACAGGAGAAATCTCAAAGGAAAAATAGAGTTAATGCTTGTTAACTAGATCTATACTATTCCTATGAATATACAAAGAATACTAATAAATATAGTTTCTAATTAATTAATATATTACACAACTGATTACTGAAACATGAATCTAGTTAAGCAATTAATCTATAAATACAACAACAAATAATTAAAGGGATATGAACAGATTCAATCACTTTTCATAAATTACACTATAAACAAATGTACATTCATAACAAGGTCAGAAAATAACTTGGTAGAGTATAAATATTAAGATCTAATTCAATAGGTTTTCTGTAAAGTACATAAAGAAAAAATACCAATAACCTATCCTAAACATCCTATCCTGATCAAAAGCATGATAGTATTAAACCGGGAATCAACTTGCAAATAATGCTACTTGTGCAGACAATCCTGAAGACATTCAGAATAAATTCAGAAATTTAAACAAGATAACACAGTGAACAACTATATCACATACATCATGATGATAACATCAAATATAATATGTGACATATATTAGCAAGTTAAAACCAGCATAAGTTGACAGTTAAACATGATGTATTTGCATAATTCTTTAAAGAAATAATGACAAAACATAAAAACTGTAGAAAGAAGAAACAAGATCAAACAATATCATAAACACATTTCCATAGCATAAATACTGCAAACATATTTATAAATATCACTAGTCAAAAAGTGCCGCAACTGCTGACAAGAAATTGTCTTAAGTCACAGGAAATGATTAAAGTGATCTTGTCTGGCCCCTTTCCCCAACTATCGACCACTTTACCATAATACATGTCTCCTTTAAATACATTTAATCTCACGTGGAGATAGTTCTATAAAACTGGAAACTACATAATTGAAATCTTAATCAATTCCATTAAAAATGACAAATGAAATTGTCATTTTTAATATATGTTATGATGTCTTGAAATTGGAGAAATTCGATTTATAGCACAAAATCATAAAAACGATAAAGACACTAGTAATTCAGTAACACCTGGTAATATCCATGATTTCAACCGATTTGTTCATGATTTTCCGGGGATCATCCTAAAAATAAGCGATCACCAAAATCCAAAAAAAAACGCATCAACCATATCGCCTGCAACACTACACAGTAAAGAGAAACAATTAACACATTCACAAGAGTAAAATAAAATAAACTACATAATCCATTAATCAATTCAAACCAATACCTGTAACAAAAATAACTTCATTATCACTTGCTGCTTTTAATTATAAACTTCAAACCTGAAATACTTCTTAAACATATATACAATAGCGAGTGTGCCCAAAATATTATGATTTAGCAGGAGCATTAAACACCTGTATATTTACACCAATCGTTGGATTTTGTGAATGACCTTTAAACTGCATTAGAGTAACCTGAGCGTTCAGCTCATGAACCTTTTCTTCATTTTTCTAATTCTCATGTTGCAGTTTCATCACTCTTCGAATTAACTTGTTCTTATGCTTCTTTAGACACAACTTACATTTACCATCTAAATCGGCTTTCTCTTTCAGCCTCAAATTCTCAGCTTTCATGGAATCACAATGTGCTATCATCTCTGTTACTTATTCTTGCATCCTATGTATTTCATCCAACAAACAGTTTACAAATAACAGGTGAATTACCTCACCAATTCGATAAGACCCAGGTAAATTAACTTCAACAGACTTGCCCTTAATTGGAGGATCAACCATAGGGTCAACCTAAAGATTCTTATCAGACACATGAGGACTGTTATCTGCTGGGTTTACGATAGGCTCATGATCAATGTCAAGGCAATCATCAGGCGAGACAGGTTTCTCTTCTTCATCATATAGCACAATTGTTTCAATGTCATTTTTATTGCTCACAGAAGACTTAACAGCACTAACCTTGGCCACCATACTCCTCATAAACCTACCAGTAACCTTAGCATTCGGCCTTTTGCCCTTCTGTTTGCAGGTATTTTCATCACGTTTCGGCGTCACAGGGGATAGATTTAAAGATTTCCTACTACGCTTGGAAGGCATAGGAGTACCAGGACTACACACATGAGTGGGAGTAGGATCATCGCGGACGCTGGGGCTTACGCAATCGTCAGGGTTTGACATAGGCTCGTGCACAGGTGAAGTCGAAAGTCGACAAGGCTCTTGATTCCTTGCACACTCTTTAGCACAATCGAATTGATAATGGCAGAATGCCAAGAAGCCATTTTGTTCAAGAAAACCATCCCATGACCAATTTTGTTTAGACAACTCTCTTTATACCAATATCCTAACCAGGCTATGATGACACAGACTTCGACCGATGTTCTTCATCCCTTTATTAATGGCCGAATACATCTTGGTCATGCTCTGAACTAGATAATATGGCAAATTAATAGGAAACCCGAGAAAAATAGCCATCAATCGAAGATGATAGACATAAGCCGAGGAAAGATGACCCTCACAGGTCACATACCTGTGAATAATGTCTAGAACCGGTCGCCATTCTTTCTTGAAATATTTCCACGATACACCGAATCTAAAAGACACATCCTGGAAAGGGTCCTTCAACATATACCTCCATTCATTTACCTTCATCTGCTTATATTTGAACCATCGTTCACCTGTCAATGGCAGTCCAGTAGCTAGAGCAATTGAACGCTCATCAACCCTGAATTGGAGATCGGCCACCTTAACCCTAGCATCGGCCAACGACAGAGAAAATAACCTAGTCACCTCAGGTTTTGAGTCTGTAAACTTACAGATGAATGGAAACTATCCAACTGCTTCAACCTTGGCTAAGAGCTCAGGGTTTTCATCAAGGGGCTTTGTGTCACTGGGTTCGACCTTGACCACCAGAGCCATAGCTGCGAGCGAAAATGCACGCAGCTGCACACAGATACACCACAAATCGAAACACGACAGTAAGCACAAGTAATGAGACCCAACGCTCTCATAAACAAAATGCGACATGAGAAAACCCAGACAAGAACCCTGCAAACTCGGCATGGGCGGAGAAATGATCACAAAGAGAGGCAATCATGATAATAGAAAGTGACGGCGAAAACTCCAGACTAGACTCGTATTGCCATAATTTATCCGACGCAATCGACATACAACCACACCTTAAATGAATCACAGGTGTTCAACGAGCAGGTAGCCATGATGCTGAGCACGTACTTGCAATTGAATGTCATTTATAGAGCTAAGTACGAGTGTAATGATACCATATCGATATGCAATCTAATGGATCAGATAGCAACATGAATCGAAACCACCGGAGGGATTGGACCTTGGGTGTTTAACGTCAACCTTACCCTATAATAATTTCAATCTTCGAAGGTTGAGACCATACGACACAATATAAACCATCAAACCAACACCAAACCTTCATGATATGAGGCATATCATAAAAATCGAAATTAACACTTATGGTAAGATCAAGTATGGTTCGGATTTTAAAGGATGAACTTAGGATAAGGCACCCCTGCACAAAATATTTAGCCTTTGATGTGCTAAGACCTTGTCAAATTTACAATTAATCGATAAAACATATCAATTGCTGAATATTCAAATGAGGGCTTATGATAAGAGGGATAAAAACCATAGCTTATCCCTTAATTTGAAAGATAAACCCATCGAAAATAATGGATTCGATGTAGTGATTTTTGTCAACTAACCATAGTTCACAAAGGTTGTAAACAAAACATGGAATTTCATCGATTCAGTAGCTCATGGAATGTCACCATTTCAGTAGCTTCAAATTTGTTAGGTTTGATATAAGAAATTCAAACATTTCATCAAACAAAATTTCATTTTGTTTGATGAAATTTGTTTTTTTTAAGGCTGTTGGGTAGAGGCACAACGAATGGCGACTGACTGGGAGGAATAGTTATCTCTGATTCTTAACCTGAAATCATGCAATCAAATAATTAGATCCATCAAGTATACCATTATACAGAAATCAAAATTTTAACATCTTAAACAGATTCAGGAATTTCACATTTCTAAAAATTACCAGAAATTTACACTTTTAACTATTTGTTTGATAAGAACCTGGTCTCTCACAAAAATCAGTCCAAAGGAAGTAAAACAGTAAGTGGCTTGGTTTTGAAAAATAAAATCCCAATACCACAAGCATGGCCCTGCTACCAGCAGGCGTTCATAGCCTTGACAAGGTTGCTTCAAAGCCCAAAGAATGCCAGTATCCCATCTGCTGGTTATAGATATACAATTCTGGTTAGGTTGAACTGTTACTATAAAAAATAAAAATAAAATTGTTTTTTTTATATTTTTTATTATTTTTATACTTCTGAAGGCCACGATTCTGGCTTGGTAACCAGGTAGTAACCATGTCATTCACCGACGTACACCACAGTAAATAAACCGGCTCGTAATGAGACCTTTTATCCCTTAGAGTTTTGTCCAAGGGCCATTGTCCAGGCTTGGTGACCAGAAACAACAATGTTACTGAATGTAGATCTATGATCCTGAACAGACTGGCTCGTTATGAGACCCTCTGTCCTTTAGATTATTTAAAGATAATCAAATCCAACCATGGCCAGATTGTAGTTATATTTAATCTCCAATGAGATTATCTTAACAGATGGGGAGGCAAGTCTAATTATCTTTACGAGAGGGAGTGGCATAAAAGAATTAAAAAGATAACCTTGACAAATACTGCCTTAATCCTTTTGGAAAAATCTTTGCAGAGACTCGTCTTATTAATTTATATTTACATAACTTAAAAATTTCTGGTAAAATCTAGAAAGATAAAAACCGTTCACTGTTTAAGACGTAAAACAACATGACAATATTCAGGATCGCAAGATGATAGTGCATGATTTGTAGATCAATCACAGGATTTGATGAAAAGTCATCAGCTTGAAGTTTAACAAATTGATCATTACCAAACATTATGTAAATAAAACAGCAAGTAGATATAAGAAAAGATTCAAAGCAAACAAATAAAATAAACACACCAAAAGAAAATTCCACAAACCGAGAAAAACACACAAGGTATATATAGGATAATCCCTTAATGGGGATCAGCAAAAATATTTTTTGATGAGATGACCGTTTACCGGAAGGTTCTTGATGTCTCCCTCCAGCGTCTGCAACCTAAATGTACTAGGACCAATTTTTTCTACAATGATAAACGGTCCCAGCCATAGGCATTGGAACTTTGTATGTTTTCCTCAGTCTTCGTGCTCCTTGTCCCATTTCAGAACTAGGTCACCTACTTCCAGATCCCTACTAGCTGATTTTCTGTGATCGAACCAGCGTTTCACTGTCTTCTGGTGCTAGTCAAACTTCTTCCTGGCTAACTCTCTTTCTTCCTCCAGCTTAAGCAAGGTATTAATTCTATGTTCCATGGCAGAACATGTTGTTTCTTGTACTAACTAGGAAAGCTGTAGAGAGGGTAAAAATAGATGAGGAGGCAAGATAGCTTCCTTACCGTATACTAGAAAAAAGGGAGAATTACCTATGGCAACCTTGGGAGTCACTCTGTCAGCCCACAGGGCATTTGATAAGGCATTGTGCCAATTTTTATGATGGTTAACCACCGTACGTTTCATAATTTTGATTAAATTTTTATTGGAAGATTCAGCTAATCCGTTACCCTGAGGATAATAATTAGCTGAATATTTTAACTTTATGCCCTTTTCCAATGCATATTTTGTTAACTTTACAGAAGAAAAATAAGTTGCATTGTCAAAAATCAAAGATTCGGGAACTCCAAACCTAGTGATAATAAAAGAGTCAAGGAATGATATCACCTGTTCTGAGTTAACCACTCGCAAAGGGATGGATTCAACCCATCTAGTGAAATAATCGGTGGTTGTCAAAATGTATTTGTGCTGCTGTGAGGAAGCTGGTGTAATTAGACCAACAATGTCCAAACCCCATTGTTGAAATGGGACTTCTATAATAACAGGCTGGAGAGGTAATGTTGCTTTCTTAAGTCTGCCGCTTGCTCTTTGACACTCCTGACATTTCCTAGCAAAGGAAAACGCATCCTTGAACAAAGTAGGCCAGTAATATCTAGCTTTGAGTACTTTATGTGAAGTGGTCTCTCCGCCAAAGTGTCCCCCGGCTGGCCCTGCGTGTAATTGAGACAACACACTATCAACTTCATTCTTCTCTAAACAACGAAGGAAAACCCCTTCGAAATTCTTTTTGAACAGAATGTTATCAATCAGCTGATAAGGGGCAGATCTCAATCTCAAATCCCTCTTGCTACGTAAATATAAATGTTCAGTGGCATTTCCATGCAACAAAAAAAACTTAATGTCATGATACCAAGAATCAGAGGGGGCTGAGATTGGGAAAACTTCCCTCTCAAACAGAGAGTGTTCATCAAAGAAGTACAGATCAGATTCAGAGACGTCTGAAGATCCAACTGCCAACTTACAAAGTCCCTGTCCTCGGACAATCTTTAAAGGCTTTATTTCCAGGTCATACTCCTGAAGTGCTGTAACCCAATGGGCTCGCTTTTCACCCAGGTCCTTTTGCACCAAAAGATTTCTGACTGCTGAATATGGCACAATAACCTTGGTATGTGATTTCAGCAAGTAAGGATGAAAATGTTTTACTGACTTAAAAACAACAAATACTTGTTTGTCTACTTCTTGATAGTTGAGCTCTGCACCGTTCAAACCAGAACTTGTAAAAGCAATGGGAGCTTCATTGTTTTCCTTATTTTTCTGTGTTAAAACAGCGGCATATGAAGAGTCAGAAGAAAAAGTGTACAAAATAAATGGTTTAGAGAAATCAGGGCTTGTTAAGGTAGGAGCCTCAGCAATAGATTTTAATATATCATGAAAAGATTGCTTTTCTTCAGCAGACCATTTAAACTCAACATCTTTCTTAATCATTTTCTGAAGTGGTCTGACAATTTCAGTGAAACCAAGAATAAATATGGAGACAAAGTTTATCTTCCCTAGAAATGACTGCATGGTTTTCTTTGAGTGAGGGATAGAAATCTGTGCTATATCTTGGGTACGTTCAAGGTCAATGTTGATGCCTTGTTTTGAAACTACAAAACCCAACAACTTACCCTCTGTAACCGCAAAGATGGATTTCTTGGGATTAAGCGAGATCCCATATTTACTGCAACGCTCAAAAACCCTCCTAAGATGTGTTAGGTGATCAGCTCTGTTTTTTGAAAAGATAGTTATATCATCAACGTAAATGACCACAAATTGGCCGATCAGACCTCTGAACGCAATATCCATTGCCCTTTGAAATGTTGCTCCGGCATTAATTAAACCAAACGGCATTTTCCTATAGGCATAAGTTCCCCAAGGAGTTCTGAAGGTTGTTTTCAATTGAACTGATTTGGATACTAACACTTGGTTGTATCCCGAAAATCCATCTAAAAGTAAAAACATTTCAGATCCGGAAACCTTTTGTAAGATCTTTTCCATAGGAGGAATGGGGTAATTGTCTTTTTCTAAAACCTTGTTTAGATTTTGAAAATCGACACATAACCAAATTTCACCATTTTTCTTTCTAACCGAGACAATTTTTGCCACCCACTGTGTATGCTGCACTGGAAAAATTATTCTTGCAGCAAGGAGTTTGTTAAGCTCCTTCTTAATAGCTGGTTCTAGGCTAGGGTGCATTTTTCTCAACTTCTGTTGGAAAGGTTTGGCCTGTTGTTTCATGGGGATGACATGTTGCATTATGTTTGGATCAAATGTCTTGAGATCGTCATACGTCCAGGAAAAAATGTCTTTAAACTCATTAAAGAGTCATATGAAGGTTGTTTTTTCTTGGGGAGTACATGTACTGCCCAGATTGACACACTGAGGATTGCGTTCGATACCTAAATTTATGACTTCAGATTGCATAGTAGAGCTGTTGGTTTTACAGTTCATTGCACCTTTAAATTTATCTTTCAAATCATAGAATTTCTCAAGTTTAATTACAGATCTAGGAAGGGTACTGACCTGATTAAGCGATTCCTCAATTGAACAAGGTTTATGAATTACCGAAAAGTTGTACACATCTTCATCATGAGTTATTTCATCGATGACTACATCTTTAAAGGTGTCCTTCATGGTAAAAAACTCAATTAACTGCTCATCATGGTCAAAGACTCTCCAATTGACAACATTATCAGGTATGGAAGGTCTAAAAAGCAGTTCAACAGAGAAAGAATCAGCAAGCATCCCTTCAGACGAAATTAACCTCGAAGCAACATTAGCTAACAGATCTGCTTCCTGATTCAAATAACGAGGAATAGAATTTATGTTAAAGGCTTCAAATGATAATAGTAAATTCCATACCTTTGTCTGGTAATTTCTAAGATGTCCAGCAATGCAATGTATAGTGTTGCATACCTGTCTAATGATGATTTCAGAGTCCCCTACCACTACTAAAGCTTTAGCTCCTAGGTCAATTTCCTTTTTCAGCCCTTGAATAAGAGCTTCATATTCAGCAGTATTATTGGTGCACTCAAATTCTAACCTGCAAGCGATGAAATACCTTTTTCTGAGGGGATCTATCAGCAAGCAACCGGCCCCAGCCCCTTCCTTTGACTTAGATCCGTCAAAGTATAGAGACCAGAGCCCATTATTCAAATCTAAATGCGCAGTGTTCAGAACTGGAGTTTCTTCCGGAACTTGTGTAAAATGGAAAACTTTCGACTGTTGTCCTGGATCTTGGACTGATGAAGTTTCAGCCTCAAGGTTCCCAAAGAAAGAATCAACCATGTAATTGCCCATTATAGTATCATTGAATAATACTGGTTCATTTGAGTCATCCAGTTCGGTGACCGTGTGCTTCATATAGCGTTCTTGATCAATTATGATTTTATTTGGACGACCATTATGGGGTATCCATGAATGTGACCAGTCCATTGCAAAGTATCCTTTCAATTTTTCAGACCAATCTCTACTAAGGAACAAGCCATATGCCTCAGGGATATCTGCAACAATTATGTCAATGATAAAATGAACCTGAGGGTTCGAGGCTAGTCTTATCAGTACTTCATTCAGCTTTCCTATTACTTTTACATTAGATCGATCCAGCTGCACAATGCTTGTATCACATGGCACAGGGACTGCGTTAAGTTTTTTACATATCAAATATGGCATGACGTTTTTCAAAGCTCTGAATCTATCATACAATTGTGTACTTTACGGTTGCAGATCTCAAATGTAAGCAGAAAAGGAGGAGTTGAGGAATCTAATTTTTTACCTATGGACGAGGCATTGACTGAAGATTTCATTGAATTGTATTTGGTACTAGCAGAACTGTTTTGAGTGGAGGGACCTTTGCCATTTTTACTTAAAGAAACCCCTTGCATCATCTTGTCTCGAATCACATGCAGTTTGAGGAGTTCATAAATAGAGATATTGGCTCTAATTTTCTTTAAATCCTCAACCAGGTCGTATTCTAAATCAAGAGAGGGTGCAGACTTAGTATTTAAAGGTTGGTTTTTTGTTTTAACAGCTAAACTATCATCTGTAGTAGTTGTTGAAGGTTCCCCAGAAGACTGGTTTTTCTTGCTCCTAGTATTGTATTGATGCTGATTGACGTTCACAACAGCCACATATTCATCATTAGTCAATTCTCTGGTATCCCAGAAGTGACTGATAACTTGAGGAGGTTTTTCTTCAGTGTTATTATCTGTATCTTGGGTATCTTCTGAATTCTAACCAAAAGATTGGGTTTCACTTTCAGTTGATTTTTCTATGCCTAAGACCAATAATTTTAAGAAGCTATTAATTTCATCTACATTATTATCCTCAGAGGGTGGGGTCTGTCTAGCAGCTGTATTTTGGAATGGTCTTCTAAAAGGCTGTCTCGGTGGTTCTTTATTCAGAGTACTTTTAGAAGTACCTTTCTTCAAATCTATGATTTCATTGGATAGCTTCTTAATGACTCTTTGGAGGCTATATAAGTTTAATGTATCTTGACCCTTTTTCTCAGGATTTATGGTTTTGGAAGGACTCTCAGTCTTTTTACGAGAAGAAGATGCAGAATCAGTGTCTACCCCAGGGTTCGTCTTAATAGAAGACATGTCCTTCTCAACTTTAATGGCTTCATCAAAGGTTTCAGTAAGAGTGGGTTTGGCTTCTCTCCTAAGAAACATGGCCATTGACACGGGCAAAGCTGAAGTATAGAATTCAATAGTGACATCTTCAGTCGGCCTTGAGGTGGCAAGAATTCTGTTTCTAAGAGTAAAAAACCGCTGATTAAAATCTTTGAATTTCTCCTTGGTTTCCATATGGATCCTGGAAAATTCTAACACCAAGACAACTGGAGTCTTATCGTCTCCAAACTTGTTCATGAAATCCAACTCGAATTCATTCCAACTGGTAATAGAACCAGCCGTAAGTGAGAAATACCAAGTCAAGGCTTTTCCCTCAAATGTATAAGGGAAAAGTCGACAGACTATGTCTTCGTGCTCAACATCCAAAAGCCGAACTGCTAGCATAAATTTCTTGACATGGTCTTCTGTGGGCTCTTTCAGCTCAGGATTGAACTTGGGCAACAATTTCTCAGGATGCTTTAGCAAAGGATGTTGATCACCTGGCACAGCAACCGCATCCTAAGCTAACCATGGCATATTGGCATTGCGGTTCGGGTTTAACCCTGCCATGTTCCTTGGTGATGGAGGTGGTGAAGGTGGTGTTTGAAAGATGTGAGGAGGTGAATGTGGCGGTGATGGTGGTTGACCTGACCCTCCTGAAGTAGGTGGTCCTGAAGAAAATGAAGGTTGATTGGTGCCTCTTAGAGACTGTTGTAATTGATGGTCAGACAAAACACCTAAAGGTTGATCTTGTTCTTCAGAAGTAGACTTAGTATGGAGAGTACGTGGTCGTCTGATCTGTGGGAGAGGTAATTCAGTGGGTTGGATTCCGTTGAGATTTGAATAAGCTCTGGTTAAAATCCTACGGGACTCATTGATGGCCTGTTCGAACTGATCAAGTTCTTCAGGTGGATGGGCACCACTAGAGTTGAATTGATAGATAAGGCTTCGAACAGTATCATTCAGTGGGGTCTCACCTAATTGTGATGACTAGAAAGTGTGTGGTTGTGATGATGATTATAATCCACCCGATCAAGAAGGTGGTGTGAATTCAGGAGTAGAAGGGTGATTAGTATTATGAACAGCATTTTTTTCATCAGCCATTCGCTTAAGCTGGCCCTCCTTCTAGCGCCATTGTTGACGGGGCGGAATTGGCACGATGATCAACTAAAAGAAAACCCAATCCAAAAGTTTTCAAATATGCTCTTAGTCATTATGTAGCTACCTCTGACAGGATTAAGGCCCCATTGCCTTCCCTAAATTACTCCCAGCTACAGGAGAAATCTCAAAGGAAAAATAGATTTAATGCTTGTTAACTAGATCTATACTATTCCTATGAATATACAAAGAATACTAATAAATATAGTTTCTAATTAATTATAATATTACACAACTGATTACTGAAACATTAATCTAGTTAAGCAATTAATCTATAAATACAAGAACAAATAATTAAAGGGATATGAACAGATTCAATCACTTTTCATAAATTACACTATAAACAAATGTACATTCATAACAAGGTTAGAAAATAACTTGGTAGAGTATAAATATTAAGATCTGATTCAATAGGTTTTCTGTAAAGTACATAAAGAAAAACTACCAATAACCTATCCTAAACATCCTATCCTGATTAGGAGCATGATAGTATTAAACCGGGAATCAACTTGCAAATAATGCTACTTATGCAGACAATCCTGAAGACATTCAGAATAAATTCAGAAATTTAAACAAGATAACACAGTGAACAAGTATATCACATACATCATGATGATAACATCAAATATAATATGTGACATATATTAGCAAGTTAAAACCAGCATAAGTCAATAGTTAAACATGATGTATTTGCATAATTCTTTAAAGAAATAATGACAAAACATAAAAACTGTAGAAAAAAGAAACAAGATCAAACAATATCATAAACACATTTCCATGGTATAGATACTGCAAACATATTTATAAATATCACCAGTCAAAAAGTGCCGCAACTGCTGACAAGAAATTGTCTTAAGTCACAGGAAATGATTAAAGTGATCTTGTCTGGCCCCTTTCCCCAACTATCGACCACTTTAACTTAATACATGTCTCCTTTAAATACATTTAATCTCACGTGGAGATAGTTCTATAAAACTGGAAACTACATAATCGAAATCTTAACCAATTTCATTAAAAATGACAAATGAAATTGTCATTTTTAATATATGTTATGATGTCTTGAAATTGGAGAAATTCGATTTATAGCACAAAATCATAAAAACGATAAAGACACTAGTAATTTAGTAACACCTGGTAATATCCATGATTTCAACCGATTTGTTCATGATTTTCCGGGGATCATCCTGAAAATAAGCGGTCACCAAAATCCAAAAAAAAAATGCATCAACCATATCACCTGCAACACTACACAGTAAAGAGAAACAATTAACACATTCGCAATAGTAAAATAAAATAAACTACATAATCCATTAATCAATTCAAACCAATACCTATAGCAAAAATAACTTCATTATCACTTGCTGCTTTTAATTATAAACTTCAAACCTGAAATACTTCTTAAACATATATACAATAGTGAGTGTGCCCAAAATATTATGATTTAGCAGGAGCATTAAACACCTGTATATTTACACCAGTCATTGGATTCTATCAATGACCTTTAAACTGCATTAGAGTAACCTGAGCGTTCAGCTCACGAACCTTTTCTTCATTTTTCTAATTCTCATGTTGCAGTTTCATCACTCTTCAAATTAACTTGTTCTTATGCTTCTTCAGAAACAACATACATTTACCATCTAAATCAGCTTTCTCTTTTAGCCTCAAATTCTCAGCTTTCATGGCATCACAATGTGCTATCATCTCTGTTACTTCTTCTTCCATCCTATGTATTTTATCCAGCAAACAGTTTACAAATAATGGGTGAATTACCTCACCAATTCGATAAGACCCAGGTAAATTAACTTCAACAGACTTGCCCTTAATTGGAGGATCGACCACAGGGTCAACCTGAATATTATTATCAGACACATGAGGACTATTATCTGTTGGGTTTACGATAGGCTCATGATCAATGTCAAGGCAATCATCAGGCGAGACAGGTTTCTCTTCTTCGTCATCTAGCACAACTGTTTCAATGTCAATGTTATTGCTCACAGAAGACTTAACAGCATTAACCTTGGCCACCATACTCCTCGTAAACCTACCAGTAACCTTAACATTCGGCCTTTTTCCCTTCTGTTTGCAGGTATTGTCATCACATTTCAGCGTCACAGGGGATATATTTAAAGATTTCCTACTATGCTTGGAAGGCATAGGAATACCAGGACTACACACAGGAGTGGGAGTAGGATCATCGCGGACGCTAGGGCTTACGCAATCATCAGGGTTTGACATAGACTCTTGCACAGGTGAAGTCAGAAGTCGACAAGGCTCTTGATGCCTTGCACACTCTTCAGCACAATTGAATTGACAATGGAAGAATGCCAAGAAGCCATTCTGTTCGAGAAAACCATCCCATGACCAATTTTTTTTAGACAACTCTCTTTCTACCAATATCCTAACCAGGCCATGATAAAACAGACTCTGACCGATGTTCTTCGGCCCCTTCTTAATGGCCGAAGACATCTTGTTCATGCTCTGAACTAGATAATAGGGCAAATTAACAGGAAAACCGAGAAAAATAGCCATCAATCAAAGATGATAGACATAAGCCGAGGAAAGACGACCCTCACAGGTCACATACCTGTGAATAACATCTTGAACCGGTCGCCATTATTTCTTGAAATATTTCCGCGATACACCGGCTCTAAAAGACACATCCTGGCAAGGGTCCTTCAACATCTACCTCCATTCATTTACCTTCATCTGCTTATATTTGAACCATCGTTCACCTGTCAATGGCAGTCCGGTAGCTAGAGCAACTGAACGCTCATCAACCCTGAATTGGAGATCGGCCACCTTAACCCTAGCATCGGCCAATGACAGAGCGAATAACCTAGTCACCTCAGGGTTTTAGTCTATAAACTTGCGGATGAATGGCAATCCAACTGCTTCAACCTTGGCTAAGAGCTTGAGGTTTTCATCAAGGAGTTTTGTGTCACTGGGTTCGACCCTGACCACCGGAGCCATAGCTGCGAGAGAAAATGCACGCAGCTGCACACAGAGATACCACAAATAGAAACATGATAGTAAGCTGGAGAGCGAGCATTCAGGATTCAAACCAAGCAGAAAACAAAAGTAATGAGACCCAACGCTCTCATAAACAAAATGCGACATGAGCAAACCCAGACAAGAACCCTGCAAACTTGGCATGGGCGGAGAAATGATCACACAGAGAGGCAATCATGATAATAGAAAGTGACGGAGAAAAATCCAGACTAGACTCGTATTGCCATAATTTATCCGACACAATCAACATACGACCACACCTTAAATGAATCACAGGTGTTCAACGAGCAGGTAGCCACGATGCTGAGCACGTACTTGCAATTGAATGTCATTTACAGAGCTAAGTAGGAGTGTAATGATACCATATCGATCTGCAATCTAATGGATCAGATAGCGACACGAATCGAAACCACCGGAGGGAATGGACCTTGGGTGTTTAACGTCAACCTTACCCTATAATAATTTCAATCTTCGAAGGTGGCAAACATACGACACAATATAAGCCATCAAACCAACACCAAACCTTCATGATATGAGGCATATCATAAAAATCGAAATTAACACTTATGGTAAGATCAAGTATGGTTCGGATTTTAAAGGATGAACTTAGGATAAGGCACCCCTGCACAAAATATTTAGCCTTTGATGTCCTAAGACCTTGTCAAATTTACAATTAACCGATAAAACATATTAATTGCTGAATATTCAAATGAGGGCTTATGATAAGAGGGATAAAAACCATAGCTTATCCCTTAATTTGAAAGATAAACCCATCGAAAATAATGGATTCGATGTAGTGATTTTTGTCAACTAGCCATAGTTCACAAAGGTTGTAAAAAAAACATGGAATTTCATCGATTCAGTAGCTCATGGAATGTCACCATTTCAGTAGCTTCGAATTCGTTAGGTTTGATATAAGAAATTCAAACATTTCATCAAACAAAATTTCATTTTGTTTGATGAAATTTTTTTTTTTTAAGGCTGTTGGGTAGAGGCACAACAGGCTCTTCCAGCAAGTGGTACATTGAGCTGATGCAACATTGGTTTGTGGAATTCAACTCATTGGAAACAATTTTTCTTACTCATTTCCAGCTCCCCATCCATTACAAATCTGGTACGTATATTTTGACATCACTTCGTCAGAACACTTCCACACATATATCAGATCATATTCATGAGTGGAGGAGATGGCGAAGGATTATTAAAGATCCTATCCCGAACCAATTGTTGGCTGATTGGTTTACGAAATCCTTGTTTCCTCCCATTTCCCATGATGTGGCTATGGGTGGTGTTTTCATTGAAGAGTAGGCTATCAGCTGCACTCAGTATCTGAACTTGGTTTATTCCCATTCCATAAATTTGTATGATCTAATCCATCAGACTCCTCATCCCAACAAGGACCCTACTAAGCCACCTGCATAAAATCCTATTGATGGGCTTGTAGGTTCAATCCAACCCCCGTCAATAGCTAATCCTGCCAAGAAATAGAGTACTTCTACTAGTAACCCTTCAGCTCATACGGTTTCCGCTGAGGTGAATTCTATTCAAAGTATGCAGACACCCGGTAATAAAAATAAAGGAAAAGGGAAAGGTAAATATCCTGGAAACTGATAGGGGAATACCAAGGCTACGACCTCAGAGAACAATAGTAAAGGCTAGAGGAAGGATAAGTATCCCTTCCTACTATGTGGTGGTGATGAATTTTTAAAGGAGTTCCCTCATCGTGAATAAATTGGTAAATTTTTAAAAAGTAACCCTACACCGACAGTACTTACCAACCCCTTTCTGTCTCAACAACTATTGATTGATCACATGTCTTCACAGGGAACCTATAATTCTACTGAAGATATCCGAATGATGTCCTCAAAAAATGTTAGCTTGACTACCCGTATCCAGTCATATGACAAACCTGCAAAGAAGAAGGACAAGATTCCTTCCCATGAGAAAGCCCATTCTACTAGTTCTTCTCCTCCACTTCCGTCTAATGGTCCTCTTGTGATCAAAAAACTAACCTCGACTTGGTTTTGCGCCCACCTAAGAGTACTCTCAGGAAATCTGTTTTTAATCCAAATGCTCGAGCTGCACAATTCTACAATGTTGTTGAATATTTTTCTCAATAACCTTATGCGATGTCTACCCTAGAGTTACCCCAAAGTTTCCCTACACAACGCAAAAACCTGTTGAGGGATTTAGGGGCCTTAGACCTGGATGACACTAATTTGATTCATTTTAATGTGGAGAATTAGAAGTCCATATTACCGAACCAGCTCTTATTTCAAATCGTGACTAGAGTAGTAGGGAGGAAGGTCCATAGGACCGTTTTGGATGAATTAGCTTCCACCTTAGTATTTTTTGTGTCTTTCTGGAGAGCTATTGGTTCTCCCAAACTTATGAAGTCACCCACAATTGTAAAAGCTTTCAACGGATGAGGTTTCCAACCTCATGGTCTGTTACTGGCCCTTTCAGTAGAGATTGGGGGAAATACTATTTCCATTCAAGTGGAGTTAGTCGATTCTCCATTGGATTACAATATGTTGTTGTGGAGGAACCGGTTCTATGCTATGATGGCTATCGATTCAACAATTTTTTGTACTCTCCAATTCCCTCATGTGGGGAATATTGTGACCATCGATCAACTCGATTTTTGCTCACCGAATGTTACTGCCCCCATTGCAAATAATATTCTTATGCTATGGAAATCCCCTCTGCCTTATCAATCAGTTAGGGTAGGAATGTTGAAGGATTCAACCCTTATGAGTTTCTTTCCCTCAACCCCTCCTAGTACAGAAGTGGCAACTGTCAACATGATATCCACAACCAGCCACAGTTATAGAGGAAAAGAAGCTGTTGAGACATATTGTCTAGGCCCTTATGACGCACTCTACAATTTTATTCAGTATGTTTTGAATTTATGCAAGTTATGTTTTATTTTACATTATTTCACTATTTTCTTGTTTAAATTTGATAATATGTAATGATATCCTAATGTATGAAACTATCATTGCAGAATCATGGTCTTTAGCGAACCAATGAGCAGGTATTGCATCCATCCTAGATGTGTGCAGAGTATATCCAGCACGTTGTTCAGCTCACTGTTTGAACTGCCGAATCTACCATGCATTGTTGTCAATTGATTCTTGAGTGTTAAAGGCATGTGATGGTTGCAAAATGTTGTTGACCATGCACCAGCATGTTAGCATGATCCTCCTTTTAGAAGAGCAATCGTATGATTCCTTTGTGTGACACCTTGATGCTAGCTCCGATTAAGATTGAGTTCGTATGCCACAACACGTGCCAGAAAAGAACCAGATTTATGAAGACAGAGGAAAATGTCATATGTTGGTTATCAATGCAGTTACCTGTCATAATGATTTATTTATATTCATAGCATTCGACCATTGAAAGGGTCGACTTCCTTGCCTTGTTGTAAAACGATATATATTCAGATGTGTTGTAGGTACAACAGATCCCATGTCATTTGAAACGGGAGCCCAATTACATGTATGAAGATTACTTGGTAAGAATCTTCATAATCTTAAAAGGTTTCCCTAAGATTTTTATTTCTTGACTCTTGGGATTCATTAACTTAGCCAAATTTCCAAAAAATACATGTTTAATTTCTTTGTTTTTTTAATTTAGTAAGATTGGGTTTTTGTTTGGATCATTTTCCATCCTGCATCCTGCAACCCGCAAGTTGCGGAATGCACAAAACCTTTTATTTTTTATATTTCATTTTTAAACCTGCATCCCGCAAATGCGGGATCTGGGAGAACTTTTATGTGTTTTTGTTTTGTTTAGTTAACCCGCATCCCGCATCTCGCAACTTGCGGAGTGTAGGTTGCGGGGTCATCATTTGTTTGCATTTTGGTTTGTGTATTTCCGCATCCCGCATCCCGCAAGATGCGGAATGTGGGGTACGGAGACAATTGAATAAATTTTGCTATTTTTTGTACCCGAATCCCGCAATGCGCAAGTTACGAAATGCGGGTTGTGGAACAATTAATAAACTTGCAATTTTGTTTTTGATCCCACATCCAGCAAAGCTGATCCTGACCATTCTGTCTCTTTTACCTTCATCTGATGGTCTATATTATTTCTCAGGAATTATAAATATGATAGTTTTAATTTACGATTTTTCACTGTTTTTACTGCTATAATTCGCTCTGCTGTGTCATTTTTACCTCCATATTTTACCACGCGACTCTAATGGTGATTATTGCAGTTTCAGGTTGGTTACCAGGTTGTTGTCTCACATTTTTGAATTGTTTACTGTGCTTACTGTATAATTCAGTTTTAAGTATAAAATATTCAAAAATGACACATGGTGACATCCAAAACCCCCAGAATTACCAAGAGTAAAAACCTCTAGAAGGATATGTTCACCAAAGACCCGAACTTTGGTGTCTTTTCTGATACTAGAAACCGTTTCACTAAAACTTATCATTTAGACTGGTTCAGGGTTTACTCAATTTTCGATAACAATGACCTCTCAGATTTCAAGAGTGACCAAATGGTTTATGAGAGAATTAGAGATTCTGGCTTGCATATGATTGTTGCCACACCAACCATCCTACCTTATAATGATGTTGTGCGATGGATTATTGACCACACCAATGTGAAAAAGTGTTCTTTCAATACCAGTACCGGGTCTTAGCTAGCCAATTTACACTCAGAAACATTTGTCAAGATTTAGGCTCTTAAACCTTATACCTAGCTCCTAGATGCAGACTTTTTCAACACTGCCAAATCCAAATTCAATTTCGATCAGATTCTCAAATCCTAGATAATGAAACCCCACAAATTTTCCAAGAGGAAAGATGAATTAAACCATGTCGAGTGGTTCAAAGAGCCTTACTCCTTTTTAGCAGCCATGTTGTGGAGGCTTTATGGCCTTCCCAACTGTTCTTTCTTCAAATAGGAATGGGCTCCCATATCTCATCACATTATTACCACCGGTGAATATTTCCCTTGGGCCTCAATTCTGTCACTGGAACTTAAAAATGCTATTCAAGAGTTCCAGAAAGTCACTGCCAAGAAAAAGCCCATTTTTTATCTCATCGCCTTCATTGTAGATATCTTCTATGTTGATTTCCGTTACCCTAATTTGGGATGGAGTTGGGAATTGTTGTCCCTGCCTGTACACATTTACCATTCTGAACTCTGCGATAGTAACTATGTGACTCAGTTCTATGATATATGTGAAAGTTTGCTTACCAGGGTGTACTTTCTGTTTTTCAATAAAGAATCCCCTACGTTCTCACCGAAAGAAAATTCTCTCATAGCCACTATGGGAGACTGGTATGTGGGTGAATCTTTCACCTACATCAGGTTTTATGGCAGTAATGCATCTCACATGTTTCCTAGGGTTGTCCCAGACAAGTTGGTCTTAGAAGAGATCTCATTTCAAACAGTTACAGAGGGAATCTACAAGAAGTGTGTTGCATCAAAGATAACAGTTTGGCCCAGGTTTCCTATTACACTTGGATCCTTTAGCGTTGCCTCTTCTACTTGGGCATTAGAGCTGAGTAACCATATCATGTCACTTAAACTTGGTTTTGCAAGAAAAAGGCAGGACGATCCTAAAGGGATTGTCGATTTACACCTGAGGAAAAATCATTTCAAAACAGGTTATGTTCATGAAGAAACTACCGATGATTTTATTTATCAGGGAGTAAATACATTTTCTGAAGTCCTTGAAAGGGCTAAGAGAAAAGAAGAGAAAAGACATATCCTGTAGTATCAGAAGGAGATTAGAGACAAGGTAAAACATTACAGATCTATGGAGTTAGACATCCTGGAAAGGATGGAAAAAGACAGGGAAGAAAAGGAAGTCCAAGCTGCAACAAAATAATTTTTGGCATCCAAAACTTCCTCAGTGGGAACCAGCTCAGACTTGGATAAAGGGAAAGATCCCATGGGAGAAAATCCTTAGGTATCTATGGAACAGGAGGTTAGAGATTATTTGCAGACTTTAGAGCAGATAAAGTAGAGGCTGAACAAATTGACTTCAGCACTAAATACTCAGGAAGTTGTAACCTCACACCCAATTGAAGATGCTCAAATGACCATTGTGAATGATAATATACAATATGTACTAGCATAGATAAAAAAAGGGCCTCTCAAATGGATACAATCATTAATCTCATCTACTCCTGCCTCTACCATTGACTTGACTCATTCGAAGGAAGAGGAGGATAGAATTTCTCCTGTGCCTATTACTGTTGAGACTGATAATGATTTTCAAAATATCACCAATGGTAGTCATTGTAATCCTGCATCCTCTATCTCTCAAACTCAACCTTTATGTTAGTCTGCTCCCTCTTCTTCCACAATACTTATTTCTTTAATAATGGCTTTGTCATCATTTTCTGATGGTTCTATTGTGACACCTTTTATGACATAGCTCTACCATAATGCCACTTGTCTTCCTAATTCAATCACACCTGTTCCTAGGGTTGAACCTATTCCATCAACTGTTGATACTCCAGTTTCCAAAAACCCTTTGCATATTACTTCAATTAGCTCAGTTTCATCCCCTATGTCTAAGAAAATTGCAATAGTTTCACCATTACCATTTCTTAAAGCTACTACTGTGCAATTTCCTTCTGTAGAATCTTCTGTTTAGGACATTTCTTCAGTCCCTGAAGTGACTCTTGTTTAGAATTTTACTTCCTCCCCTGCCACCTCTCATATCACTATGCTTATTCCCTCTCAAACCATAACTTAGACTTCATCTTTGATATCCGCAGGCCTAATCATACCTCCTATTGATGAGGTCAGATATGAGTTGAATGAATATTTTGTGGTATCTTTGGGTGAATATCGATATAGTAAAGCTGAGAAATATGTGGTAAGATGGGGCAAGAAGAGGGGTAGAGATCAGAATGAGATGGATATGTCTATGGTGAATGAAGTTTTATGGACACTGCAACCGAGTGATCCACAAGCTTATGCTACAGATGTAGCTTCTATTCTAGGAGCATTCACAGGTGCTAATATGGATGCTATCAATTCTCTAAACAAAGAGTTTGACAAGCAAAAGGCAGAAATTATCAGTTTGAAAGAAGCACTAGAGAAACTCAAGAAACAACATGAGGAAAAATAGGATGAACTCCAACTAAAGAATGTTGCTCTTTGTGAAGAGTTGCAGAAAGAAAAGAATGATAATGTTACTCTTGTTCAAAAGGTTGCCGCATTAGAGAGGCAAAATGAAGATACAACTACAAGTGCATCTTCATCTTCATTTTCCAGGTTTTTCCAACAAGAGTTTAAGGAGCTTTCTATGAGAACTAACAGGGAACATTTTGATTTGGTATGTGAGTTGTTTGGAACTCTTGCTGATATATTTGAAACTCATACTGTGTTTGACAATATGTTTGTGGTTTTGGAGGACCTAATTGAGAAAATACAGCATGCCTCAAAAGCTTATGATGAAGTCATTGATTGGCAGAGGTACATGAAGGTGAGGCATGATAATATCACTCTTCTCTCTCCTTTTCAGTTTAAAAGAGCCAGAAATATTTCGAGAGCATGGGAAGACTTGGATGATACAGTGGCCGATGCCATAAAGAAAGCTTAGGATATATGTAGCAGAAGATGGTATGCAGTTGATCATATCATAACTAACTTATATTTTCCTACCATGGCGCTTATTGAGAAGGCATGTCCACCTGGACTGATGATTGAGCAGGTTGAGAAATGAAGGGATGGCTAGGAGGAGAAAATCAAGGAATTGTATCACATCAACATACATGATATGGATTAGTTAATCAAACAACCATTCGTAGTGCAAAGCAAGATCCATGTCTACATCTGAATTTGGCATAAGTTGGCTAAGAATTAGGTCGAAGATTATAAATGTATTGCTCAATTAGGCATAGAATCAGCCACTTATCTTGATATTGAGGAGTTGTTGTGCATTTGGAGAGTCTGGAATGTTTCCTAGGATATTAGACTTGTTTATTTTTTGGATCCCCTTTAGGGGGGATTCAATTGTTTGTAATAATTATTTAAGTAAATGATCTCAAATGAATCAGGGGCTCTTGAACTTTTGAATTTTGGAAGGGAGACTGATACAAGGGATCGAACAACACTTCATCTTTGGCTAATGTCTTTTATGTAATTTGTTATAGATAATTCTAAATATAATACAGTGTTGCAATTCTTATCTCTTGTACTTAATCTATCAAATTTCTTTGACAGTTTCAGTTTTCTTATTCCGAATGATCAGATAGTACTGTGGTTCATTTGCAATTGGTTAATGTGTTTATTTAACTTTGATTTATCTATGTTAATTATTAATACATTGATAAAACTTCATGGAATTTATTTTATGAACTGTCTTTATCTATTTCTACAAATGTTTCAGCAGTAAGAGTTTTATAGCTTATAAGTTGGTTTTTCAACTAACTTGAGCACTTGCAGGTTATCTTGAATGGTTTAATTATGATTTACTATTATTTAATTTTCATTGAAAAATTTGTAATCTCAGTAAGTACAGTCTCGTTCTATTTACATTTTGTCAATATGATGAATTTTTTGTTCTTTACAAAGCTCAAGACAACCTATCAATCATCCAACACCTTTTGAAGTAGTTTAGATTTAATTATCTTTTTATTCCTAGTTAGATTTAAGTTGTATTTACTGTTTATCAACTCTTTTTTTCCATTTTGGAAAACAGATCCCATTGTGGGTCAAATCCATCCATTAGCCGACGGAGGCTACATAAGTATGCGTGGGAGATTACCACCCCAAACAGCTCAGGGATAGAACAATACCTGCGTGGAATTGTTTGAATCCTTTGGCTGGGTTTTCTTCATGTGTTGTAAGCCTTGAACACCCTAATCATCCACATACATAGTTGGGGCTTCAACAAATGGTGCTAGAAGGAGGGCCAACACATCATGCCTAAATGAAATAATCATACAGTACCTCCTCCAGCAAGAGATCCGATCATTACTCATAGTCACTCTAGCGCGTCTACCTCAAGGGAACAAGTAGTTCAAGTTTCATAAATTGTTCCAGTTACCGCTGGAAAAGAAAAGGCTACCCCGTTAGACAGATATGTTCTCATATCTCCAATCCTAGGTCCCATCACAGTCGAACAATTGTTGAAGGGTAATTCCCACAACGTTGCCAAGTTCAGAAGAAAATTTGTTGAAGATCATCCTACTCAGGACTTGCCTCAACTCAGTAATCAAGACAGTCCAAGCCTAGGTAATCAAAACACTGAAAGATGTCACGACCTTTTCAGTGAGCCATCTACTCTTGTGTTAGATCTAGGTTCCTTGTTTCCAGATTCAACAACTCCTTGACATAACATCTGAGAGGGAGGGCCACCCCCATCTCCTCCCTCTTCTTCGTCTTCATTTGACGAATCATCATATTCTAAATCTTCAGACTCCTCAGCAGAATCTATCTCAATGGCTGACGAATGACCTAATAGGCCATGGTTAGGTGGGGATGTCGTATCTATTTTAGGCGATCAACACATATTGCCTAAAAATCCCAAGAAGTGGCTTCTAAAATTTAACCCAGATGATAAGATTCCTATGGAATACCACATAAAATCCTTCATGCAAGCTATCAGACTTAGAAACAATATCCATGAGGACGTGGTTTGCAGACTCTTCCCTTACACATTTGAGGGAAAATCTTCTACCTAGTACTTTGCTTTAGAAGCTAGGTACCTCACGTAGGAAAAGTGATAGTTCCCTTAAACCTGCTGCTACTAGCCAATATCTGTTCAATATGAGTGAAATGAAGAAGCTCCTTCAAAGGATGTCTAATGAGATGGTAGATCTCAAGAAGACAAACAATGAAAATCAATCAAATAATAGAGGATTCAACAGGACACCTTTTAGGAGACCAAATCAACCTCCTCAAAATCCACCACCCCCAAATCCCAACGAGGGGTTCACCTTAGAAGAGATCTTCTCTGTCTTGAAATCCTTAGCTACAGGAACACCAGACACCCCATAAACCTCTGAAGATCAGTCCACTTAAGAATCACAACCTCCCCAAGAAGAATACATACACTCCCTCTTCCACTACACCATTCAAGAAATCAGTCTTGACATCCATTTGGTGTATCTTCCATTTCATCACTGCAGCAAGAGAAAGTACTGATCTGATGGAAGTGTATCTGGCTACAGGTGCAAAGGTCTCTTCATAGTCTATTCCCTCTTTCTGAGAGAAACCTCAAGCTACAAAACTTGCCTTATACTTTTCAATGCTACCATCTGCAGCATGCTTGATCTTGTAGATCCATTTGGAAGTTACAACTAACTTCTCATCTGGTCTTGGGACAACATCCCAAACATCATTCTTCATGATCGATTGGTACTCTTCGATCATAGCATCCTTCAATTCTTTTTGTTCTACCACTTCTTCATAACTGGAAGGTTCTTTATCAATGAAATCACATAGTAAAGCTACATACCCGGAATTGGATCTGGTCCTCTTTCTTTCTCTGTGATTCTCTACTGGAGCCCCATGTCTTTCCGCACCTTGGATAAGTTCTCATACCCAAGTAGGTTTCCTCTTATGAGGATTCTTCTCCAGAGGTGGATCTATAGGTCTTTGTGGTTCTTCAAATTCTCGATCTTCTCCTTGAGTTTCTTCATTCATGGTTGTATCATGAATTCTGGGTGCTTCTGCTTCTTCAGGTTCTTCAGCAGGTCTCTTTCTGGATTTGTTGTAAGTTGTGTCTTCATCAAATGTCACATCCCTGCTGATGTCAATCTTCTTATATCCTAGGAAATATATTCTATAATCCTTTGAGATTTCAGAGTATCCCACAAATATACCCTTCTTTCCTGAAGGATCTAATTTAGTCCTCTTCTCTTTTGGAATGTGGATGTACACAAAATAGTTGAATATTCTAAGATGGCTGACTTCTGGTTTCTTTCCGAAGAAGACTTCTTCAGGAGTCTTGTTCTCGAGTACTCTATGTGGAGTATGGTTATGTACATACACCGCTGTTCTAGCAGCTTTCTCCCAAAGATGCATAGGAAGGTCTTTATCATGAAGCATTGCTCTTGCAACTTCCATGATAGTTCTATTCTTCCGTTCTGCAACCCCATTCTGTTGTGGATTATAAGGAGTGGAAAACTCCCTCTTAATCCCTGATTCTTTGCATAGCTCTCTGAATTCATTTGAAGTGAATTCTCCGCCATTATTTGATCAAATGGTCTTGATCTTCTTTTCAGTATGGTTTTCGATCAAGGCTTTGAATTCTTTGAACTTACTGAATACTTTGTCTTTGTTATTCATGAAGTAAACCCATGTCTTCCTAGAAAAATAATCAATAAAAGAAACATAATATGCATGCCCGCTTAGAGAGTTTGATGACATAGGACCGCATACATCGGAGTGGATGATTTCCAAGATTCTTTTGCTTTGCTTTCACTACTTGGAAATGTCTTCTTTGTATTCTTTCCTTTCACACATCCCTTGTAGACCCCATCATGTTTTGCTTGTATTTCTGGAAGACCTTCGACAACTTTGCTTGCAATAGGTAGTGCTCTGTAATGCACATGTGCAAGCCTTCTATGCCAAAGTTCACTTGGATCTACTGTTTCATGGACCAAGGCTTGTTCTGGATGGCCCTTCAATTTATATAATCCCCCTTCTTGTTCTCCAATTACTACCACATCATCGATAGTCTTTCCTTTTGGCCACATGATGACTTGACCTTCTATGAATGCAACCCGCATTCCTTTTGCATTTAATGTTGATATGGAGAGAAGGTTCTTCTTGAGTCCTGGCACAAACAATACTTCTTTCATTGTCAGGGATTTTCCAGAGTCTAACTTATATGAAGATTCCCCACTACCTTTTATTGGATATTGGTAGTCATCTCCCAGCTTTACCTTGTGAGGTGATTCATGCTCTAACAGTCTTACAAAGGATTCCTTGAATCCAATCATATGCTTGGAAGCCCCACTGTCTATAAGCCAATCATCACTTCCATGAGTAATGTTACCTGTGAGAGCTGATATCAGAACATATTCATCCTCTCTTGAAGAATCTTCACTTTCATATATGGATCTATTTCTGGATGGTTCATCATCCTCTGCAGCATGAGCATGATGTCTTCTTTTGTTGCTCTTCTTTACTATCTTCTATTTGTTAGGACAATTCCTTGCATAGTTTCCTGCTTCATCACAAGTATAGCATATGATCCTAGATACATCTCTTCTAGTATTATCTTTGTAAAAGTGCTTACCTTTGGAACCATGATATTTTCTCTTGCTTGACTTGGAATGAGACTTGGAGTGTACCGTAAGAGCTTGGTATTCAGTTCCCATCTTCTCTTCTCGAGCTTCTATTTGAGATTCTTCTTGAGAGCACTCTTCCCATAGTCTGCTGAACTTGACTAACTTCTTCCTAGCATTGGATGAAAGAATCCCATGACCTAGGAAGGCCATTCAATGTAGTCATTACAATCTCTGCATTTTCCACTTCTTCATTAACTTCTTCTACACTACTACATTTTGACCAAAAATCCGATGGCTGTCATGTCGGATTTTCGACACTTCCCTGTCGCATGTACGACACTATGATTTTTTTTTAAGCGTCGAAAACTTGTCATCGGTTATCCGACACCTAAGTAACCGTCGATTAAGCGACACCTAACTAACCATCGATTAAATGTCAAGCGTCGGTTAAGCGACAGAATATCTTCGACAGTGGTCAAATTTTTTTGAGAAAATAAGCTCCATGCCGTCGGTTAAGCGATAGTAGATCCGTTGGATAAGCGATGGATAATCAAATTTTTTTTTTTAAATTAACCTCCATTCCGTCGGTGAAGCGGCGGATATAAGCTGTAACCATCGGATAAGCGACATGAGGCTCCATCGCTTAAGCGACAGATATAAGCAAAAGGCGTCGGAAAAGCGACATGTATAACCGTCGCTTAAGCGATGGCAGTGAAATTTAAAAAAAAAAAAAATTGGATTTGTATTTTATTATTAATATTTGGATTTTGCAGATGAAGACAATCCTTACTCCAGTCTCCCCCTAAAACAAAGTCATCCCATAGTCTATCAAATGTGAGCAACTTCTCATGAGCACATAAACCCTACACAAAGATAAACCAAGATAGTAAAAATCCATTAGTTATGTGCACTGACTCATTCCCATCAACCTTCTCTCCTATGATCTCTAACTCAATTATCTTCATAATATAGCTTGTCGCAGTTTCATTATTTCTCATGTGGTACCACTAATCTTATTCTTCAAAATCATCCTACAGGATACGTTCACACTCTGATACAGAATGACCAAGGCATCATACATATCTTTCATCATCTTCTTCTTTGCAATGTGAAGGTCCAAGGATTAGGAGGTCCTTCACTGAATCAAAGGACAATTTTCTTCGCTTTGACCACCTTTTTTTATTGTGCTTGACCAACTGAACAGGATTGACTAGGGGTGCAAATCTTGTTCTTAATAAAACTCCATTGATCAATTTCCTCTATGAGCATCTGCAGTTTGAATTTCCAAGGAGTAAAGTTGAAAGCACCATCTAATTTGTCACTCTCTGGACCAAGAGATATCATCCTGTAGATTTACGAACAAAAAAAACTCAAACGACAAATCAAGTGAAAATATTTCAGATCAACAACCTCTCACAGGTGTAGATCACCGCTCTGGTACAGATCACTTCTCTGAGACAAATAAAAACACTCCACTTACTAGAATATCATCGACATCTCACTCTCAAACTTCTCACAGTCCAAGTGCCTATCTCAGAACAACTCTCACACAAAATAGTGTCATACATGCAATGATTCACTGGAAGATTTAAATGCACGACACTGATATCACTCCAGTTTCTAACACATGATTAACAGGTTTGCACTCAACAGAAATAAATCCTACAGAAGAAATAAACAGATATTTAAACACCTACCAAAACTATTAGATCTGCAACTACAGAATTTAGGATTGACTGTTCAAAAGTGAAGACACAGCATATCATGTACTTGATTCAAAACAACAACTAACTAGCAGTTGGATCTAAAAAAGATGAGTTCTGGCCAAAAACATCATGCTATAAATGTTAGCAGCAATGAAATCCTTATCATATAACTATTAAACAAGAAATGTTACCGCCGTCGCTGATATGACACAGCTTCCCACATAGCTCACTCAACTGAAAACAAACATTGACTCGCTAACTCTGTTCTACAGCAATGGGCCCTCCTCTCTTTAAAGAGTGAGAAAGAATAAGGGGTTGCAAAATGGAGACCAAGAATAGCCAAGAGAGATGTGTCCCATTTCTAATTAGTGCTGTCAGAAACTACCTTGCTGCTAGGAGTAGAGTGTAACTCCTACCACTATGTGCCTAGACAAGTGCGCCTTGGCAAGTGTAACCTCCATGATAAATGAACCTTACTTGGCACAAATCCCCACACAATATGCACGCCCTCCTCTGCATGAATTCTTTAAATATACTCACCATCCATGAGTATCTCTCTTACTCCTAATGCCCCTTCTATCCAGCAGTGTAACCAGCAGATCGGTGCTCTGATGGTGAATGGAGAACCAAATCGGAGCAAATAGGTAAAACTAACAATAGTGTTATCATGTGATTAATATTTCTTGCAATTTCATGCATCTCTTCCAAGTCCATGACCTCATCATATCCTTATCATTGACTATAATAAGCAGACTATTCTACGCTAGTCTATAATAAGCTATAGATCTACATTTATCTTCAGTCTCTAGTTTTGCAGCAGACATAAATATTTACTCATGAGTAATCCAAAATTAGGCACAGTTTTGGAAAACGTATTTCAGTCTCCAGTTTTGGGGAAGACATAAATATTTACTCATGAGTAAAACAAAAATAGGCACAGTTATGAAAAATGTATTCATTTTCTTTCATGTTTCCACTGTGTGCTTGTATCAAAGGTAGACTTGTGATGCACTAGCAAGACTAGTGCAATATTTCTAGTCTAATCACTACCTAAAAGCCATATTAATGTGATCTTTCAAAAAACCAAATTGAGAGAATGTAATAAATAAATAAATTGAAAAAGAAAATCTCTTCCAATAAAATATTTACTCACGAGTAATACAAAAATAGGCACAGTTTTGATTATGTTTACAAAGCATGCTTTAACCTGTTACATGAACTTGTTATGAGGCGTGCCTTATCCATCGAACTTGAAGAACACCTAGTAAATCAAGTTCTGAAGGTAGAGGATGGGAGGTTTGCAAGCACGCTTTGCAAGTCATTGTTTAATACAAGACCTTATCGAAGAAGCTCCTCATCCCTGTGGTCACAATAAGCAATATATTGTCAATAAGTCAAATTAAAATTTCAGAAACAAACTTAAAGAACTGAAATTAACAAACTGCATACCGCACATCAAATCCCACATGTTTTTCTCCCTGCCACTAAACAAAATTTCTATGTACTACAGTTATTTTAATAATAAATGAAAAACATATAGTACTGATTTCATGCAGTTTATGGAGCAGAAAACAAAGAAAATCCTTAGACACTCGGACTCAAGCCAACTTTTATAAGGAGTTGAAATTGATATCAAACAAAAACTTCTGTGGGTATGCCATCAAAAATGGTATTCATGACGTGAACATAGGACCTAAATCCCCCTATGATAGATAGGCCATTTCATTCAATTCGATGCTAAGTGGTCATTTACTTTTTAATAGGCGACTGGTAAAAAAGGGAAAGTTGGACAAATTATATTAAGCATACTCACGATGTTCCATTTATAAGCTGCAAAACTCTCCTATGATTAGTACGACATTGTTCGATGAGATCTATTATAACTTCATCCTTAACAACCTGCATGCAAAACACCAAAATACATTTTAAAACGCATTCAACTATAATATCATCATTTCTGCTTGCAACCATAATACAATTATGAATGCTTTAAAAGTTGTTTATACTGAATTTTCTGAGAATTGCAGGTGGAAAGCAACATTGAGATATTGAAAAGATATTCATTAATGTCAAAAATATTATTGAAAGGAAACTTAAATATTTTCAACTGAACAAAAATCCTATCGCACTGATATACAAAGCACCAAAGATTCAAACCCCTCTACTTCAAACCAAGTTGGGTCAAGCAGTCAAAGCAGTTCCTCTACAGCAACCCAGATTGTTAGAGAGATTCTTTCTGAAATAACAGTGTGGTTGCAATTTTTCCACAACCTGAACCAGAATTTAAAGTTGAGGAGGCTGAACCCTAAGTCCCTATTTGGGGATTTAACAGACCTAAAAAAAAATCTGAGTAGTCTGAGCCCTATAGCTCCAGTTTTGGATTTGCTTCCTTGTTTACCATGGGATACCAAAAAGAGGAGGGACAGAGATGGTCTATGAGTTTCCTATAAGGGAAACTCGGGATGTGGCCAAGAAGAAAAACATTAATCCATCTCTCCTTCCACGCTTTTAGAGGACCCTGATACATTCATGTTTGATGCTCAAAAGCTACATTTATTTCCTTCTACATTGAAATATGGAACGTTATGTTGGTTCATGGCTTTAGGAGGAAGTATACAGTGTTGAAGGCAAGTGTTGCAACTTGATTCCTATAACACTTAACTACTAATTTGACATCATAAGACAACATCTGAGAATGCAGGTATTCGCAGTATGTCAGTTCTATAGGTAATTGCACTGTCCTCCCAGGCAGTATGGTTCTCTAATTCCCCCGAGCATCCACTTGAAATGTTGGGATATCGAAATAATTGCACACTAATATCCAAAGCCCTATGTACACATGTTAATACAACGCTACATAAACCCTGGGCAAGGGGAAACCATAGGATCATACATGTAAGCAGATTTCTTACCATAATCAAACTTTGAATACAGCGGTTCTAAAAAACAATGTACAAGCAAAAAGGTCAACCAAACGTTTTCAGCAACATAAGTATTTTCACAGCGGCATCTCACAGTGCCTATTGCTTTATCAGTTGACAACACAGTAAGTGTGATTGTGCCATCAGCACACAAGATTGTATTACCAGGCTTTAAATATTCTGCCAATTTTTTATAGCTCATGGTAATAGTGTTAGGATCGCCCTTCATTTCATAATCTGTTGATATTGTGATTTCCTGACCCTCCTTTAACTGAATTGGTTTTGCATCCTTTAAAAATCCAGTTCGAATCTCAGGG
>LPNX010632325.1:759579-781554 GCA_001517045.1 Pseudotsuga menziesii
GTTTGCAGATTTCCAGGTGGATTCTTCCAGTGGTTTGTCAGACCATTCCATTAGGTTCTCTTTTCTTTATTTCAAAACTCTATTTTGATTACTTATTTTGCATTCTTTCAATTGTTTCTTGCACTCTTTGTGACATTTGAGAAGATACTTTTCTTTTCCCTTTGGAATTCACAAGATCTAACTGAATGGGAGTTAATGGATTGAATCCATATTCAATGCCTTGAAAAGTGGCGTGCCTATTGATATTGTATAAGCATTACACATTGCCAAGTTTTCTCCCGCATTGCTTGCTCGTATGCCATGTGTGCTCTTAACATATCTTCCATAATTTGATCATTTCTTTCAATTGCTCATATATCTAAGGGTGATCGTTGCTATTGAAATTTTGTTCAAGTGTCTTGAAGAGATTATTCAATTTTGCTGCAAATTTGGGGTCTCTATTGCTTACAATACTCTTGGGCAACTAATATTTAGAGAACAATAAGGAGGGTAGCAATTTGTCTATGTTGCTTGTGGTTCATTTTGCAGGGGATGGAACTTTACATTTTTGGTGCATCTCTCTATTACTGATAGAATTTGATTGTTTTGATTTGAAAAGTTCATTTTAAAGCCCATCAATTTATACTGTAGTGGCAATAAGCTTTTAGTTGGCAATTTATATTCACAATTATTAACTTAGGAAGTTTTGCAATTATTTAAGTATTTTTCCATATCATTTTTCATGTTCTTCAAGTAGAGATGTCTTTTGTTTCCAGTAGTTTTAAATCTCCCTACATCACTTGCCAGTGGATGATCCTGAAGAATTTGATATGAGAATTTGACAGCCTACTGGAAGGAAACCTGTTAGTGCTGTAAGATTCATGGATTTGCATTCATTGCACATGTAGACCTCTGTAGTGAAAGATTATTATTTGGCGAAGATGGCATATATAGAGCAGCTATGGGGAGGACAATTCAAAGTTGTTAAGAATAGGGCCAAAGAAGTGATAAAGCACAAAACAGTAAGCTTACCCAAGCCTCTCAAGAATAGGAAAGAACTTTTACAGGGGAAAATGTTTAGTATGAAAATAAATGATATGAAGCATCAGTGGAACTGGAGGAAAGAGCCTTATTGAGGTAAGAAGGCTTTTGATTTGTATCCTAACCAGTTCCCCTGATGCCAATGATATTTTCATATCTGAAATACCATTGAACAAGAGAAATATGGAGAGGACAACTGCAGCTTTCAGAATCTCGTAACAAGGGAAAAGAACAAAAACAAGGGCCTAGAACAACTACTTGGAAGTTGACTGGTGAACACTTGGCTGAAGAATGATTTTGAGAAGTATTTTCTCAGCAGTTATCCCGGTATAGTGAATGGAAGCAGAAGAAGAAAAGGGTATAAGGTGAATTTCAGAAAGCATTGAAACATCCAAAGGATCCTAGTGGTTCAGGGCCTTGATATTTGGAGAAGTTGACTACAAATTTTGGTCATTATAGCACCATTGGGCTTAAGAAAGAGAGGGGTCCAGGAATGATGAGGTCAGCCCCATCATTCATCCAAACATTGCATATGTTTTCTCCTCTTTTCAACATAATGGAGGTCAAATATTTAATCGAGCATGTAAATTGAGAGTGAATCTAGTCATCATAAGAACAGCCATTTTGTTTAAGTTTTTGTGCAAAACATCTGCTTGCAATTTGAATGCGAGCAAACTTATTTCTAATTGAGGCACAATCAACAGCAGAGCATCAGTAGTGGAATATTTGAAAGACAAAACAACAAATGTTAGCTTCAGCAGCAAAGTTCTATGCTTTGAGTTGCCTACATTCTTTGATGCAAGCTGAACCACTTGCACCAATGGACAGCAAATGTAACTCAATTATCTTTGTATCTGTAAATATAAATTCTATATTTTTTGTATCCTGTTGAAATTTACTGAGATTAAGCATGCCTAGTTCTACTGCTAGTTGGCTTGTCTTTTGTCCACAATTAAGGATTAACTGTTAGATCATCTCTCTTTAGCACAAGGAATATCTAGTATCTACCTCTTTCTTCAATTAAAGGGGGAAGAGAAATAAAAGTGAAATCATAGTTACCAAATAGATCATTTCTTGTTTTCCTGACTCTGCTCTGGCCTAGTGCAACCAAGAGAGTTGTTAGGTGGACAGGCCCCCACCCTAGCATGGATTATCTAATTCTCTCTCGTAACCTAATTTGTCTATTATTATTTCACTCTGCCATGTTTTTGACTGTTATTTGAGTGCTTCTTTTAACAATTTGATTTGAAGCAAAGTAGGCTGAGTTTTTTACCTTCCCATTGCATATTTACTTTCCCAAACCATAAAAATATAGAATTAAACATTCTTTTGTTCAATATTGAGTAAGGATGAAGTTCAAAAACTTTTGAGATGTTCTTGCTGGAACCAGAAATGCAAGTGAGATTCCTTCATCTTGAGCACATCAAAGTTTGTACACCCTTGGATTGACACTCGAATGATTCTTTTGGCCAACTTAATTTTCTGATCTATTTGGGAAGAGGTGAATGGTTGAGGGTCCACAATCCCAATCTTGCAGGCTCGCAATCTTCACAATTCAACTTATGCATTCTTGCACCTTTTACTTAATCAACCAACCCATGAATTTGAAGAAAGAAACAACAGACTTAGAAAACTTTTGATAAAACAGTTTTCCATACCTTGGAGACTGCTAAGAGCTGCTGATGCATTAACCTTGGAACTTTGGCAAAGCAATCCAATGCAATCTCATTGGGTAGTCCAGGCAGAATGATGTCAGTTGGAAAGTGGAATTAGAAGGAGCAAGACTGTAATGCAGTTCATCTCCCAAAACAGAGACTTCAGAAGGTTTGCTGGTCTTTGCTAATTTCAAAACTGATGTTGATTCTTCGGCACATGATTCTCCACTCTACAACCTTCCCATCCTGGTTGATGTTCAATATAAGAAATAAGTTAATACAAATTACACAAGGAGGAAATTTTCAGCTTCCCCCAGGAACAGGCTATTTAGAATCATGGGTATATCATGTGGTACAAAGTGTTATAAATGTGAATGAGGGAGTCACAGAAGAGCATGGAATGGGAGTATTTTTTACCTGGGAGGTTTCTTTCCTTTTTCTCCCACTTCCAATTCTTTCTAAGAATCAAAACTGAGATATTACAATCATATTGCAGAGTTGCCCGCCATTTTAACCCCTTACACCTGCCTAGAGCATTTTTACACCTAAGCTTCACTTTGTTTTTTAGGAAACTGATTCTTATTTTATTTACACAGGTTGTGAAACTAAGGAAGAAAGACAACTTTTTCTTGCAATAAGAAATGTTTTTTTGGAGATATTATCATATATTTAGTAGTGTGCAAGTATTTAAGAGCTTTGTTGTGCAAAAGTTCAATCCAGTAAATGCCCTTAAATTGACTAGAGAATTTAGCATAGACCCAACTGTGTAACCACTTTGCTTCTTTTCCAGAACATAAACGGTAACAAATTGTCCAAAAAACATTTGAGGCATTTCCTGTCAGGAAAATGCAGACAGGCGCAGCAGGGAAAAGTTGATACGATCAACTTTGAAAAAAAATAACTACATAGCATGTAATCTGGAAACCCTAGCAGAGGAATCCTGATCAAAGTGATTATAAAAAAAAGCAGCAAATCGAGAAGGGGAAAATTCTTCCAAAAGAAACGCTTGAAGACAGCGAGGGGAAAATGTACCCTCTTAAGGATTTTGTGTGGTTGGCAGGAGAGAAAGATAGAGAAGTCTGCCTAAGGTAAAGAGAGCAGAAGTTTATTTTTGTAATTGCTGAACGCTAGGTCTATGAAAGTGATGGTTCGCAAATGGCCAGGAGCCATGCTTGCAAAATGTAAATGGCTAAATGCCATGATGAATCTGAAAGAAAGTCTGGTGGTATGATCGCCTATATTGTTTATGTATTTCAGTATATGTTATCTAAGTGCATCAAGGTAGTCAGGGTATTTGTAAAATAATAATGAGGGATATATATTCCGTCAAAAAATATAAAAAAAAACTAAGAGAATCAAATGTAAACAATGCAACTTACATGATCGATCTGCCGCGTTGTAGGAGTGACCTTCCCTTGAATAGCCTTTAAAAGGTCCTGATAGTAGCTATCTGGCACAGTGGACCATTTCTTCGCCGCACTTGAAACCGACAGCCAAACCTTTGGCCTCAATGCAAGGGGAATCCCCTTCCTAATCAGCCTCTTCAAGGCAATGGTATTAGCGAGGACAGAAAGTGAGAGCGAAGACACAGCAATCCCTTCATAAAGTGAAGATATCTTGGGCTACAAATACCAACCAGCCCCTTTACTGGCCTCCAGAGCCCACCAAACTTGACCCTGCTCTCGCACCCTCTCTCTCACCTCATTGAAGAGATTTACATCATCAAGAGTCCCTTCAACAGTGAAGGAATACAGATCCAAAAATCTCATGGTGACATTCTTTCTGAGCATATTGGTATTGCCCCTCCATATGGGTTTCTGCCTATCCCAATGGTTGTGGTGTGTGCCAAACATTTCCCTAAAATTGGCCATAATAAGGAAAGCCTTTAAGCAATGATCAAACTGGACGCTACCAACACCCCACCGCTACTTTCAATTTATGAAATTGCAAAAAAGATTAGAATCTGAATAAAGCTTTGGCTGAATTGTATGATTTCTTTCGGCAGGTTGACTAAAACAAAGGAAAATAACTATGTTTCCTGCAATAACAATTGAGAGTTCTTGAAAAGCTATACTATTTGTGGAATCCCGATGATCAATGTAGCTTTGTCTCAAATGCTATGATTTCTTCCGTGTCCAAAACAAATAGAAAACTATTTATGGAAACCCAAATCTCTATACTACTTTATGAATGCTATGATTATGATTTCTTCCGCGCCCAAAACAGATAAAATTGGCTATTTTTCCTGCAATAGCAATCCAAAGTCCATTAAAACCAATAGAATTCTATAGAATCCTGCCTTTAAATCTCCCTTAAATGATGCAATGCAGGATCCTGTTAACAAGGGCGTCCATTGCCCCTTTGTTTCAAACAACATGGAACCTTTCCCTTCACTATTTTATCTTTGAAACGAATGAATACCCCACTTTTCTCATCCAAAAAAGCAATCAGAAGATATATCAGGTATGTGTCCACCCTAAGGAAGCTAGTGAGAAAATGGATGGTTCCCGCGCGCCCTATTTGGTGTTTTTTTGACTAACGCGCCGTCGGTTAAGCGACGGTTCCGCGCCCTATATGTGACTTTCTCCTTTTCTTTGGTTGTTTGAATGAATTTTTTGACCAATGCGCCGTTGGTTAAGCGATGGTTATGAAAATATCCATCGCTTAACCGACGTGTGTGGCCACATTTACAAAAAAAAATATATCTTTGTGATTTTTGGTAGGTTTAAAAGAAAAAATCCACGCGCCGTCGGAAGTAACCGTCGGATTTTGGATCGAAATGTAGTAGTGCTAGTTGCTCTTTGATCTAATAAACTCTTGTGAAGTAATACTGGATTTTTTCTGCATTCTGAATCTTCACATTCTTCAGTTGGTTTCTTAGGGTCATCTTCCTATTGATGTTCTTCCCTTCAAACAATTTGGTTAGGGCATCAAACATAACTTTAGGTGTCTTAAGAGAGGACACCTGTGGGATAAGGTGATCCTTTATAGAATAAGCAATGATCCTCTTTGCCATATCCATCTTCTTCTTATGTAAGTCCTTTGCCTCATCTCCCTCTGGAACTAGAACCTCCTCATGGATGTAGGAGTCTAATTCATTTTCTTCTATGACCAGGGAGATCCTATACTTCCAAGCTTGGAAGTTATCAGCTCCCTCAAGCTTTGCATCAAGCTTGGTATGATGAGACATATTAACTGAGAGCCTCAAATGGAAATACAAAATATTTTAGATCTTACCAAGTTCAAGATGTCGGATCTGAAACTTGAGCTGAAATCCTATAGAGCTGGTTCAAGAGCAAATTAGGGTTTTGCTTTTCCGGAGTTTTGTCCACCCAAATGCCTTGAAATTTGTCCCTAACTTCAATTTTGGGGATGAGATTAATCCAGGCCTAGGCTCACTGAAAAATTCCTCTTCTGTGAAAATCCCTAATTTCCGACAGTAGTGACAGGCTCAAAACTGAAAAACCTTAGAATTGGATTCTGCTTCGACAGAAAGATGTTCCCTAAGGAGGAGAGTTGTTCCACCTTGCTTTTGCTGAAAATCTGTGGAGGAAGATCCACAAACTAGGAAGCCCTAGTTCCCACAGCTGCACAGTGTTTTCTTCTTAGGTTAGCTCTGATACCATGTTAGTTTTTCAACATTAAGCTAGCATTATGTTAGGATCTTTACTGAGAGAATAACAAGTACAACAATCAAACACAAGAGATAATGAACACAGTGTTTTTGATTGGGGAAACCATAAATGGAGAAAAACCCACAACTTCCTCAGAGATAGAATAAGCACAAGATGTAAAACCCCAAAATAGCAAGATGCACTCCCGACAGCAGTAATCTTCTTCTTGTCTAGCCCTAGTGTCTTCTCCTTCCTCAACTATGCGCTACACTTGAGTGTGTGTGTGTTGTGTACTAAATATATATCCCATCTCTCTATTTATACTAATCTCGACATGACTAAAACCCTACTAGGGCCGACCTCTACTTGGAGAGTCTAATAACCCTAGTGCCCCGGAACTGCAGGGACTTTAACCCTTAGACACTCAGAGGGTTACCCACTATGACTTGACATGACTTGTTTACATTATTGATCCCCCCGATTAGAAAATTGGGGCATGACAACATGACTCAAATACACAATCGATACATCCCAGAATAAACATCGGGTTACAATACATAAAATACATAGATGAATACATTCCGAAGTGACAAATACATCAACAAAAGGAGGGAGAGGAAGCTGTAGAGGGAATCATGGGAGGGAGGGATGGGTAGGGGACATATATGGGGGGGATGAAGGGAGGAGAAATATAAGGGAAAGGGAGGGATGGGTAGGGGAGAGAAATGAGGGGGAACTGGAGGGAGGAAAAATATAAAGGGAAGGGATTGGTGGGAGGTGAATAAATATAAGTGGGAGGGAGGGCCCTAGGGTCTTAGCCATTGTCAAGGGATGAAACCTCTACTTTAGGTGCTAAATGAAGCTTCTAGGAATCTAGGACCACCAGTAACACCTTAAACCACCATATGTTACCTCTTGAGGACATTCTTAGCATTGTGTGTGAGCATTGACACCATTAGGTTGTTTTAATCACTAAGGACGGGTTTAGAGACCCTTGACATGGTTGAGCGATTAGGAACCCAAGTCGTAGACACTAAAGGAAGCTTCTAGGGATCCATATGAAATAATAATATATCAAGCCACCACACATGACCTCTTTAGGGGGTCTTTGGACTTAGATTAGGGATATGCATGGAAATGGGAGGAAATCCAAGCCTTGGGCCCTAAATGAATCCCTTATTCATTGAAGGTCAATAAGGACACTTCAAACTACCGCGGAGGACCTATTGATGGTATCCCTACCCAAAAACTAGGGATAATCATGCCATCGAGAGGTTTTAAATAGTAGACATGGTTCTCAAGGCCTTACACATGGTTGATGAATTAAACCCAAGCCTTAGTCCATAAAGCAATATTCTATCCATCCAAGGCCTAAAATGATACCTCGAATCACCTCACATAACTTACAAGCACTAGGTATGGGTCGTGTGGCCTTTGACATTATTGGGAGAGTAAAAATTGGGATTGGACTCTGAAAAAATATTCTAGGAATACATGACCATGAATAACACCTCAAATTACCAGCCATGTCCTCTTGAAGTTACCCTTTCCTTCAAGTGGTGACATGGATGCCATTAGAAGGTTTTCGATAGTAGATATGAATCCATGGTTTTTGGACATTGTTAAGGTAGGAAACCTAGGACTTGTACCATAGAGAAAAATTCTTAGAATATAGTTTTAATAATGAAATTATATCCACCATACATGACCTCATGAGCATATCTGTAGCCTCCATGTGGGGTATTTGTAAATAGTAGGATGTTTTGAGCACTACATATGGGTATTAAGGTCCCGAACATAATTGTGGGAGAAACCATGTACCGTAGGCCCTAAATTAATGTTATATGAATCTTGACCCAAGAATGATTCCTTGAACGAAAAAAGGTTGCCTTAAGAAGATATTTTTCCTCCAAGTGGGAATATTAGTATGATTCTGAGTTCTCAAGCACAATGTATACATCGTAGAGACTCAACATAGTCAAGAGATGACACCTTGGCCTTAGGCCATAAAATATGTTTATGTGTGTCCACAGAAAAAACTAATGCTTCAAAACAACATAAACGATCTCGCAATCCTTATCCTCATAGTGGATGTGTTGGTTCCATTAGGAATATTTTAGAGCTAGATATGAGTTTTGAGACTTAGAGAAAGGTTAGGAAATAAAACTCAATCATTAAGTCTAAAAAACATCTTCTATGTCTTAAGCACCATGGACAAGTGCCTTGAACCCCCAATAATATAACCTCATTATCCACAACCATTCACAAATTTTAGGCTAAGTGTCGTCCTTTTTCCACACTAAACCGCTTTGGAGGGGTCAATAATTACCATGATCTTTTATTTTTAGATGGGGTTCCTCCCAAAGACTATACACTAACTTGGTAAATGCTTCTTTACTCTCGAAGCTAATAAATCCAAAACACATATGCATTATGAATCACATATGCGATATATCACGTATGCGATATGTATAACTACAAAACACATATGTGTTATAACGCATATGGGTTTTTTTTAAATTAAAAAAATCGACGGAAATAAGGTTTGGCATTATGTTCGGAAATAGCTTCGGACTACCGAACCTATTGGCTACAACAAATAAACCAGGGCTATTGCCTGTGTTTTAGAACTCTATCAATATGCTTAGTTTCGATGGCGTGGTTTGTTGTGACAAACACAACATCTCTTTATGAAAATTTAGAATATTGTGGAGTACGATCTTACAATTTTGAATATGTAATTTTTTCATTCAAAAGTATTATTTATTTATTTATTATTATTTTTCTAAATGACACACGTTAGTTTTCGAAAATAGATACATTGATTGTTTTTTATATAACTTTTGATTGCCTTCACTATTTCCTAAGAAAACTATATGGTGCACTAGAAGAGAGCAATCTCTATGATCTTATATATAGAAATCAAGGATTTCATTAATTTTTTCCCCTAAAGTGATGCACCCGCATAGAATGTTTTCATTTCAAGCTTTTCTAACTTCAATAATTAATAATAATAATAAATGATTCATGAAAACATTTGAATAAATAGTGTTGCACTAGAACCATATGTTCTTTATATGTCTGTAATATTTTATCCCAAATCGGCATCATTTACCTCATATATTGTTGCACTCGCACAAACATATATGTTATGATGTGCTGAAAATTTGAAAACCCAATTTCATGGAAACTAATTTTATAATCATTTACACACATTTTATCTGCATAAATGTTATATATTATGAAATCTAATTCAATTAACTATATTTTGTCTTTTTACTTCATCTTCAAATAAGTTAGGGAAGTACCCCTAATTGTCACCTAAAGTCAGAGTTTCCATATTTTTCCAATATTATGTGGCATGTAAAGTGTCTTTAAAGGAGTCCATGATTGTGCATCAGCCCATCAGCAAAATTAAACCTACCTGGTATAGTCCTCTCGCCCATTCCATTGGAGCTAAGCACATTGATCCATCTGGTGTATCTTGTATAAAAACCATGTAGTTCTTCATTTCCAAATATTTATATTTATGTGGTTCATGATAAAAAAACATTTAGCTTCTTAAGGTTTGGAAGAATGTTTTGCCACACTTGAACTCTTTCCAGTGCAGTTGGTGCTACCAGTGGGTATTATGCATTCTTTAGAACTCTATTTTTTGGTGCTACATATTGTCTTGGTGGAACATATGGTAGAAGCATAGTTGCAGACCCTAATTCTTCCTCCTCCTCTAGTGGTGCTGGTGTTGGTGCTTTCTTCTTTCGGCTTCTAGAACATTTCCTTATTGTTGTATGAGAGGATCCAGTGGGTCTGGTATTAACCTAACTATAGGGATAACTGGAACGTGTTCATACTCTTTGGAAACCATAGGCTGCACTGGAACATATCTAGCAGTGTCTTCCATAATGGGTGTGGGTGATGGAGTCGCAACACCAGATTCTACAATTGTGGTTTTACTAAAAATTTGAAATAGCCATACTTCATGGAAAAATTAGTTCAACTCTTGCAGTTGTAGAAAAAAATATCTCTCTCGAATGTAGAAGAATGAACTAAAGACTCAAGCATGAATGGTGATAACGTCTAGCCATTCATTCCATCAGTCCTCCACAGGAGGGAGTAATAAATGGAAAGGTAGTTGTCCTTTTTGTTACATGGGTTGATTGTACAAATTATTATTAGGTAACTTTTATGCATGTCCCCAGTATCCTGTAACAACAATGGTATTTATTGTGCAATAAAGAAGGAAGTGACCAAAAAGCATGTCGCCAAAATCTCTAAGGATTTTAAATTAATTACAACTACATTTGAATTAATTAAGGCTAGTTGTCATTTCTGCGACTCTGTTTTAACTTGAAACAACATTTCTCTTCCTCCAACCATTATTCATCCTTCAACCTATTTCCTTCTAATGTGACAGATGGATTGTCTTTTCCATCATTTATTTTCTTGCGACAAACAAAGAGTCTGTGAAAATTTTTCTCACTACAACATACTAGTAGTGTATGACACTTTTTTCTTCCTCTTGTGATAGCTTATTTCCTGTGATCAAACACAATTTTTCAGATGGTTTTTTTTCTTTTTCTCTTTCTCTCTCTCTCTCTCTCTCTCTCTCTCTCTCTCTCTTTCATTTGACCTAGTCATGGCTACCATGATAAGGGTTTAGCCGACTTCCCTTTAACGATCTTTTAACAGGTGTTCCATCCAATCTCCGGATTCTTGAAGAATTTGCTATCATACAGAAGAACAAGTCCTCCGAACTGATATTTATTTTTCTTGATGTTGCGATTGTGCCATACTTTGTGTCATTATTTTTCAACATTTTGATGATATCCTCCAACAAAACGATCTTCTTCCAATTGTATCAGCTGCGACATGCTTTCCTCGATAGTAGAAACATTTGTCATCTTCATGATCGTAACAATCCTTAGGTTGGGTACAACGTATCCCATTGGAATCATAGCCAATCGAAATATATTTTGTCTTGTCAACTTCTTACAAGTCATGTGATATCCCCACAGTACTGCAGAAATTTTCTGATCCTGGTCATCTCTTTGGACATTGCAAATCTATGTCAATGCATTCTCCAAATATTTGTTAAATGATTCAATAACACCATTCGCTTGAGGGTGATATGGCGTTGTATTTCTATGATGGATCTAGAATTATTTCGTAAATTCCTCAATAAACTGATTGAGAAAGTGTGAACCTTGGTCACTTATCAAAATTTTTGGACATCCAAATCTATTCACAACATTTTCAAACAAAAAATTAGCAGCAATCATAACACTACAATATTTTACTGGAACTGCTTTAGCTCATGTGGTAAGGTATTGAGTCACGATAATTATATATCTTGTAGCAGTGTGCTTCCCTGTTGGACTAATAGGGCCCACAAAATCAATGACCAATTTATCAAATGTATGCATAGTTATTTGGGGTACTAATGGAATTTCATCTCGTCATGACAGATTTCTAGTTTTTTGATAGACATCACAACTACCATAGTATTCTCAAGCATATACATGCATGGTGGGCCATCAAAATCCTACTTCCAATATCTTTAGTACTATAGATTTTCTAGCAAAGTGGCCTCCTATGACACCAGCATGCACTTCATTCAGTATCATTGGTTTCTCATGTTCCAAGACACATCGATGAAGAATCTCATCAGGGCCCATTTTATATAACTGTCCAGCGATCAACTGGAAGTATGCGACTCTCACAACTAATTGTTTCTTCTCTGCAGTAGTAAATTCAGTTGGTGCATATTCCATACTCAAAATTGTATGATGTCTCTATAATGATCGTCAAATATTATTATCACAAATAGTTGCGCATAAGGGAGACCATCGTTGAGGATACCGCGTTTTTTTCCACTTTTAATCCTTGAAAGATGGTATGGTATTGAATTTAGTCGACCCGATTTAACAATAAATTCAACTTCAAATTCCTGAAAAAAGAGAAGCCATCCGTAAATATTCCCCCCAATATTGGCTTATTAACCAAGTATTTCATTGTTGAATGATCTATGTACATTTTTAAATGTCCACCCAACAAGTAATGTTGAATTTTTTTGCAGAGCATAGACCATATCGAGTCCTTCTCTTTCCGTCGTGGTATATTTCTTCTCTACTGGTGATAATTTTCTGCTAGCGAAGGAAATAGGATTATCAATCGACCCTTTGTTAGGATGTGCTAGTACCACATTGAGAGCGACAGATGACACATCGACATGTACATGAAATTCCTTTTTCTATTCTGGAACTACAAGTATGGGCATTGTAACCATCTTATTCTTTAAAGTGTCCAAACTCTCTTCGAAAATTTCTGTCCACTGGAACTTAACATCTTTCTTCAATAACTTCTTCATCGGAGAAGTCGCCTCCACATATACTTTGATATATTTTCAATAGTATCCTGTATGTCCCAATGTTTCTCTCAATTGCTTCACCATGGTAGGTGGTGGTAAGTCGAGGATAATCGCAATTTTAGCAGGGTCGACCAATATTCCATCATGACAAACGACATCACCCAACAGAATTCCAAATGGGGCACAAAAGATACATTTCTTTAATTTCAGTGAAATTTGATACTGGAGACAGAATTGTAGCATCATCTTGAGGCTCTCAATATGATCCTTAGTGACCCCAAATACTATCCAATTGTCGAATTAGACCTCATGAAATTTATGAATAAAATATTTGAAGGAAACCACTACTATTCTGGAAAAAATAGCAGGAGCATTCTTGTGTCCAAAGGGAATTATCATGTATTGGAAACAACCCCACTCTATTGCAAAGGTTGTCTTGTGTCAGTATTCCTTTATGATAGACAAAGAACCCATCATTGGATGAGTAAATTTATTGACCCCCAACAATCTCTAGTACCTCATATGTGAATGGAGTTACAAATGGGTCATGTATACAAGCATCATTCAAATTTCTTAGGTCAACACAAATCCACACTTCACTAGTAGTATTTTTATCTTGCACTACTATTGGACTGATACATTTTGATTCTTCTGCAGGTTCTATGATACCTACATCCAGCATTCGGTCCAACTCTACCTTGAATTTTTCTTTATACCACAGATTCAATCGGTATGGTCATTTCCTTATAGGTTTTACATCGGGATTTAAATGTATCTTCATTTCTACAAGGTCTCCGAAAATCCATTTAATCTCTAATAATTTCATAGGGAACATATATTGAAACTCATGCAATAGATTTGTGATTTTCCCGACAGTCTTGTTATCCCAATAATCTCCAATATTGACAAATTTTGGATTCTTCGGGGAGACAATATTTATTTTATTTACTTTTAGTGGATTCAGAAATTGGTCGCTTGAAATACCAAATACTTCCACTATGGGCATACCTTCAGAATCAGGTATGTTCGCATCTATTGGATCATCGTCATCAGGTTATCTCATCACATTATAGCACTCCATCGAATGTTGGAACGTTGCGCCACTTTCATTGAAGTTTGTCATCATGACATGGATATGTTCAAATATCTTTATCTTGATTACTTGCAATGCAGGATCAATTGATGAATGATCATCGATAAATTAAAATGTGTGTATGAATATAGTATCCTATTCATCTCATTCAATAGTCCATCATATCAATTGAATTGATGTATACTAGCTCCTTGGTATCATGTCCAATGTGTGTATGAACTGATGAATGCATTCCTATCGTAGACATGGCTCCCATGTTGCACGACAATACTCTATATGTTTTACATGATTAGTCAATTATGTTTACTTTCAACCAGTATCGATGATCTCTTCTCCGAACCTTATCTCTAGCAATATTCGACATTATGTTCATTCCGAGATAGATTCTTTATGTGCAACCCACCATCTCGAGGGTGTAGCTTTCAACACAAATTCCAGGGCATACAAGCGTTGATGTTCTGTGACTTTTTCTTCAAACTTTGTCAGAAAATATGCAAGGTTAGGTAAACCTTCATAGGTAGGTATCTCACTTTCCTCAATTCCTACCCATTGCACAGACCATGTAATTCTTGCGCACTTTCTCATGGATACTTCATGCATCATATTCTACCAATTTTCCAATGCTTCGTTGGAATATGATGTGCATGAACTAATACATCACCAAATAATTTTTTTGTTATTTGTTGGATTTACATAATTATTCCTTGCATACGTGATGTTATAAATATGGTCAAGATAGTCTCCTTGTCCTTCACTATTTACTGTCTTGAATTATCTCTGAACTTCTAGCGGATCAATTGGTGCGACCACCCTTAACTTTGAATCTTCAAATGTTAAGGTTATTTTCTTAAAATTTATGATGGTATGATTATCGACCGCCCAGTGGATCCAAAAAAGTGTAGGATACAGGTTTCTTTTATCAACAATGTTGATTACTTGAATCATTCGACCAATAGGTAATACTTTCGACCGATTTTCTAATCTGAGATGAATAGGAGACCACTCCAGCCGCAGTTTCCCCATGCTTTCCCATGTTTGTCTTGTCAGAATGTTGACATCAAAGCCCAAGTCTAAGATATATAGTCCATATAATAATCTCCTATCTTATCAGTCATTCTTAACTCGCGATCGGTCTTTAATATTTTTCCCACATGGTTTACACTTATGTCTAGTCACACTTCTTCTTTAGTTTCTTCTATTAGAGCTATAAATTTTGCAGAAGCATCTTTATCTTGTATTAGTGATAAAAAACTTTTAAAAAACTCTTTAAGTTTACTAACCTTTTTTGTCAGTTTCTTTCAGAACAACTGATTAAACCTTTTAGGCATCTCCATTATTGGTCTTCTTGGCAGTGTAGGAGAAAACATTGATGCTTAATTCTTTTCAAGGAATTCTAGTTGCACGTCCAAGTATACTTCATTTTCACTTTAGACTTCAAATGATACTTTCTTTTATGCTTCTAGTCGCACTTGCGGTTCGTCATGATGTGTATCTTAGTCTAATCCAGTCACAATACCTCCCCTTGTCATGATAATAATATTTGGTTCCATCGACTCAGTAGAAATCATCTAGATATTCTGGTTGGGATTCAGATTGGGCTCTGCATAGGGTTTCGATTTACCATATTTCTATCCTGCCACTTCCCAATCAACTCCAGAAACTGTTCGACAGTATGATCAAATTCTTTGCAATAATAACATGTCTTTGTAGGGATCGCACAATCCTTGGTAAAATTTCCTGGTTGTCCACAATTATAACATATGATTTGGCCTCTTCCATGACCAAATCCTCCTCCTTGTCCTCAACCTCAAAAATTTCCACCCCCCCCCCTTTTTTGAGGGTATTGTTGCTGCAGGTATTTATTCTGTGGATATTGGGTATGAGGATACTGAGCTTGTGGATATTGATCTTGAGCCCGATCAGCTTGCATATTCTCTTCATTTTTCATTAAATAAGTATCGACCGTTTTCTCGTGCAGTAGCTGGAATGCTCTGTAGTATTTCTCATCATGGCCTACTAATTTTTAGAATTTACAATATAAAATAGCTGATGCACTTACAATATTTTATAATTAAAATCACTCTTCCGATCAATTGCCTCTAGTCTATCATATTCTACACCAAGGCATCCCTTGTGTATGTATCGGTTTTGGTGCTCCCACTGCGACATAGTTCATGAACTCTAGGAAATTGTCCTTATTGTGTCCTTCAGTTCTGCATCTGCTACACATTTTCTTCTTGGAATTCCTTCCCTTTTTTAATGTCTTAGAGTTACAGTGTGAGGTACTCTAGCTGCGGCTGAATTTGCATCATTTATGCACCAGTTTCTCCAACATGTGAGGATTCTAGCTTCATGGCCAGCTTCAGAACTTCAATATGCGACACAATATTTTGTTGCATTAAGGGAATTCAGATGTGCGGTAACAACATTGAAAGGAACCACTCTTCGTGTTGTACGTCCAACATCTGGAAGCTTACTTTAGCCATTAACGTCTTAAATCTTTGGTCGAAGTCCCACACAGACTTCATAGACAATTGCTTAATCTCTTTAATATTTATAATACACTATGACTCATATTTGGGATTTCTAAATTCATCTATTATTACCACTTTAATTTGGTCGAGCGTTTTTTGTGCAACTCCTGTCAGAACCACAAGAAAACTTCCTATTCCATTCCAGTACATGACCCCTCAGGGTTGTGATCATTCGCGCCTTCTTTATTGCTTCATCCTGGACCTGTCACATGGTCCATATGGCTTCACATAAAAACCAATGTTTCCCTGGGTCTTCTAACCCATTTCCATTGAATATCGGTAGCTTCATATCCTTCCCAACCATTATATTGGTCCTCGATAATGCTGGATAAAAAAAAACCCTTGTCTACTATTCCCATAGTTAGTATTACTTGTATTGACAAACCTACTAGGAGATGAGTTTATGTACCTTACCTCCAAAGATGTATGTGGAGTTGTAGGTGTGACATATTCGTATTCTAGATATGGGGCTTCTTCTTCTTCCCTTTCGAGGATAGGTTAATATTCCTCTTCTTTGTCGCAAGAACCTTCGTCGAAGTGTGACATCAACTTGTAGTATTCTCCTTTATTCGTACTACAAATTTTGAGATTCTTGTGACAGTTCTTCTTCTTTTTCCTGACCGAAATATCCTTCCACTTCTTATAAATCCACCCTCTAGGTCAGTTTTGCTATCACCATGGAACATCTCATATTATCTTGCCCCATTTTTCTCGCACTTCTTCTATGACATAACCCAGTTCTGTATATACAGTTCTTTATTTGTCCGATTCCATTCTCAGGATCCCTTTCTCACATACGAGCATTTTGATCTAGATTTTCAAAGATGTCAAATACCTTCCTATGGGTCCTTGGAAAAATTCTCATTCTATTTTTTTATATGACCTTATAGTGTCAACGACGATTTTTTTTATATATCCGTCCAAAATACTATCAACCCAGAAATCAACAACTCTAGATGTGGGGTTGCTGATTCTTTTCAACCACTGAATCAACTAAGGACTCCACTCTGTCTGTTCTCCTCCTTGGAAATTTATTCGCTGGGTTGCTAGCTTCAACAACCATTCATATAACAAAATAAGAAACTTGGAAAACAAATTCATGGGTATCCGTATAGAGGTATCGCTCCAACCACTTTGTTGGATTCAACCACGATCCTTCCCTTTCTTCTCATGCAAACTCTAATGCTTTAAAATCCACCCACTCTTGAATTTTCGACTTCGTAGGATTCCAAAAAATATCCTTCACAGAATGATTCATGACCACGGAAACAGAACCATTTGTTGGCATTTCTCCCTTCGACCCAGGTTCAATCCCTATTTTGTTCATCAATAAAGCCTGAGATATCAGCCTGACAGAGCAGGGTTCAGTCGGTGGCACCTGCGACGCAAATGTAGTCTCACCCAAGATAATCTCTTATGGGAAACTTCTATAACTAGGTTTCCGTAGTTGTGTAGGTATTTCCTATTCTTTGGCACCTTAGTATCTTTGTCGAACGAAGCCGGTGGTTATATTACTTCTCTTATTGCAGGAATTCAAGATATGACTCTATTTGTCCATCGATAGAGATTATAACAGTTAATTATTAGAGGAAATTTCAACTCAAAATGAGCCTTTCAACCCTAATTCAAATTCCATGTCATCATGTGTTATCCAATGAAATTGCTTTAAAATCCAAATATTGTATATGTCTTAAACAATTTTTTAATATAAATATGGGGATATGCGAAATTTTTTAATAATATAACTTTTCTACCCGTTGCTCAGCTACCCGAAATTATCTTCGATATTGAAAATGAAATTAATATGCTAACCTATTTTAGGTAACACTTCTCCCATATATAATATATAATAGTAAAACAACCAGTATCATAATAATATTACTCGTTCAAAAATATTACTCTGGTCCAAAAATATTAATCGGTCCAATAAATTTAACTGGGTCCAAAAATATTACTTAGTCAAATACCCATCCATGTTTTAGGTAATACATGACCAATATATAATATATAATAATAGTAATTAATATTATAACTAATATAGTATAATAATATAGTATAATTAATATTTTTATAATAACACTGAAAATTTTGGTCAAATAACTTTTAACTAATATCATGACTAATATACCCATCCATATTTTAGGTAATATGTGACCAATACATAATATATAATAGTAATAGTAATTAATATTATAACTAAACTATAATAATGTTATATTATAATTAATATTTTATAATAACCACCAAAATTTGGGTCTAATAACGTTTAACATAGAATTGATGATCAAAAGTATCTCTATGTTTTAACTTAGTTCAAAGAAAAAAAATTAATATAGCCAAGATAAGAATGAACTCTCATGAGCTGCATAGTGAGCTCCATAGTGAAACAAATCCTTGGGCAATTTCTAAAACACCATGGGTGACCTTCCTAGCCTTTTAACATGTCAAAAATATAGTGAGCTAGGTCTGATAGATCAAAGTTTGATCTCAGTGACTGTTAACCATCATCATCATGAATATGTATTTAATCTATAGTAGTAACTAATATCATAACTAATATACACATCCATATTTTAGGTCATTCGTAACCAATATATAATATGACATAGTAATAGTAATTAATAGTATTTAATATTTCATAATAGTAGTCCAAAGTTGGGTTTAAACACTTGTAATTAATATCATAACTAATATACACATCCATCCTTCATATATGCATGCATAATATATCAGTGTAATACTAATTAATATTATAACTAATATATAATAATATTATATTATAATTAATATTTTATAATAACCTTCAAAAGTTGAGTCCAATAACTTTTAACTAATATTAATATATAATACTGTTATACACCATGAAAAGTTGGCTCAAATAAATTTTAAGATGGAATTGTGTATTTAAGTTTAATTCCTTATTTTGGGTGAAAACACTACATAAAACTTCATCCTCATAAATTGATTTTAATATAAAATATATATTTAAGGTAGCTTTGATAAAAGTGAAATAACCTTGGACATCTTCGATAAAAGTGAAATAGTATTAAAAATTGCCTACATGGCATTTTTTTATCATTTTCCTTAGGAGGCCCATTTTTCATCCAAATTTTCTCTACTTAGTATAGTTCTTTATTAGTGGTTCCAAATAACAATAGTGCGACAGATGCATATAAAGACTCATCCGTAAGAAAATATACATACATTCATTCATAAGCACATTCATCAAATATACAAATAGGCAACATTTAACATGGAAACCCATCCGAGAAAATCCACAAAGGCACTCTTCATCTGGCATGAGAAATATATGGCACCTTTCATCTGTGCACTCAGCATGTAGACTCTCTTTTAGATATTATTCTATAGTCTATACAGTCTTCTCTCTCCCCTCATGCTCTCTAGTCTCAGTTCTCTGAAGTTTTCCTCTCCTTCTCTCTACCGTCGATCTGCACACAACCTGGATCAACTCACTCTTCTCTACAACTCTTCGACTCTACAAATAGACACAGACAACCATGACTAACTCAGACCAACAACTGATTAACTAGGAAGTAACCCGTACACATCTTGAGTTCTCCCTTTTATAGAATCTTACATGTAGTAGTCAGTCGACTTCATTATGTTAGCCGACAGGATGTCATTCCTATTCTCCTTCATTTCAATTACAGTTTTCAGTAGGAACTATCGGCCTGAAATACAAATATGCTTTATTCCCTAAATCATTTGCTATCCTAACTAACTTCTTACCCATGATATCCCTAGTTGTCCTTTTCAAACATTGCACACCTTCTTCTATCATGGTTCCTTTCGTCACGACCGATCTTGTCGCATCTTCCCTTTTGTCGATAACTTCTTCCCTCGCGGTTGCTTCTGTCATAGCCTCCCTTCTACCGCTACTTCTTCTATTGTATCTCTTCCTCCGTCACAACTTCCTCTGTCACACGATTGGACTCTTCATATTTCTGAACATAATTATAACTAATTTATTCCTATCTTTTCCTAGGGCCAACACCATCCATCTCCACTAGAAACGAAAAAGGATATAATGGGTAACCCTAACGCAAACCTATGGAAGAGATAAAAAAAATTGGCACTTCTCCATTAATAAGAACTACATAATTGAGAATATTCATACATGCCCATATCCAATTAACTACATGTAGAGAGAAACCACATCGAATCATCACATGTCTGATATATAGCCAACTGGATCTATCATAATCCTTAGCTAGGTCAATTTTGATAACCTTAACTTTTATCTTTTTACTTATAATTGAATGCATGCATTCCTTAGATGTTCCCACAACTTCATGAATGTTTCTATCAGCTAAGAAACCAAACTATTCATGAGAAATAAAAGGTGTCAAGAGGAGTTTTAACTTTTCAACAATAATCTTAAATGTTAACTTGTAAAGAGCATTGCATAAAGATAGAGGTCTAAAATCTCCAAAAGATTTAGGGTTAATTTTTTTTAGAATCAAAACAATAAAGGTTGACTCTTAAATATAGAAATAATCCTTCCCTTTGTTCTTATTTCATTGATAAATCTAAGAAGTTCTTCACACATTTTATCTAACAATGTCAAGAAGAATTCAGAAGTCCACCCATCTTGGCCTAGACTTATATCTTTTTTAGATTTCCCTAAACAAGCTTCCATCTCTTCCTTTGATATTGGAGCAAACAAATTCTCATTATCTTCCGAAGAGATCCAACGAGGAAAGAGAGAGCAAGGCTTAACAATTTCTACTCCAACTCAATCAAAGAGAATTTGAAGTTTTCTCTTCCCATTCCAAGTTCATTCTCATAGCATTCTTCAATACTTAGTTCCAGGGTATTTTTTAAGGATTCTAATATTATACTAAGTATAGTATTCTAGGGGATTGTTTTGGATTAAAAAAAACATGTTTATAGATAGGCAGGCGAATATTAAATATGAAACATACAATTAACACTGAAATGTGTAAATTTTGGTGAATATTATGATAAAAAAAACATATTTTATGTAAATATAGGTGATATTAGAGACTAAAAATTGAATTTATTTTTTGAAAAAAACCCAAAAAATAGCCAATTGGCAAAATTTAGCCACTAAAAATGACCCTGCTTAGTTCCACCTCTCTTAACTTTTGGTCCCTACTTTTCAATAGTTTGCTAGTCCACTCAATAGTTAATTTATTCACTTTATTTAAAGAAGCTGCAAACTAATGACTACAGGAAAGATCATCTGTGTTATCATAATTCTTCTTATTTTCTTTTATCAATTTAACAAAATTAAGATGCTCCATTGAATAGTGATTGAACTTAAAAGGAGAAGTTGGATCATTCTATCCTATTTCCATTTGAATTGATATAGGAAAATGATCTGATCCACCGCCAGTAATTCTCCAAGATCTGCATCTATCCATTTTTCTCAAAAGATCTCTAGACATCAGATACGTATCTATCCTTTTTGCAATAGCTTCCTCCCCGGCCTCTGATTAAACCAAGTAAGTTTACATTCTAAAGGTTCCACATCTATAATATCTGGCTCTTCTAGCTATTTTAAGAGATAGTCTTTTAGTTGATGTTCCTTAACCTTCATCCCCCAAACTTCGGTTATTTTCAAATTACAATTCATATCCCCTACCATTAGAAATGGATAAACATTCAATTTCTTATTTCCAAAGTTTTTCTCCAAAACTATATATAT